>CAUJRU010000118.1:1200000-1676205 GCA_963277665.1 Viscum album
TGATGTTATTTGGAGATAAATGTTAAGATTTACCTTGGATGAATATGTGATTAAATCCTTTAGAGATTTGGGTTTCAATCTTAGTTCGGATTAATTTGAAGAATTTTAAGGACAACTTTTTATTTAATGTACTTTCTTGAACCATGGGTTCTTTTGTTGAATTTTGGAGATTAAGAGTAGTATTTATTTTTATAAATGATTATACTTTTGGTGATTATCTGATCATATACTAAATTTTTTGGTTTTAGTTAACATCTAAAAACATGGGAAATATATGGTTAATCTTTTGTGGATTATGTGATTGTATCAAAGTTGATTATAGTTCTCTTAATGTGAAAAACATTCATCCTGAATATTCATCATTTGGAGAAAATATGAATTTATGTTTGAAATCATGTAAAAGATGAATGTCAACATGAAAAGTACATATATTTAAATATGATTTTGTTTAAGCTCATGAATAAATTTCTCAAAAAAAAGTAACCTTAAATAAAAAACTTGTCCGTTAACTTTTCCTATTGGGGAATTAAAGACTGTTTAACCCATCCCAAGTTTGTGATTTTCTGGTGGTTAACTTTCTCCTAAGAATGTGTCCTAACACTCTCCATCAGAACATGACCCTTTGCTTTATCCTCCATATACATATTTACATGGAATCTTAGTATGGGTTAACTCGGGTGACCTTTGTGCTTCTCTTTCTTTATTTTGAAGTGATTGTTTTACTGACTCTTTTTCTGATGTGGGACTTTTAATGAAGTTTCTGAGCCCATTTTTTTTTAAATTGAGAGAAAAAATTCGCAAAAGGGGGGAAGGATGTAACATACAAGGAAAATAATGAATAATACATATTTCATATTTATTAATATTTATTAATTAAATATTAATTTTACTTTAAAATGATTTTTATGTTCGATAGCGTACCCAATATGCAACAATAGTTATCTTTGAAAACTTATGTTGCACACAAATAATATAATAATATTATTTTAAATAGTTGTCAACTCATAGTCGTTGTATTGGTAGGAATGAAACAAACTAAATACAATATGATTATACATTTTTGTTAAATGTATTTACATTTATCTAATAAAATTTAGAGGCTTAAAATGTGAATGAATATAATTTTAAGCATAATTTACATTAAAAAGTCGATTTATCAACTTTTAACCGAGAACCATTTTTAAATCTAGTTTTGGTCAATTGAATACATTCTATATGACCAAATAAAATCCTTCTTTAGAATGGGGACTTTAAAATTTACTTTGTGTAATTTTGTTTAATTTTTCTGATAAAGTTCATTTTTTAAGTAATAGTGAAAAATATTGTATTTTAATTCAAAAGTTCCTTTTAATATAATTTATGTATATGATTATATTATATTTTTAATTGTTTTTAAAGTGAAATTAAAATAAATGTTTAAAATTTAATCCAATGTGGGTCACTGTAATTAATCTCACGTTGAAATTGGACATAAACATGTATCAATAATTTGATAGTTACTCTTTCATAAAAACACGCAATTTGTTTTGATAACGGGAATAACATTTAAAGTTAATTAATTACACATATAAGTTTTGAATTTGGTTTAATTGAGGTCATTTTTGAATTCGTAATATCAAATACAGATTAGACTAAATTTTTGTTATTTTTCTGAAAAACATTAATTTTTGATGAATGGTGAAACCACTTAGTGGTAGTTAAAAAATTGTCTTTTTCATTTAAATGAAAATTTACCACTTATGTGAATTTAGATTCAAAAATATGACATACATGATTGTCATCAACACGTAAAATTGTTTTCATTAAGATGAAAATATTTTTTGATGAATAGTAGCTTTTGACTTTTATTTACCGCAGTTAAAGGTAAATATGGTAATTCAAGGTTAAAAAATATTATAATAATTCAAAATTACCTTAACACTTGTCCAAAACATCTTGGTTAAGTCATTTACGTCCATGTCCATCTCTGGGTTGATTTAGGGCTCCCATTGAGCCACTTGGGAGTGATAATGGAAATTTCGATTTATTAATAAAATGTGAAGACAAAATTAACATTAACACAAATCTTATAATAATTAATTTTTATATGGTGTTATATAATACATATTTTACACTATAAATATTAATTAGAAATATAAACAGATTTTATACATCATGGTATTTTTTTATAATTTTTAGACATTAAATAAATTAGATTATTTATTACACAATAATGATGCAGTATTAACTCATTAATAAATGATTTAAACAAATAAGATTGTAATGATTAAAATATTTTCAAAAACATGTCCAATTCTGATGGTATGATTTTATTTCCACCATTAGTCATATTATATTCATATTTAATGATTTTTGTACCTTTTGAAACTGAATATCATTATATAATAAAATAATATTTTCACACTTTTCTAAAGATCCCCTCCTCTCTCTTATAAAAATTGACAATTTCAATCCAATTAATCAAACCTCTAAATCAATTTGGCTAGTCCAAACACTGTCCAATTAGGATCCCTAAATCCCTCTCCTCCCCTTAGAATCCTTGTCTTAGTCAAAAGGAACTTCAAAAAGTCCTTTGGTTCAATCCAAAGGGAGTTAGCCAAATTAAAGGTAATGGTTTCTCTTAAATTGTTTTCTTTTATTTTACTTCTCCAACCCCTAAACTCTTTTAATTAATTTCTTTTGTAACAACAACATTATCCTAAATATACTGGGATGTTGTTATGAAAAGTATTCTAACTACACTTACACACACCTCCATCAAATGGATGAAGAACACAATGTTTCTGTGGATGGAAAACTAACGCCTCACAAAACGATGATTGTTCAAATATCTCCAACCGCCTATCATGGTGGACATTACGATTGAAATGTATTTATATATGATATATATTATGTTTATTTTTTCTTTATGCTTCTGTATTTTCCATTGATATCATGCTTTTATGGTTTCCATAGTGGGTAAATATGATAATCTCGTTTGAGGAAGCGCAGACTACCGCCCTCTCCAAGTGATGTGACTCCTTAATTCCTTATGTGAGATGTATATAGGATAAAGTTAATGATATTATATATTATATTATACTGGAATTATAATATACCCCTGTATCATTTTAATTACATTAAAATAAGAAATAGAAATGAAAGTACTATTCATGTGTACGTACGGCTTACCGTCTCCATGAACGGTGCATTTCATTTCTTACCTCTAAATGTTATGTACTATTATAAATACATGTATTTATTGCATATATATGATATATGTGATATCTAAATCATGAATATCATTATGGATATAATTATCCTTTTACCAGATGAACAACATGTAATTATAAGAAGTCCATTTTTGACTCAAGTACCAAATATCGACAAAACGAACATTATTAACTTAAATGATTACATAATGTTTATAACATGTTAATAAGTGATATAAAAGGAATAATATACTTGGAAAATGTTCTTAATCAATTATAAATTAACTTTAGTTTATTATTCAGGAGATTAAATGAACGATAGAGTCAAGTCGGACACGAGGTAAGGGATCCGACCTCTCTCTTCCTTTTTAAGGACTCTATTTTATGTCATTTCTTTTATGCTCCATGATCTTATGTCATAGGATGTTATATTATATTCACCATACTGTAATTTTAATTATAATATGATGAGAGACACCCTCTTACTCTCATAAATGCATTTTAATAATTTTTATGTGGCGTCGTTAGGCTGCCGAATTTTTGTAAGGGATTTCTCATCTCACTTTTAATTCTGTGAGATTTTTATTATTCACCCCTTATTTATTGAATGTGGTGTATTGTGTACTGCAATTTTATATATAATATAATTATTATATTTATATTCATGGTATTATGTGATTATTTTGGTGGTTAATAACTTCTCGTCATACGAATCCATTGAATTACAACGTGGTAAGTGGTCTTCATCTCACTTGTTTGTATTCCTGTGAGAATCATGCTATATTTGCCACTATCTCGTTTTGTGTGGTGTATTTACTACCCATTATTGTACTATTTGTGTATTATAGTTTCATTTATGAGTATTTACATCTTCATTGGATGATACTTCTTTCATGAGGATTATGTTTTGTAAGTTACCAAATCGGTAAGGGAACTCCTTAACCCAATTCCCATTCATTTGGTTGATCTTATCTATTTTATTTATGTCATCCTATGAATATGTGTGAATGACCTCTTATTGTTTAAAACTTAATATCCACTTGTATTGGGTGTGATTATATTTTTTACACATAATTATGAGATTTATTTATCCTTAATTTAAGGATACCATCTTTATAAGGGATTTCATCTCAATTTACATTTCCATTGAGACTACATTGTTGTTATGCACCAATTCACTCTTATATGGTGTATATACTGTCCTTTGACATATTATATCATGAATCCCTTTATTCTCATTATATTATAATGTTATGATTTACCTTTATTTCTCAATTATTTTTATTCAAGCGTCTCTCTTTTTGTTAAAAAGTCTATAACTAAAATATCATTTTAAATGTTTTAAAGATTTATTCTTATAAATATTTCTCATTAATGTACATGTCGTAAAAATGGGTTTTAGGATTAATTTACATGTACATTAATGTTTTCAAATGATAATTCATTTAAAATCAGCAATGTAGAATGAGACACTTTCATTCAAAAATCTATTTTTAAATGGTTTGGAAAATTATTTGATACAACATTATTTATTTCAATATCTTGATTTGATATATTTAAATGTGTAAATGTTATATTTGTTTTAAACATGTGTTATATGTTATTATTATGTATGATTACTGGGAATTGTTTTTGTATATGGGTGGTTCCGTGATAAACCTAGGGCGGTTGAGCCTGAGATAGCTCTCCAATGTATTGGGTAACATGACGGAGGTAAACATGATGTTTCTACTAAGAGAATTAGGGAATATACATTGATGGGTATTCCAAGTGTAACTACCTATGTATCTATGATAGCTACAATGTATGTTTGATATGGATTCCATAAGTAGCCTTTATTATTCCTATGTGTTATTCATAAATGTCATGTTTTCATAAGGTATGTTATGATTGAAAAGAATGGTTTCATTGATTTGTATTTATTGATGGACTAATGTTTTTATTCCTTATTTTATAACCCTTAATGAGATTTTTATGCTCATCCCATGTTTTTGAAATTTTTTCCACAGGACATAATGTTGAATAGGGTCACGGATGGGATCATGGAAAAGTCATGCTATATAAAACATGGAACTAGACATGTTTCTTTCTAAGAGTTTTTATTTTACGAAAAAAATGGATACTGATTGGTAGTTTATACTTGTAATATTCATGTTTTAATGTATTTGTTATGGCCTAATTCTCTAAAACTCTAAACCTAAAAAGATCCTAAATGTGAATTATTCATTTAATTCAATATTATGTAATGTTTAAGGTTGGGTCCTTATACCATGGGGACCCACAATAAACTCGAGGTTTTACATGGTCGGCAATGTATCAAAATATAGAAATAGGACGCATGTTAGGGTAATATAATATTATTATATTATTATTGGTTTACCCTTATTTAAGGAATTTACCTCTTTAACAACGGTAAATAAAATATTTACTGAAGTAAATATTTAAAATGCCTAAAAATAAAAGTTTACTATTTACAAAATTTGGACCACCTGATTCCAAATATGGAATAATTTTTTTTAAATTCAAATCATAGAAGTGGCAGAAATTAATTTAAATATAATTCGTGTTATCTAAATGAAGAGCGTGTTTTTAAGAAATAAAAACTATCAAAAGATTAGAACTTGTTTGTGTCCAATTAAAAATAGAAATTACATCCAATAAACAACATTAGATTAAATAGTAAAAATATAATCTAATTATACTACAAAACCATTCAAATGTATAATTTAACACTTTAAATTATTTTAATTACAAATGTTGTTTTCTATTTAAATTTTGTATTTTTCATTATTAATCAAAATATAAAGGTTATCATAAAACAACAAAATTTTATCCCAACTTAATTTGTATGTCCCAATTCTAAAGAAGAAGTTTATTTTTTCAAATTGAATATAAAAAATTATAATATATTGTATTTAAAAAGGGTTCTCTATTAAAAGGTGGTAAAATTGCATTTTTTTTTAAAATACTTCTTTTATATGAAAAATTAAATTTGTTATTATTTTATGTCTAAAAAACACATAATATGTATTATAAAATTATATTGAGTATATAAAACTCAAAATTTAGTTAATACTATTCATAACCACTTTTTGAACGACTAGTATGGTAAGTGGTGGTGTGCTTAAACACAGTGTTGCGTGCAGTGAAAGCTATTGAATTACTTTTATGAAAATAACTTACTATGAAATCATGGTGTGTTTCATGAGATGACACTATTATAAAGTGATGGAAGATGGAATAAATGAAATGTTTTTTCTAATTTTATTAAGATATGTATATTACATTGACATTTAAAAAAAATTCAAATAATATGTTGTTTAGAGAATTAGGAGAGACAACACTTGAATAAAAAATAACCATTTATTTTTTATTCAAATAGAGAAAAATTATTTTTTATAAAAAAATTAATTCACATACAATTATAAAAACTAAAAACCTCTAAATAGCCTTCAAGAGTCCCACATTATTACCCAAAATTCCTTCATTCATCTCAAGTGTAGATTTTAAAGTTTATCCAACATATGTGGAATTATTCATTTATTTGGAAGAGAAAAAAAAATTCATAGAATTCAAAATTATGTGAAGAGGGAAACAGTATGCGTTGTAAGTGATTTGTTGGAATGGGATGATAAATAATGTTTAAATGGATTAGTTGATCAAAATGGAAAAGTTAGAATAATGATTTTTTATGCATGGTAATTTTTCTATCATATTAGTTAATTAGAGGATCTATTTGTTTTTCTCTTTTAAATTGGTTATATTTTTTTATGCATTATTTCCTGGATTCCATGTTCTATGTGTATGTGTATTGATAGTATTTATATTTTCAATATCTTTCATATGTGTTCCATGAAATAAGTCCCCACCAATTATTTATTTTGTATTGACTTGTGTCTTTTTTTCAATAGTTTTTTAAAAATTTCAATGAAAATTGATTAATTTATTAATTCTAATTTTCATTATTAATTTACTAAATAAATTTATCATGTATTTCAATAGTTTTTTATTCTATCCAATTTTTATGGGTTTTATTTTTTGAACATGGAATGAGAATGTTTTGATGTCTTGAACAAAAACCATGATGGTAAGTCTTCCGACCAAATTGTATGTCTTTAACTATCTCATCATAAGGATTTTCAATCCATAAAAATACTTATAAATTCTTATGATGGAATGAATAAAATTAATAATCTCTTAAAAATTTATCCTCAACACTTTTGGAACTTTTAGGATTATTGGGTGCCATAAAATGCTTCAAGATGTCACAACGATTGATCCACATGGACACATTTAAAGATGAGATAAAGAGTAAAAACATAAGATAAAATAAGATGAACAATATAATATAAAAAATTCATGACATGCTCATTATTATTTATTATTGGCAACCTATATGCACATATTGATGAAACTATAAATTCCAATGGAATAATTCAATACTGAGTTACTTGTTATGTGAGAAGCTTTCTAATGATGACTAAAGGATGTAATAAAATTCAAAACAATTTCCATTTTTTTCATGGAATACAATTTTTGAAAAAATATTATGGTTTTAAATACAATATAAGAGATGTAAAACCCCATGTATTTACAAATAGATTTAATATAGAATAAAATCCATGAAACATTGAGTATCTATGAAAAAAAATTATTTAAATAGGATAGTTAAAACCTAGTCATTAAACATAATTTTGGTGATTCTATGAATTGAATTTCAATAAACAATAAATATATGATTGTGATCAGTAATATAGTTAGAGTCTGATAGAATCATCATAATTTTTTGTAAATAGAAACACGACAGTTTGGAATAGTAATGTTGCCCTTATGAATAGTTATATGAACCTTGTAAATAGTAATTTGGAAAAAAGAATTGTGACCTCACAGATGAATGTATAAATAAAATTTATGTAACATATAAGTGAATATATAATCATTGAAAATGTAAATAAATATATTTGAAATTTTTTAATTAATTCATAAATATGTAATTATATATTTATGATAAATTTTATAATTTAAATTAAAATCTATTTTAATAATATTTAATCATAAAATATTATTTTATTATCGTATTGTTATAATATATTATTATGAGACCTTGATTAATTTTTCGAGGTGTTATAAAAATAGTTATAGTTTTAAAATTATATTTTTCTAGTAAATTAGGATTATATTTAAAAATAAAATATATAATATTTTGAAACTTATTTTTATAACATGGAGATAACTTTTAAATTTTAAAAATCATAAAATAGTTGTGGTGAATTTTTGGTATTTTTCTGAAATACTTGATTTTTTCTGAATAGTGTAATACTGTTATTTGTGGAATAAACAAAATACAAAAATTATTGATTCGGGGATGATGTTCTTATGAGGTAAAAACCCTTGTTTTGAAATCCCATGCACTAATTACTATATATAATCACAATAACCACCACAATTTCTTGTCTTTAAAAAATTAAATAAATAATTATTAAAATAATGGTAAAACAACCTTCTTCTCCACTATAAATACCATCCTTCACCCCATCTTCTCCTCTCACCTCTCAGGCTTCAAGAATTGTCCAAATTATAAAAAAAATCATATTCTAAAGAATCTTCCCCACATCCATGACCATCTAGTCTCACCAATATTCCAAACCCAATTTCTTTAAGAAGAATCTCATGGAGAAGAGATCACGAGTTAAAAATCCCCTTTTATTTTATTTTTATTTTATTTTATTTTATTTTTCAATACTTGTACGCTATTAAAATATCCTTATCTAAGAGGCATGAAAACTGTATTATCATATATATATATAATACAATATTATCATGCTTATTTAAAAATTATTCATCATATATCTTCTTTTCTCCCTCTTATTCTAAAAATAAAAACACCATCTATGATGTGTCAATTTACTGACATCATGGATGATGTGTTTTCAATTTCCATTTTGACCTTCAAGGATGTTCTTAAATGAATTTTATTGTATGAAATAGATTTTGAAGTGTATGATATTACCTCATTTTTTTGTTAAATAAACATATATACATAACATTCTATTATATAATGAAATTATTATGTGACTATCAAAGAACCACAAAAATGATCTAAACGAATATCATTAATGTTTTCCGCAACGATTCTTCATCATATGTGGAAAAAAATTATTTATGGTATCATTTAATATTATTGAAACATATTAATATTTTTTTATTCAGCTTATAGTGTTTCAATTCTATAATAAAAGAAAATCCAAAAAAAATTGTCTATGGAAACCGTGTAAAGAACACACCTGAAAAAACAGAAATAACAAAAACATATTAATAAATGGGTGGAATGATGTTATAAAATGGTAATATCATGTTTTATAAACATTAATATTTTTATTTAAACTATTAATGACACAATTCGAACCATTATACATGAGGTTTAATCATATTTCAAGGTAGATGAACTCGAGGTAAGGGAATGCTTAACCCTGTTTCCATTTGTCAGGTTAACATTCTAATTCTTTGATTATGTGGTAATATGATTATTTCGGAAGTCAATATTTTTTCTATTCTCTTTATTTACATTTTATAAAAATATTATTTCATTATATTAATTATTACTTCAATTATATGATATTTTTTTAGGGTATTTTCTATAAAAATCCTCTTTTAAAATTTTATTTTAAAAAAATCCAATGTAATGTATTTATAAATTATTTACGTGGTATTATTGTGTTTTGGGACTTTGGAATTTGTTATGATAAAGGGTGGGACCTATATTTCCATCCATTTCATTGGTTTTGTGTATGTTGTAGGTCAATTGTATGGTTACTCCAAGTGTAACTGTGATGGTTTCAACATAATGTATATGTGCGAGTTACATTTTATGATAGTTGTGAGGGTTAAAAATCATAAGGTAGCCATGAGGGTTACAATATTATGTAAGTAACTCCCCAAGATATATTTATGGATTTATTTATGATTTCTATGTAAATATAATGTTTTCAAAGTAATTGTAATATTCTTTATGGATGATAATTATGTTATTGGGAAAATGATTTCATATGTTTATAAGTATTCAAGGACTAAGGGTTTATCTTGTTCTTTTTATATCACTTACTAATGTTTTCGAGCTCACCCCATGTTTTAAAATGTTATTCATTTGGATTTTTATGGGTAAGATAAAAGGGTAGTATAATATGACTGTTGTAAATAATTTTCATGAAAATATTTCATGTTTTTATTTTAAAAACATTTGTATTATAAATGAAATTGATAATGATTTAGTCTTAACCACTTTGTATTCTTCTATGTTGATAAGTATGAATTATGTATTAGCATTCTAAAAATATTAACCAAAAAAATATTTTCAAATATACAAAATTGAAATCTAAAGGAATTTAATAGATTTGTAATGTGTTACTGGTCAATTCCTTGTAGTTAGTATTAGAGCATAGTTTATATAACATTAGAGGTCAGGATGATGTAAATTGAATTAATTAAATTCCTTTTAAACCATATATGTATAGAATTTAAAGATTACCATGTTACACAATCTATGATATTGTTATTTATAATGGTTTTCCAGAGAAGTAATAGGGATGAAGAAGTAGGAAGGCACCGAGAGGATGATATCCTTCTGAATCTATATCCTGGAATAATGGTAATTGGAACCAAACTATTTTTGAATGTAATGTATCATTTTACCCATGGTAATAAATAATGGTGTAATCCATGTAGGAGAACATCTAGTGTTACCACAAAAGGAACATCATGATAGTGGAACATTTTATGAGGCACCAACCTCCTAAATTCAGTGGATCATCTCACCTGTTGGAAGATAAAGGATTGATTAAATCCATTGAAAAGATATTTAATTTCATGGGGTGTTAAAATAATCAAATGGTTAGTCTTTTCAGTTATATTTATAAAGTTGAAGCTGACCTCTGGTTCCCAATGGTCAATAATATCATGGATAGAGAAGATATTGATTCCTTTGAATTGGATGAATTTATGAATATGGTCCTTGAAAAATATTTTGAAATTTGGTTTGATTTTGGATGGAAAAGAAATTCATTAAATTGAATCCACTTATAAATATTCAATGGTCATTTATGAAGAAAACTTCATCAAATAGCAAGTCACGCTCCAAATCCTATTTAAAATCTTGATACCAAAATCAACAATTTTTACTCAACATTAAACCCAAGATGTCGAAGTGTAGTGCCTTCACATAATTCGAATGTTATGAGAATCAATTCTAAGGTGATGAGATGGTAGAAATGGAGTTTGATGATGATCACATGAAATTTTAAAACACGAAAATAATGTGGTCCATATATCAAGTGATGGGTAAGAATCAATCCAAGAAATCTGAATGTATGAATATTTAGTTCCCAATTTGTGAAATATGGGGTAAAAATCACAATGGGGAATTCCGTACAAAAATTGGGAAATGTGTTTGATGTCGTATGTTTAATCAAATGGCTTGATATTGTAATGAAAATTATCCTAATATTAATCCTGATAAAAAAAATAATGCATTTTAAAGATTGGGGATGCGAAATAATGAAAATAATTTTCAATGGAAAAAATTTGAATAATGGAAATCAGCTAGATTATAAGAAGAAAGGGGTAGTGAGATCCTTTGAGACTAAGCCCGTAGATTTGGGGCTATCCAATAAAGTGTAATCATGTACTTTGTTAGTTTACTCAGGCTTTTCTAATGCCTTTCTTGATATTAGGTCTACACATTATTTAATTTTAGAGAATTGTTTTTGTAAATGGAAAATTTCACTGCAATAAATGAGACCAAATTGTATGGTTAAACCACAGAGGGAAATATTATAGAAAAATGGAATTTTAATAATCTTCTTGTGTTATATAGAATGAAATTACCTAAAAATAATGTTTTATTACCCTTAATAGAGTTTTATTTCATTTTGGGTATGGATTGACTTTCTATTTGTCATGTTATATTTGATTGTAGAGCTAATGTAGTTTATTTTGGAAATTTTTTAGCCTTTATACAATAATGATCCTAAAAAAAATTAAATATTAAGAAGATGAAAAAATATTAAAATATATAAATTAATGTTATTTTTCACATATTGGTGAAAACAAGGTAAATATTCATATTAATAATGTTCTTGTGGTAATGAAATACTAGGGTGTTTTTCCTAATTATTTGCTTGGTGTTATACCAAATCAAAAAGTTGAATTTACTATTTACATTGTTCCTAATTCTAATCCAATTTCAAAAACCCCTCACAAAAAGGCTTAAGTGGAAATTCTTCAAAAGAAAAACTTGTTGCATGAGTTGGTTGAAAAAGTCCTCATACATCTTAGCACTTCACCATGGGGTACACCAATATTGTTATTTAAAAATAAATGGTTTTATATGAGAAATTGTATTCATTATAGTTCTTTTAATATCATTAGTATTAAGAATTAGTGTCATTTTCCACATATCGATTATTTTTTTATCAGATATGGGGAGCATATAATTTTTCCAACATTGACATGAGATTAGGGTACCATCATTTGAAGGTGAAGGAGGATGAAATCCTAAAAATAGATTTTCATACTATATATGGGCATTGTGAGTTTGTTTTTATGCCTATTAGATTGAAAAATTCCCCACTTATATTTATGGACCATATAAATAGAATATTCTATGATTGGTTGGATAAGTTTTTTTTTGTTTCTGTTTAGGATATTATAGTTTTTTAAAGATTTTATGAGGTTAATGAAAAACATTTATGGATTTTCTTGCAGTCTCTCAAAGAAAAAAAGTCAAACAAAAAATATAAAAAATTTGATTTTCAGTTGCTAAAATTTTATTTTTTGTGAATATTGTTAATAAATAAGAAATAATTGTTGATCCTAACAAAAAATGTTTTGGATAAATGGTAAAGACCGAAACATGTTATATAGATTTGTAGTTTTTATGGATTAGTAGGTTATTACTGACAGTTAGTTAGAAACATTTGTTTGATCGAATATGTAGATGTATATGTATATTAGATGGAACAATACAAGAGGGGGTGAATTGTAGGTTTAAGAACTTTGTGTTTAAACACTTATGACATTAGTTTAAATGGTCTTAAACTAATATAATTCACACAAAAACAAAAAACCATAATTTTATTGAATATAAAGGTATGATACAATGTAATACTATAAGTAAAGTACAAAAATTGTAATCAAGATGAATACAATAATCAGAGTAATACAAAAGTGTGAGATTCTATCATAAAGTGTATAGAATCTAACAATATTAAATGTAAAAGTATATGTGAAATTGGAACAATTACAAATGTATATGAAATAGAAAAGGAATCAAAACAATTTCTATTCTAATACAATTGGCAGTGGAAATGTAAAAAATATTAAAAATATTTTAACCCAAAGAGAAGGGTTATCCTTTGCCCTAGGATAAATGGTCTGTCTTACCACCACCTTGGTAAGCCCTCGATATGATTATCGGTACGTCTGTCTGCCTATCCCCGACAGCCCACGATACGATGATCAGTTCGTCTATCTGCCTATCCCTGGAAGCCCTCGATTTTGTAGGTAATCGGAACCTTTGTCTTTCAATCAATTGAAAGCCCTCGATATGATGATTGTTCGCACAAAGGAAAAAAATGCACTTATAGAAATACAAAAAATATGAACGAGCCGTTCACGTTTTATAATTTCAAGGCATTTGCACAGAACCGGAGAGAAGTCACAGTATCTCTTTATAGAACTTGATAACACAAAAATGATCAGTCTTATACACCCATTCATCCCTTCTTGTCTTCAAATGACCTCCTATTTATAGGCCTCAGGTTCCAAATGTCACATTGCCTCGAACGGTCATATTTCTCTAAAAAACTAGGAGGGACTTGGACACCTGGCATTATAATGGTCATATTGAAACAAAAAACATGACATTGTTTCGATTAGTTTCTAACTAACTCCACGAAATCGATTTGGTTAAAACAAAAGATATATGAATATGATAAACAGAAAGTACGACTAATATAAAACATGTGTTTTTGACTAAGTACCAAAACAAGAAAGTAATGAAAGTATGAGTATTATATGTATTACTGTGTAATGTTTTGAAACGATACAAAGTGAGTAGACTTATAAGAATTAGTATAATTAACATAGTCAATATAATTTCTACAGTTAGTATGAAAATTATATTAAGTACAATCAGCATGGTCAGTATGATTAGCATGGTTAGTATGATCAGTATGGTCATTATGATCAGCATCGTCAGTACGATGAGCATGGTCAGTACGATCAGTATGGTCAGTAGGATCAGCATGGTCAGTACGATCAGCATGCTCAGTACGCTCAGCATGGTCAGTATGATCAGCATGGTCAGTACGATCAGCATGGTAAAATATATTTCTCACTTCTAAAACAAGATATATAAGTAAAAAAAAGAGAACTCTTTACCCAACAATCTCCCCCTTTTTGGAAATCACAAAACAGAAAGTAAAAAACAAAAATAAATACTTATCTCCCCCTGAGTTATTGGAAACTCTTCTGAATATGAAATTGAATACAACTAATTCCCCCTTAGGTATATATTTTCCTAAGGATTGTATTCACGGATTTTCCTTGTTTTTGAAGTATTTTATTAAAACATTCTCCCTTTGTAAAAAATTCACCACCTTAATAAACCATTCTCCCCCTTTGTGATTTGCAAAATGAATGGAGTAATCTTGAGTTTCTTGAAAGAGTTAGAGAAAATAATTTTATGGAAATGGAAAGAGTAACATAAATATCATTACGATAACTGACAGGGTTAAAAAAACAAATACAAGTCATTTGTTTTCTCTTTCCTTTTCCGTATTTATAAATTCATGAAGAACAGATTTCATATTTTTTATTTCTTTATTGTCTTCTGAAATTGAATCACCCTAAGATTTGAGAAGCTCTTGTTGGTTAGCAAAAAGATGATCTTGATCCTTGATGGTCTCCTCCTGGACTCTGATTACTTCTTCAAGAGTATCAATTCTATCTTGAAAATTCTTGTTATCTTTAGATAGCACAGAATTATGTTTCTTCAACAATACTATTTCATCTTTGAAAGATGAAACCTTTGAAAACTCAGACTGAAAGGCATTCATTATTTCTTGCAACTCTTCTAATGAAGGGATATCTACTCCATGAGTTACCTGATTCATTCTTTCAACAGTTTGTTTTTCAAGTTTATTTAAAGCAATCACAATATCATTTGACAACCGTCTTATATCTTCAATTTCTATCTCATGGTCATTCATTGAGCTCTTGGTTTTGTATGACCACTTGGTCATTCTGTTGCAAGACTTCTTATGAGCTTCCGAACTTCCAGATAGAACTTTCAAATCGGCTTCAACTGACAAAACTCTCTTTCTCAATTATCTTATAGAGCCGAACTTATTTTTTTGATTGTTAGTAATGAAATAAATTTTTCCATCAAGCCTGGGAAAGTAAGGGATGGTCTTCTCAATTATTTTTAACACATGCACAATGTAATCATACTTCTTTAGAGAAATTTTCTGTTCTAAATCGGTATCCTCGTCGTACGAATCCAATTCATTTTATCGGATTGTGTCTACAACTGGCCGTTTTTATTTTTCTTTTGACTTATTCTTTATTTCTTCTTCCACTTTATCACTGATGACAATAAGTATTTCAATATGAGAATATTGAGAACCTTGCTTTGTTTGAGAAGGTATTTTATCCAGAGTTTCAAAATATTCATCTGGTGCTTGATCAACATGAGGAACTTGGTGAATACCTTCACTCTTTTTTTGGAAGGATTCTTCTCTACTCATCTTCGAAATTTGAAATAAATCTAAAATAAAATCACCTTCCTCTTCTTCAACTTCCAGTATCTCTTCCAACATCTTTTTCCCTTTTTTATTCTCTTTAAGACTCTTTAATATAGGTTCTTAATGTACTTCTTCGGTTAGTTGAGCACTATCATCCTCAACTATTTTTAGGACTTTAGAGATATCAAAGTCTTGAGAATTTATTTTCAAAAAAACATTCTTTTTATTTATAGCTTGAAGGGTTTCCTCTTCCCTTATTATTTCTATAAAAGCTTCAGCTGGGTCAAGACTGAACTTTGGTTCACCTTCTTTTCTCTGTTCTCTATCTTTTCTCCACTTGGTCACAACCTCCTTACTGTACTTCAGTTTCTTTGTAGGCTTTGAACTAGTTTGCAGATCTGACTTTTGAGGAGCACCAACAGAAGGATTGTCTTTGACAGGCATAGGTTTCGATCGATTCAAAGAAGAATCAGCTTCTATATCCCTTACAAAAGCATTGAATTCTGATCAAAACAATCATTCAACATTTTGAAATCACTCTTACTAATCCATGATGGATTCAGATCTACCAAATTCCCATTCAAAGGAATATTACAAAACTTCATACTCTCGAGAATGAACCTTGTAAGAATGGTTGGATACATAATAAAATGGGACTTAATTGCTCCTAACTTATCATTCTTGATAGTTTCAAAAACGTATCCCATGAGATTTAATTTTCTCATATTGACAAGATAGTCAAGTATAAAAATATAAGAAACTTTAAAAGTTTCTCTATCCTCTTTCCTTGGGATAAGAAAACCATGCATCCAAAGATCCACAAATCTATTATCTGGAGAAAGGTGAGACACTTTCCTCTTCTCTTCATTTATAAGAAACAAACACTTCTCAGCACTTTCATTGTTAAATGTAACAACTTCCTCTGGTAGTTTATGGGATGGACTGAAAGAATCACCTTCTATTGTGCCATTTAGAAAATGGTCTGCTTGTTTCACAAACATTGATAACTATCTATCGTACATAGCAAAATTGATAGTCATGTTATTATCAAAAGATACGGTTTTTTAAAACTAACTGACTTCATCAATAAGAACTGGATCTTGAGAAACAGGTTTTACACCACATAAAGGCTCCCAGCCTTGAAACAAAATGATTCATCTGATTGTAGAGTCCTATGAATTGAAAAATTTCCAAGAAACTAACTGTTCTCTGCAAAATCCTTTAAATACATTTCGGCGGGGGAATTAGCAAAGGACTGAGACATATAGGTGAAGCCTATTGAAAGATCGTACAGAGCCTTAAATTGATGGAGCAGAGCTTCGGCACAAATCCTGAGTGATCAGTGTGGGTTTGGGGAGAGGGTCTATTTATAGGCGGTAAAATAATGATCGTTGGTCTTTTATAGTTGAGATTAGAAGAAAAGAAATCAACGAATATGATTAAAATGGAAGAAAATTTTAAAAAAATGAAAATTATGTACCTTCCAGAGATCGTTAGGTAATAGTTGGTTTAGATAGTATTAATAGTTAAATAAAAACATAAGCGTACAAAGAAAAATAATACCATAAATCGTCATGCCGATGGAAAACAAAGTTGTTACCATGAACTGTCAAACCGATGGAAAACAAACTTGTTACCCTGAACGAACATGCCGATGAAAAAGAAATTCATTACCATGATCGGATGTTCCGATGGAAAAGAAATTCATTACCATGATCGGATGTGCCGATCAAAAATAAATTCATTACCATGATCGCTATGAATAGTTATAAATTGTAGGTTTTTATCATTTTTAACTTAGGCTCTAAAAGGTTTGAAATAGGAAAGGGCTTCATATTTCTTTGTTAGAAAATAGACCCATGTGAATCTAGTAAAGTCATTAACTAAAACAAATTCATAGTATTTGCCTCCAATGTTTCTAGTTTGTGAAGGACCAAAAATATCCATATGCACTTTCTATAATGCATTAGAATTTGAATCTTCATTAATTGATTTAAAGATAGTTTTATGTTGCTTTCCAAATTGACATGGATCACAGACTTTTGAAGAATCATATCTAAGAACTATTATTCCCTTTAGAAGTCCTTTTTTTGAGAGTTTACAAAGGTTTTTTAGGTTACAGTGTCCTATTCTTCTATTCCATAGCCTTGATTGGTCTTCTATTCCACTTAAGCAGGGCATATTTTGGCTCTTATGGTCTTCTAAGTTAATAGTGTATAAATTATCTTGCATATGGGCAGATAGAATAAACTTATCCTTGAAATTTTTAACTAAACATTTATCATTTATAAAATTCACAAGGTAACCTTCATCACATAATTGACTTATGATGATGAGATTGTTCCAAAGGCCTCTAACAAACAAAAAATTTGAGATATTAACTTTTACAAGAAAAAAAATATTACCTATCCCAAAAATATTTCCTTGAGAATTATCTCCTAAGGTAATCTTTCCACCTTTTGTTTTGATAATATTTTCAAAGAAATATTTGTTTCCGGTAATGTGTCGAGAACAACCACGATCCATGTACCAAATTTTCATGTTGGTACACTTCTCATTTTCCTGAAAAAGAAACAATTAGTTTTTTGGAATCCAAACATGTTTGGATCATGAATGGTTAGATAAGAGAATTTTAGGAATCCACATTTGTTTTGAAAAATGAGCTTTATGAAATTCTAAAGACTGAGTTCTGTTAAGAGAACAATCTCTTCTCTAGTTTCCACCACATTGACACTTATAAAAAAGGGGTACTTTGTGGAACAAAATAGTTATTACTAAAAACCGGTTTGGAATGAGTATAACCAAGTCCAGAATGATTTCTCAAAGGCCAGATTTGGGAATACATTTTGTCAAATTTCTCTTTGCCCTAAGAAAATATTGAAAAACATTTTTTCAAAGAAAATATTTCTGACTATAGTTTTAAAACTAGATTTTTATCCTCCAAAACATTTTATTTTAAACTGGAGTTAGGCTCAAAAACATTTTTCTTAGAAATTAGATTTTCTAGATCCTTAGAAAGTTTATCCTTATCTGATTTGACATTATCAAGGGGTCTTAAAATACTTTCAAAATCTGATGTTTTCATATCAAGATCATTAGAATGATCTGATACTTCTTTAGTTAAAATTGAAATTTTATAATTTTAATTATCAATATTTTTCTTGAGTTTAGAATTTTCATTCTAATGTAATTTAGAAAACCTATATACTTCTTCGAAATAAGGTAATGTATTATCTTCTGATGATGAAGAATCATCATTTGAAGATTTATAATATTTATTATCAGTATAATTTTTATTTATAGAAATATTTGTAATAACATCAGCATTGTGTACCTTAGCCATGAGACAGTGCTCTTCAAGTGGTAATCTAGCTATATTTCCAATATTCTTATGTCCTAAGGATTCATATTCAGAAGAATTATTTGATGAATCTCTACCACTTTCACTCCAAGTATCATTTTCCTTTAATAATTTCTTTCTGTTTGTCTTGTAATACTGTTTCATATTTCTTTCAGAATGTTTCTCCATTCTGTCTATTCACTTCAGTAAAGGGAAATCAGGCCTTATATGTCCCACTTTCTTACATTCATAACAAGTCACCTCTGAATCTTTCTTATCCTTCCTATGTTTCTTTTTTAATCTCTATTGGAAGTATTTCATTCCCACAATATTGTGCATCCTTCAAGAAAGATTGGATAACTCATTATCCGAGTGATCACTATCACTTGATTCTGATATAACAACATTCTAGGATTTGGATCTTGTTATCTTTTCAGGTGTTTTAGCTTTAGATGTAAAGGCTACACTTCCATTCCCATTTGTCTTCTTGTTGAAATCAGCATCTCGCATCATTCTTGTCTCACGCTGTATAAGAGTTCGAAAGAGTTTATCAAGATTAATTTGGGAAACCTTTCTATTTTCATCAATAGTTGCCCTTTTTAATCCCATTCATTCGACATTATATCTATAATCTTATCTACAAGAGCTTCATCATCAAGACCATTTTCTCCAAAAGATTTTAAACTGTTGATAATTGTCATAAATCTTTGTTTCACTTTACACACTAGCTCTCCATAAGGAAAGATAAATCCATGATACTCTGCTCGAAGCATTGCTCTTCTTGTTTCTATATCCTTGGATGTACCAAAATGTGTGACTTCCAATTTATTCCAAATACAATTGGCTGCTTCACAAGATGATATCTGGCTTTATATATTCCTGGTCATTGATCATAATAAAGTAATGTTTACCTTGTAATTCAGTTGATATTCTTGCTTCTCTTGGTCAGGGAAAGTACTGACTTCATTGTCATGAATTTGGTAACCTCCAGTAAGCATAATAAAATTGTCTACACCAGTATTGATCACGAATGTCTTCATTCGATATCTCCAGTACTCATAATCATTCCCATCAAATATAGGTGGTCTAGAAGGATTTAGGTTGTAAATTGAAACAATATTCATTCCTGCCATCTAATGAAACAAAATCTTTTACACACCACACGTTAGTGTAGTAAATAATTGAAATAGAAATTTGGAAGAAACAAAAGCTAGTAGTACATATTAGTGTAAACCTCCTCTTATACCAATGGTTGGATCGAATATGTATATGTAGATATATATTATATGGAACAATACAAGAAGGGGTGAATTGTAGGTTTAAGACCAATGTTTTTAAACACTTAAGAAATTAGGTTAAATGATCTTAAACTAATATAATTCACAACAAAAACAAACAACCACAATTGTATTGAATATAATGGTATGATACAATGTAATACTATAAGAAAAGTAAAGAAATTGTATTCAAGATGAATACAATAATCAGAGTAATACAAAAGTGTGAGATTCTATCATAAAGCGTATAGAATATAACAATATAAAATGTAATACTATAAGTAAAATTGGAAGAATTACAAATGTATATGAAATAGAAAAGGAAAAAAAACAATTTACTTTCAATACAATTAGTAATGTAAATGTAAAAAATATTACAATTATTTTAACCCAAAGAGAAGGGTTATCCTTTTCCCAAGGATAAAAGTTTTGTCTTACCACCACCTTGTTAAGCCCTCGATACGATGATCGGTACGTCTGCCTGCCTTCCCCCAACATCCATTGATACGATGATCGGTTCGTCTATTTGCATATCCCCGACAGCCCTCGATTTTGTATGTAATCGACACCTCTTTCTTTAAATCACTTAAAATCCCTCGATATGATGATCGGTCGCACAAAGAATAAACAACGCACTTATAGAAATACAAAAACAAAGAACGAGTCATTCATGTTTTTTAGTTTCAAGGCTTTCGCATGGAACAGGAGAGAAGTCACAGTATCTCTCTCTAGAACTTGATAGCACAAAAAATGATCAGTCTCATACACCCATTCGTCCCTTCTTGTCTTCAAATGACCTCCTATTTATAGTCCTCAGCTTCCAACGGCCACATTTCCTCTAACAGTCATATTTCTCTGAAAAACTCGGAGGGACTTGGACACCTGGCATTATAACAGTTATATTGAAATAGAAAACACGACATCATTTTGATTTGTTTTTAACTAACTCCACGACATCATTTTGGTTAAAACAATAGATATATGAAAATGATAAGATAGAGTACGATTAATATAAAACATGTGTTTTTGACTAAGTACCAAAACAAGCAAGTAATGAACGTATGAGTATTATAAGTATTACTGTGTAATGTTTTGAAATGCTAAAAAGTGAGTAGACTTATAAGAATTATTATAATTAACAGATTCAACATAATTTCCGGAGTTAGTATGAAAATTTTATTCAGTACGATCATTATGGTCAGTACGATCAGTATGTTCAGTACAATCAGCATGGTTAGTACGATCTGCATGGTCGGTACGATCAGCATGGTTAGTTTGATCACCGTGGTCAGTACGATCAACATGGTCAGTACGATCAGCATGGTAAGTACGCTCAGCATGGTCAGTTAGGTCAGCAGGGTCAGTACGATCAGTATGGTAAAAGATATTTGTGATTTTAAAAACAAGATATAGAAGTCAAAAGATCACTTTTGACGCAACAACATTATTTATTTTTCTATCCTTCTAACTAAGTAAACACAAAAAGTTGATAAATCTAGGAGGATAGAAGAATGTGATGTTTTTATTCTAGAACATAATAAGAGGTTAGTGAATTGTCTAGTTTTTTCCCTACCTTCTAGAAATGGTGAGTTTTTAATCTACAATGATGCTTCATTAAAGGGACTTGGTTGCATTCTAATGCATAATGATCAATTAATTTATTATTATTCATGAAAATATAATCCTTAAGAGTTATATTACACCACACAAGATTTGGAAATAGCTGTTTCGGTTTTCTCTTTAAAAATTTTGAGGCATCATTTATATGGATTCAAATGTGAAATATATACTAACCGTAAAATAATGAAGTATATATTCACTCAAAAATAATTAAATATGAGGTAGATAATATGGGTTGAACAGATAAATGATTATTATTTCACAATCAATTAACATCCTAGAAAATAAAACAATGTGAATGTGGCCTCGATTCAAAAACATCACACATCATTATCCATGTTCCAATTAGTACATAACGCCTTGATTAATGATTTATTTAATTTTTTATTGGATGTTTTTGGTGAAGTAAATTCCTCTATTTGTGAGCTGGAATTTGAGTATGATATACTCTATAATCCCAAATGTAGGATCGAATATATAAACATGAGAGGCTCAAATACAAGAGGGGGTGAATTGTATACTTTAAAAATCCCTAAGGAAATTTTGTGTAACAAAAATTCACAACACCTTTAAGTTCTATTATCTTTCTTGATTCCAGAAAAGTGATTCCAGAAATGAAACTTAACAAAAGTTTACACCAACTAAGATTCTACCTTAAAGCGTATATAATCCAATAAAATCAGAGTACATGTTTAAGGAAGTATATGAAAGTTATAATTTCCTCAAAAACTAAAATACATAGTGGGAAAACATACTACAAGTAACATGTAGTAACTCTTTTAACCTAAATATGAGGGTATCCAACAACCCTGGATAAAAGGTCCCTTGATGTATACTTTCAAGAATGTTTGTATTACCCAAACCCAGGTAAGCCCTAAATCCAAATATCGATATCTATCTTGCTATTCCCGCAAGCCCTTGAATTGTAAGGAAATCGGAACCTATGACTTCACAACCTAAAGTCTTTGATTTCAAGGAAATCGAACCTCTGCACTAAGCAAATCTGTATGAAGCAAAGTTTGAACAAGTAGCTAAAAACTTTCTGCATGAATCCTGAGAGTTTATAAGAGCCTCTCTCTCTAGAAATCACTTCACCGGCACTTTGTCAAATGTCAAAGCTGAAGTTCCAAAAGTCTCGATCTCTTTCAAATGAGCTCTTATTTATTGGCACGGTTCCAACGGTTCTCTCCCTCCTCCAATGGTCATATTTTCCCTTGAATTTTAGAGGGACCTGTACGTGTGTCACTCAAACAATGGTTAGTTGATAACTGAAATCATGACATCATTTTATAACAAAATGAGTATAAGAATAACTAGAATATGATATAGATAATATAAGGAAATGAAAGTTCACAGTCTAACCAAATTTTAATTTGGAGTCTACAATACAAGGATATTTGGATTCTATTTTGTAGGAATTCAGAACCTGAATTCTATAAAATTTTGGAATCTAAATTTCAAGGAACATCGGAATCTAGATTCATTAGAATTTGTAACATGAACATTAAATGTAGAGATTCAGAGTTCATGATAATTCTGATTAAGAACTCATAAGTGTTTGGAGTCCGAATTCAGAGAACTTGGAGTCTGAACTTAGAGAAGTTTGTATCCTGAATTCGTATTCAGAATTCAAACTCAAAACATATAGAAGTTCGTCTACATAATTCGTATTCAAAATTCAGAGTTAGAACTCAGAAGAGTTCGTAACCAGAATTCTGATTCAGAATTCGGAGTCAGAACTCAGAAGAGTTTGTAAACAAAATTCTGATTCTGAATTCAGAGTCAGAACATAGAAGAGTTCGCATCCAGAATTCTGAGAATTCAGATTCTAAAACAGAATACTTCATATATAGGTAATTATATGATTCTGAGGTTTTTTATTACAAAAAGAATTTTATACTTAAGAAAAATATTGATATGAACAATGAAATCTAGGTAAGGGTAAATTTCCTTGGGGAAGTAAATTTTCCTTATAGAAGTAAAACAAGGTGTCAAATGAGTTTTTCATTGAAATAAGGTGTTTCTGATTTTCCAACCAAGATTAAATGTTAAATCCATAAGGATACCTTATTGACTTTACAATATCACCCAACTATGAAGGAATGGAAAATCCATAAGGAAAACCTTATTGAATCAACAATCTCCCCCTTTAGGGAAACCACAAACATCCTTACGAGAAAGAATATAAAGACTTAACAAAACTTTTGTTGACATAGAAAATAAAACTTATTTCCCTTTTCACATTGATGAAGATGAATATGAATAACAACCTCTTAGGCTTTGGAACACTAAGGATTGTATTCTAGATTTCTGGAATGGGGTTTTCATTATCTTGGGTATGGAAATATTTGAAATGAGAACTCCCCTTAGATAAACTCCCCCTTACATAGGGATATATATTCTTATATATAGAATACTTTTTTCCTTCTCCCCTTTAGAATAATTTTTTTCAACCCCTTTGTGATTTTTAAAAAGAGTTTAATGAAATGGAAAAAATGTGATACCTAAAATATTAGTATAAACATCCAAAGAAACAAGAAACCATAATTTCATTACGATTGAATTAATTAGTACAAGGAAAAATACAACAAAATATCGGATTTGGGTCTATTTTGTTTCTTTATCCTTGGGAAATAGCTTCTTCACAATTTTCTTCAGCTTCTTCAGCACTTTTTGATCTTCCTCTGGTTTCTTTTCAAAGGTTGTGATCATGTCCTCTTGAGCCTTTAGGGCCTCTTCCTGATCCTTAAACAATTCATGTTCCTTCACAAGATTTTTTTCCACCATGATCCAGAGATCCCTCCTTGTTTTCTAGCTTTGGACAACAAAATTTAACTTTCCATTCAGATCTTTGACATCTTGAATCTGATAATTTTGTTCAAGAGTTAGTTTTTACTGAAATCTATTTGTAAGATTATTGATTTTGGTGTCTTTAGTGTCAAAATAATCCTCGACATCTTCTTGAAATTGATCAAGCCCTTCCAAATCATTAACGATTTTCTTTGTCCAACTAGTAATTTTCTTGAATAATTTTTGTGGGATTCATAGTTGATAAGAAAATTCTTGTGTTCGGCCTCAATCTTAACACATCTATCCATCACCATAGATATATAGTATGATTTATAATTAATCTTGTGTTGAAACGTCTGGAATCTCGAGTCAATTTCATGAAATATCGGAATGGTAACCACAAGCTTCTTCAGGGACTGAACAACAAAATCATGTCCTAAATATGATGACTCTAAATCTAACATTTTTCTCGGAGATGGTTCTTACTCTACCTCTACCAGCTTCCTCTTAGAGGATCCTCCAGCTTCCTTCTTTCCCAAAATTTTTTTATGGGGTATCAACAACCACTTGTTTCCCCTTACCGATTCTCGGAATAGCTTCTTCATTAGGAGATTCATGCTCACTTCTGGATAACATTACAATCTTATCTTCATCAATTTTCTCTTTTTCAGCTCATGCCTCAACATCTTCGAGAATAATGAAGTCATGATTATGAATCTCTTCTTCAAATAACTTATTTACTTCCTCTTCTCCCTTCTCATCTATTCCCGGAGTAGCAAGTTTGGAAGATTCATCTTGAGAAGTCCGGATTGACAATTTTTCAGAAGCACTTTCTTTTTCAAGATAATCTTCGACTTTCTTAATCACATCATCAGAGCCACCACTACTCTCAACTTCTTGTACTTCTTCTGAAGCTTTCTTCACTTCCGCAATCTTTTCTTGTGATTTTTCCATAGTCAAGAAATTTTTCCCCGGTGTATGAGGTATTGGTCCCACTAAGAAGGTTTTCGGTACGAGAATGTTTTCTGATGCTACTTCAGTATCCTTCAAAATAGATTTCACAATCTCTTTCTCTGAAATCTTCTTCTTAAGCCTTTTATCTTTGGCTTACTTCTTAGGATCCTCAGCTCCTTTCTATTTCAAAGCCTTGTCCTCAGCAGGGTCCAAGAAAAACTGTGGCTCCCCTTCTTTTCTGTATTTCTTGTCTTCTCTTTATTTCGAAACCACTTCATCTGGAGAAGCTTGCTACCTTTTGGGATTTGGTGGTACTGACTGAGCTTCTTTGGCCATAGGGGTTTTCTTGGTTTCTTCCACTTCATTTAATTTCATCTTCTTTCCAACCTTCTTTTATGGTTCAGCTTCTTCAACATTTTTCTGAACCACTTCAGCATCATCCTCCGGTAGATCATAAAACTCACATTACTCTTTAGAGAAACCAACCTTAATTCTCTTGAGGGTATCATCACTAATAAGCATCACTTTGTAATTGCTCGGCTTGGAACTGCAGGGGATCTTGACCTATTCCATGTACCGAACTATCAGTTTGGAGAGTAAGGTAGGATACATAATAATTTGATCTCTATTATTCCCATTCTTGATATTTTAAATCATAATGAGAATGTGCTTCATGAGGTTGACCTTCCTTAGGTTTACCAAGAAATATAAGATATACATGTCACTTTTTTTAAGGGTTTCTTTATCACGCTTCCTCGGTACGATAAGGACCTGAACCCATAGCTGTAGAATCCAATTTTTGGTCGACATATGGGAAATTTTTTCGGTCATGACATCAGTGAGACCAAGACATTCTATATCATTTTCCTTAATGAAATTTCCTTAAAACTCTGGAAGTTTGTGGGAGAAAAATTCTGCCTCCCCTTTGTAAGATAGACATACCATGAAAGCATCCTTGGTGTAAGATAGTGCACAAGTATTTCCATATCTTTTAAAGGAAATATTTTCCCTATAATCTTTTTTAAAGAAACTAGTTGACTCATAAAACTCGATCAGCAAATCTAGATAGTCTACATCATGAGCTCGTGTCATTGAAATAGCTATGTATTCCCAAACATTGATTTCGATGTTCCTGGAGATAATAGAGTCATATTTGTTGAAGAATATTGGATACACTAACCTCTCCTTATAAATTTTCCACTCCATAATCGGCATGAGAGTAGACATATCTTTAGAAGGAACTTCAGAAGACATTCGGACTGGAGCACTTCTGAATAATTCCAAAGGTGCATTTGTAGAAGAACAGAACTTCAAAATGCACAAGCTTTGAAAACCGATGTGGGTCAACCATCGGGGGTCCCCTTATTATAGGTGTTGGAGTGACAGTTGAACTTCTCATTTCAATCCAAAGGCTAATAATTATTCTCATTTGATCTGATAGTTGAAATAATAGCCGAAAGGAAAATTTGGTAGGATCTGATCTTTTGAGGTTTTAAAAATAATCGTATTTAAAAAAACGAGTATCCAAGAAATTTTAAAAACAAAAGAAACTACCAGAAAGTAAAATGTAATTACGAAAACTTATGAAAGAATCATACCTTTCAGATTGTCACAATAATTATTAATATTGAGGAAAATTCTACTTGAAGGACATTAGATTCCGAAAAAACAAATTTATAAAGAAGAAGAAAAAAATTGAGTATAGAGATCTTCATTACGAAAAGTTTCATTATGAAAATATTCATTAAGAAAATATTCAGGACAAAAAACCTTACTATAAAAATTTTAAGTAAAAAAAAATTCTATTATGAAAATTTCATGTACGAATATTTCCATTAAGAAAATTTCATGTACGAAAATTATCATTACAAAAATTTTAAGTATGAGAATTTCCATTAATAAAAATTCAAGTATTAATATTTTCATTACGAAAATTTTAAGTATGAGAATCTCCATTATGAATATTTCAAGTATGAAAATTTTCATTACTATAATTTAAAGTACTTGAATTTCTATTATGAAAAGTTTAAGTAAGACAATTTCTATTACGAAAATTTCAAGTATGAAAATTTTGATTACGAATATTTTAAGTATAAAAATTTTCATTATGAATATATTGAAAGACTACAATCCAAAAGACTTGAAAAAAAACTACATTACGAAAAATATAAAAAACTTCATTACAAAAAATATGAAAAACTTCATTACAAAATGTAATCGCACTTTGAAAAGGAGTTTATTACTATTAGTAGAATGGTTCTGAAGGAAGTTATTATGGAGGATTATCTTATGGTTATCATTCATAAATTCTATTTAATGTATTCAAATCTATCAGAGGGTAATGATTTTGTGAAAATTTCAGCAAGTTGATCTTGTGTTCCGATAAATTAAAGACTGATATCTCCTTTTGTGTGTGATCCCTAAGAAAGTGATGCCTAATATTAATGTGTTTTTCACGAGAGTGATGTGCAGTGTTTTTACTAAGTGCAATGGCACTTGTATTATCACAAAAAATTTCTGTTTTGGTAAAACTCAAGCCATAGTCTGTGAGTTTGTGTTGCATCCACAACACTTGAGCACAATAACTTCCAGCTGCTACATATTCAGCATCAGTAGTGGAAAGTGCTACTGAGTGTTTCTTCCTGAAAGACCAAGAAACTAATGAATCTCCTAAGAAATGACAGGTTCCTGATGTACTCTTTCTATCAATTCTAATCCGCTAATGGTAGCATTCAAAAAACAATTTAAAACAAAATCATTTTCAGAAATATAAAATAGTCCTAAATCCATGGTTCCCTTTATGTAGTGAAAAATTCTCTTCAATGCCTTTAAATGAGATTCCTTAGGATTGGATTGATATCATGCACATAAGAATGCTGAAAAAATTAATTCTGGATGAATAGCTGTCAAGTAATGTAGACTTTATATCATACCTCGAAAAGTTGTTTGATCTACCGGTTTCCCAGATTCCTCAAGATCAAGTGTGTTTGAGGTACCATGGGAGTACTTATACTTTTAGTATTTTCATATCCATTATTTTTAAGAAGATATTTAATATACTTATGTTGGTATATATAGATTCCTTCTAGTTTTTGGGAAATTTTAAAACCAAGGAAAAATGTTAACTCACCCATCATATTCATTTCAAACTCAGATTTCATTAGATTCGCAAAGGAATTAGTAAAATATTGCTGAGTTGTACCAAATATAATGTCATCCACATAAATTTGAACAATCAAAACATTTTTATAATCTTTCTTTATAAAAATGGTTGGATCTTCATTTCCATTAACATAGTTATTTTGAAGAAAAAATCCTGTAAGTATATCATACCAGGATCGAGGGGCTTGTTTAAGTCCACACAGAGCTTAGGAAAGTCTAAAAACATGTTAAGGATGTTTTTTATCTTGAAATCCAGGAGGTTGTTCAACAAAAACTTCCACTTGAACAAAACCATTAAGGAAATCACATATTACATCTATTTGAAAAAGATTAATGTTGAAGAATGCTGCAAAGGAAAGTAAAATATGAATTGATTCAAGTCTAGCTACTGGAGCATAGGTTTCTTCATAGTCTATTCATTCTTGTTGATTGTATCCTTTATCAACTAATCAAGCTTTGTATCTAACAATGATTAAATTTTCATCGCACTTATTTCTAAAGACCCATTTTACTCTAATAACATAATTTTCCTTAGGTCTTTCAACAATGATCTAGACTCTATTCCTTTATAATTAATTTAGTTTATCTTTCAAGGCTTTTATCCAATCATCCTCATTTAAAAGCTTCATTAGTGCGTTTTAGTTCTAATTGGGAATGGAATGCTAGATGATCTATATCATTTCATAAGGATCTTCGAGTCCATATAGGTTGATTCACATCACCAATGATACTATCACTGGGATGATTTTTTAGAAACAACTGATTTGGGTTTTGTAAAACCTGTTCATCAACATAGGGTAGGAAATATTCAGAGGTAAATGTTTCAGAAGAAAATTCTTGGACATTTTTCTAATCAGAAGGATATTCTATCATAGGTTTACAATATATTTTTGAGAACACATATGAGGATGTTGGTTGGGGGGTTTTTAAAAACAAAAGGATCAATTTCATCGAATTTAACATGTATTGTCTCTTCAATATAACAAGTGTTTCTGTTGAAAACTCTATATGCCATAGAATTTGTGGAGTAACCTAATAAAATTCCTTCATCAGATTTTGGTAAGAATTTATGAATATTTTCTTTTGTATTCAGAATGAATATTTTTCATCCAAAAACCTTAAGGTAAAAAAGTATAGGTTCTCTACCATGCCATAACTCATAGGGGGTTTTGTTATGAAAAGGTCTAATGAATACTCGATTTATATTATAACATGCAGAACTTATAGATTCATCCCAACAATGTTTGGAAACAGAATACTCACTCAATAGGGTTTTGGTTATATCTTGAAGAATTCTATTTCTTCTTTCAACAACACCATTTTGTTGAGGAGTTTTGGGTGCTGAAAATTTACGAGTAATGACTTTTCTACTACAAATAGATTCAAAATCAGAATTTTTAAATTCTACACCATGATCACTATGAATAGTTTTCATTGGAAGGTTTTTATCATTTTTAACTAGGGCTCTAAAACATTATAAATAAAAAAAAAGCTTCAGACTTTTTTGCTAGAAAATAGACCCACATAAATCTAGTGTAATCATCAACCAAGACAAATACATAATTTTTCCCCCAATGCATCTAGTTTGTGTTGGGACAAAGAGATCCATATGAACTAACTGTAATGCATCAGTAGTTGAGACATCAATGACTGATTTAAAACATGATTTTTGTTGCTTTCCATATTGACAAGGGTTACATAATTTTGAAAAATCAAATCTGAACTCGGGTAGATCCTTAACTAGTCCTTTCCTAGAATGTTTTCATAAGTTCATAAGTTTAAAATGTCCTAACCTTCTATGTCATAACCAAGAATTATCTTCCATTGCACTAAGGCAAGGTAGATCATGGATCCTAAGGTCTTTTATGATTAGTGTGTAAAAATTATCTTCCCTATTGGTAGAAAGAATAAATTCTTCCTTGGAATTGTGTACTAAGAACTTATCATTCCTAAATTTCACAAGGTAACCTTCATCACAAAACTGACTTATACTAATGAGGTTGTACTTAAGACTTTTAACAAAGAAAACATCTGAAATCAATGTTTCTCCAAGAAGAATGATGTTACATATACTAATAATTTCTCCCTAAGCTTTATCTCCTAAAGTTACTTTTCCTCCTTTCGTCTTGATAATATTTTCAAAATAATATTTGTTACAAGTCATATGCCTAGAACATCCACTATCCATGTACCACATATTTTTGTTGGAACTTTCTCTATTTTCATGAAAAAAAGAGTTAGACTTTCGGAATCCAAACATTCTTGGAGCCGGAATTTTTAGACAATAAAATTTTGGGTATCCACATTTGTTTAGAAAAATATGTTGCATGAAACCCAAGAGACTGAACTTTATTCAAAAAGAAATTTTTCATCCAATTCCCACCACATTGACATTTAGTGTAAAAAGGAGCTCTAAACGGAACCAAATAGTTGTTTTTGAAAACCGGTTTTTGGTGAGTATAACCTACTCTAGTAGTGTTTCATTGAGGTTTAAATTGATAATACATCTTGTCAAAATTTTCCTTCCCAGAGGTAAAGTTTGAAATAAGCTTCTTAAGAGAAAATATTTCGCATTTTAGTCCGATGACTAAATTCCTATCCACAGGAATCATTTCTTTAGAGTTAGATTTTTCCTCAAAAACTTTTATCTCTAAAGTAGAATTCTTAAGATCTTTAGAATGTTCTTTCTTAATAGAATTTTCTTTCTCAAGGTATTTATAACGTTTTTCTAAAATCTCTTCTTTATCTCTAAGATCTCTAGAAAGATCTAAAATCTCTTTTTTAATAATTTCCTCTCTAGTATTTTCCTTGTCTATTTTCATAGAAATTTTACAATTTATTTCTTCAAGTAACTTAGAAAATGCAGAAACATCTTCATATAAAGGTATTTCTTTATTTTCGAAGGATGAATTATCTTCATTAAAAGTACTATTTTCAAAATAGTAATTCTAATAAGGAGATAAATTTGTTAAATCCTCAGTAGAGCATACCTATAACATAAGATATGTATTAGGGAAATAAGTAGTAGAAATTAATCCCATATAATTCTGTGCTAATGAATCATATTCAAAAGATTCACTTTCTGAAAAGTCTCCACATCTTGCACTCCAAGAATCATTAGCTTGAAGGATTTTCTTATGATTTGATCAATAGAATTTCTTCTTGTTACTTTAGGAATTCCTTTCCTTCTTTTTCTTCTTTTTCAACAAGGGACAATTAGGTCTGATATGACCAGTTCTTCTTCATTAATAACACGTAACTTCACCATCATTCATATCTATGTAGTATTTCTTATTGTAGTTATATTTATGGTTCTTTTGAGATACAATGTTTTTTATTCTCCGATCAAGATTAGCTAATTCATTCTCAGACTTTTATGTGTCACTTGATTCTGACTGAATAATGAATTTCTTTATATTTGATCTAGTTAATCTCTCTAGGGTCTTGGATTTCATATGTTTAGAAGTGGTTGTAAAAGAAACTCCTCCATTCCCATTCTTCTTCTTAACATTTACATCATCTCTCTTTATTTTGGTTTCATGCTGAAGAAGAGTTCTAAACAACTCATCTAAAGAAATCTAAGTGAATTTCCTGTTCTCATCAATAGCAATCCTCTTGGACTCCCATTAAATTGGAATGATATCTGTGATATTATCAACAAGAGACTAATCATCCAAACCTTTTTTCCCATAGATTTTAAAAATTCATGATAGTCATAAACCACTGATGTAATTTTCTTATAGGTTCTCCATAAGGAATTTTAATGTTATTGTATTCAGCTCCCAATATAGCTATTCTTGTCTCAATGACTTTAGATGTACCAAAATTTCTAACTTCAACTTTATTACAGATATTGTTTGCAGCTTCACAAGATGATATTTGAAAATATATGTTCCTAGTCATGGAACACAAGAAAGTATTTATGACTCTGATGTTTGCTTGATATTCTCATTTCTCCAGATTTTTAAAGGTTCGCAATTCCTTATCTGGATTCTTATAATCTCTAGTCAGCATTAGATAGTTATCAACTCCAGTATTGATCACGAAAGCCTTCATCCTATCTCTCTAGTACTCATAATCATTTCAATCAAAAACATGAGGTCTGTTAGGATTTAGATTATCAATAGAACAAACATTTAAACCATTCATTCTTAAGAAAATATTTGGAACACAAAATTTTTAGTATTATGAGTTTATAAACAAGAGAAAATATCCTAAGAAAGGAACTAGATATTTTATCTCTAAGAAAGAATGAATCCGAACTATATTAATATGAAAAAGAGATACCGAAAAATTTTGAATCCGAAAGTTCAATTCTGAGAATTCCATTCAGAATCTAATCGTGAGATTAATTCAATGGTAACCAATGCTCTAATTCCAATTTTGAGATGGTATGTGAGTATGATATACTATATAATACCAAATGTAGGATCGAATATATAAACATGATATGATCAAATACAAGAGGGGGTGATTTTTATACTTTAAAAATCCCTAAGGAAATTTTGCGTAACCAAAAATCACAACACCTCTAAGTTCTATTATCTTTATTGATTCCGGAAAAGAGATTCCAGAAATGAAACTTAACAAAAGTTTACAACAACTAAGATTCTAACTTAAACCATATAGAATCCTATAAAATCATAGTACAAATTAAAGGAAGTATATGAAATTTAAACTTGCATCAAAAACTAAAATACACAGAGGAAAATAAAATACCACACGTAATAAGTAGTAACCCTTTTAACTCAAAGAGGAGGGTATCCCTCAACCCTAGATAAAAGGTCCCTCGATTTATAATTTCAAGAAAGTATGTCTTACCCAAACCCAGGAAAGCCCTCAATCCAAATATCGGTATCTGTATTGCTACCCCCGCAAGCCCTCTATTTGTAAGAAAATCAACACCTCTAACTTCACAACCTTAAATCTTCGATTTCAAGGAAATCGAACCTCTGCACTAAGAAAATATGCACAAAGAAATGTTTGAACAAGCAGTTCAAAACGTTCTACACAAATCTTGAGAGTTCATAAGACCCTCTCTCTCTAGAAATCAATTCACCAGAACTTTTTCAATAGTCGAAGCTGATGTTCTAAAACTCTCAAGCTCTTTCAAAAAGAGCTCCTATTTATAGGCATGGTTCCAACGGTCAGCTCCCTCCTCCAATGAACATATTTTTCATTGAATTTTAGAGGGACATGTACACATGTCACTCGAGCAATGGTTAGTTGATAACTGAAAGCATGAAATCATTTTATAACAAAATTAGTGTAAGCATAACTAGAATATGATATTCGGAATTTATGGAAATGAAAGTTCCAAGTCTAACCAAAATTGAATTCGGAGTCTACGATACAAGGATATTCAGATTCTATTTTGTAGGAATTCGGAACCTGAATTATATAGAATTATGGAGTCTAAATTTCAAAGAAATTTGGAATATGGATTCATAAGAATTTGGAACCTAAACATACAATGTTCAGAGTCAGAGTTCTTGAGATTTCGGAGTCAGAACTCATAAGAGTTCGGAGTCTAAATTGAGAGAACTTGGAGTCAGAACATAGAGTAGTTTGCATCCAGAATTAAAATTAATAATTCAGAGTCATAACATAGAGAATATCGTATCCAAAATTCGTATTTATAATTTGATGTGGGAACTTAGAAGAGTTCATAACCAGAATTCAGATTCAGAATTTGGAGTCAGAACTCAGTAGAGTTCGTAACCAGAATTCTGATTCAGAATTCAGAGTCCGAACTCCAAAGAGTTCGTAATCAAAATTCTGATTCTGAATTCGGAGTCAGAACTCAGAAGATTTTGTAACCATAATTCTAATTCATAATTCAGGGTTAGAACTCAGAAGTGTTCGTATCCAGAATTTTGAGAATTTGGATTCTAAAACTGAATACTTTATATCTAGGTAATTATAAGATTTCGAGGTTATTTATTACAAACTGAATTTTATACTTAGGAAAAATATTGATATGAACAATGAAATCTAGGTAGGGTAAATTTTTTTGGGGAAGAAAATTTTTCTTATAGAATTAAAACAAGTGGTAAAATGAGTTGTGCCTTAAAATAAGGTGTTGGTGATTTTCAAAACAAGAAGGAATGGTAAAGTCATAAGGACACCTTATTGACTTAACAATCTCCCCCAAATATGAAGGAATGGAAATGTCATAAAGAAAATCTTATTGACTCAACACTATTTTGTTTGAGGTGTTAGTGTAGTTATCTATATCAGACAGAATTAAGAATGCATTGAAGGAAGAACATGAGTTACAAAAAAAGATATAATTGGTTAAAATGGGTAAGATTTCCGAATTTCACATTGATAAATATTTTTTTAATGATTTGGAATGAGATTATTTGTGGCTTGTGATTCAAAAATGAAGAAGGAATTTTTTTTGAATATCAGAGTTCTCCATTTTAATCTCATCCCGATAGTACTATAATGTATAGAGACCTTCAAAAGTTTTACCTGTGGGGTGGAATGAAAAGATATATTGCAAATTTTATCATGAAATGTGTGGAATTTCAAGAGGATAATGTAGTTTGAAAACAACCCAAGGGGATACTTCACTCTTTTATAGAGCCAGAGTGAAAATAGGAAAATGTGTCTATGGACATTGTGGTGGGACAACCAATAGAATCTCTATTTAAAAATTAGATTTGGGTTATTGTTTTTTCAACAAAATAAATTGGCACATTTCATTCTTATACGAGATATTATGTCTTTAGATCACATTTCTCTATTGACACTCATTGATATTGTCATGTTACATAGATTCCTTCTTTCTATTGTATTTCACCGTCATCCTAGGTTCATATTTAACTTTGGTAAAGGCCTTTAGAAGTCATTTTTAATAAAATTAAATTTCATCACTGCATTTCATCCTCAATTTGATAGAAAATCATAGAAAAAATATTATACATCAGAGGATATGTTTGAAATTTGTTCAATAGACTACCAGAAAATTTGGGATCAGAATATTTCATTAGTTGAGTTTTCTCATAATAACATTTTTCATTCTAGTATACAGATAGTACCTTTTCAGGAATTGTATGGGATGTTATGCCGACCACTATATTTTTAGGTTGATGATGGAGAAACAATGTTTATGGGACCATAGTTATTATAGGAATTGGCTGATAAAGTTAAGATGATCCAACAACATATGATGAAAATTCAGATTAGGCCAAAAATTAATATAAATAACTCCTGGAAACACTTTTCTTAAGAGGTAGGCGATCTTGTTTTTCTTAGAATATCCTCGTGGAAAAGTGTTGTGCATTTTGGTAAAAAATTAAAGATAGGTCCATGGTTTATTGGAAAATATAAAATTATGTAAAAATTGGACATGTCCCCTACTGAATAGATTTTCCTCTAATTTTATCTCTGGTATAAATTTTTTTTCAAGTTTTGTTGTTGAGAAATTACATTCCAGATTCATCTCATGTTTTTCACCAAAAAGTAGTTCATTTGGAAGATATACATTATTATGAAGAGAAATCTATTCATATTCTTCATTTTAGAGATAAAACATTATGGAATAAGGTAACTTACCTGGTTATGGTTTTTTGGGGAAACCATATGGTAGATGAAGCAACATGGAAATCTGAAAATCCTTTGAAGGAAAGGTACCGTCACATGTTTAATAAGAAAATTTTTTTGGGATGCAATTTATAGAAGGTGGGGAGAATGTAACACTCCAAGTCTTCATGAATAAATTTAATATTGAATAAAATGTATTCAATTCTTTGTCTCTGTAAAACAAATATATGTTATTTAAAGTATATAGTTATAACCCAGTTGTTTAATATAATTTCCCTTCTTCTATGAATTGAATTTCAAAAAACAAGCATACACATTTGTGATTAGTACGATATTTAGATTATAATATGATCAACTTAATTGTTTTTGAATAGTAATTTGACCCTTTGGAATAGTAATGTTACCCTTATGAATAGTAATAAGCCTCTTTTGAATAGAAAACTCTCTGAATTAATAATAACCTCATCCCTGAATGTATAAATTTTTTTGGAATATTATAAGTGACAATATGATCATAGTATAAGTAAATAAATATTTTAAAAATATTATTAATTAAGTCATTAATATTTAATTAGAATTTTATTATAAATGTAATAATTTAAATAAAAACTTATTTTCATAAAATATAATCATAAATTATTAATTTGTTGTCTAATGGTTATAAAATAATTTTACGAGACCAATATTAGTTTCTCAATGTGTTATAAATTTAGTCATAGTATTAAAATTGTTATTTTTAGAATAGATTATGATTGTATATAAAAGTAAAATTTCATATATTTAGAAACATATTTTGATAAAATGATGTTCATTTTTTATTTATAAATATAAATAAAAATTTTGGATTAATTTTTTTTTAATTTTCGTTAATACATGATTTTTTGGTGAATAATTAAAAACGGTAATTTTCGAAATAAGATTAATACATATCTTAAGTCATAGATGATTTTATGAAGAGTTAAGCACCATTGGTTTGAACTCGCATGCGCTAAATACTGTATCTATTATCAAGAACCAACACTACTACTTTTCTTGAGAAATATAATAAAAATAATGATTAAAATAATGGAAACCCCCATCTCCTCCCCTGTAAATACCACCCCTACCCCCTCTTCTCCACACACCTCTCATGAATTTATAATTTTCCAAATTATTCCCAATAATCCTCCCAATACTCTTACCTACTACCAACTCTTAATGGACTCATAGATATTCCAAAACCAAGTTCCTTAAGGTGGATCTCAGGGATAAGAGATCAAGAGGTAAGAATCCTATTTCATTTTTTTTATTTTCTTTTTGTTTATTTTTATTTTCTAGTACTCTCTTCAACTCCCATTATATAAGAGGCATGAAAACTACATTATAATATATATACGGAAATTTTAAAATATTTATGGAAATATTAATCATATTACTTCTCCTGGACGCCCTCTTATAATTAAAATAAAAACATCGTCTGTGATGTGTCGATTTAACGACATCATGGATGATGTGTTATAAATTTACGTTACCACATACATACATATTCAGAAAACCTTATTAATGGTTGAAATAAAATTTAAATTTCATGATATAACCACTTTTATGTTCTGAAATCAACATATATATACATAGTATTAAATTATATAACCAAACCACTTCATTATTATCAAGGAACCGCCAAAATGATCTAAGTGAATATCATTAATGATTTATCTAATAACTTGTCATCATATATGAAAAAATGATTTATGGTATCATTTAATATTCCAGAATCATATTAATGGAATTTTATTCTACATTTGGAGTTTCATTTTTATATGACAAGAAAATCCAATACGAACTGACCAAGGAAACCCTTTAAAGCATCAAAACAAAATAATGGAAATAAATAAAAAAATATATTAATATATGGGTATAATTATGTTATAGAATGATCCAATAAAGTGTTATAAACATGAATATGTTTCTGTAAAATATTAATAATACTCTTTTAACAATTATACAGGATTTTTAAACGTGTATTAAGTTAGATGAACACGAGGAATGTAAATCCTTAACCCTATTTTCATGCTTTTGGTAATCTTTCTACTTCATTGATTATGTAGTAGTAATATTATTTTTTTAATAAATATTGTTGTATTATGTGTATTTATAGTGTATAAAAATATTCATTTCATTATATTAATTCTCACTTCAAGTATATGATATTTTAAGGTATAGTTCTATAAAAATCCACTTTTATAAATTTATTTTACTGAATTCAAAAACAATGTTTTTATGCAATTATTCTTGTTTTATGATTATGTTCTGGATATTAGAAAATGTTTATGTTGAATGGTGGGATGTATATCTCCCTAAAATCAATTGGTTATGTGTATATTGGAGGTCTTACACATGTTTACTACAAGTGTAACTACGAGGGATACACAAGAAGGTAGTTATCAATGTTACATTGTAATGTAGCTCTGAGGGTAAAAATCATAAGGTATACATGATGGTTACAATATTTTGCAAGTAATTCCTCAAGATTACTTTATTGTTTTATTTATGTTTTATATGGAAATAACATTATTCATAATGTTTTTATATAAATATTATGGGTTAGAAGTATGTCTTTGTGAAAATGATTTCATATGTTTATTAGTATTCACATACTAATAGTTTCTCTCCTTATTTTTATATCATTTAATAAGATTTTAATGCTCAAATAAATATTTAAAATGTTTTTTATAGTGTCTATGGATGGTTAAGAGAAAAGGAGTATACAATATAAATGTTTTCTAAACTTTTCGGGAAAAAATTGTTGTTTTTATTTTAAAATATTTTGTATCATAAAAGAAATGGATAATGATTTAGTAGTACACACTTTGTATTCCTGTGGGTTTATATTTATGAATAATGACCTAACATTATAAAACTAGAAACTAAAAATATATTTTAGAATAAAAATAATTGAATTATAAAGTAATTTACTAGATTATGTAATGTTTAAGGGATGAGTCCTTATAGGAGAAGTGTTGGTGGCAGTGTTGTGTTCAGGACTGATCATGATCGGTTGGGACAATGAAGATGGAGGAGGATGATGCGAGTTAAATTAGCCACTCTTGGATAAATTTAAATTTATTTTTTAAAATATGATCCAAGGAAAACACCTTAAAAGTCTAATTTATTTTCATTGAATCTTTATATAATTTTTAAAATAATTTCTTGTTATAATGATGGATGTTTTCTTTTTCAATGAATGATTTTCTTCTTAACTTCCAGAAGTAGCTTAAGAAATTATAAATTTAAAGTGTCTATAATTTTTACATTAATCTATTTGGAAATGTATTAGCATTGAGTATAGTGATTTTTTTTTAGATTTAATTTGATGGAGGTATGAATGCATTAGAATTAAATTTACAAGGGAATTAACACTGATGTCATGGTCATTATATATTTTCTAGGTAATGTTAGGTTTTTATCTAATTTTTTTGGGTAAATATTAAAAAACACTATCAGGAAATCATTATAAACAAGAGATAAAGGAGAGTCTAAAGGATCCAAACTTACCACAGTTGCTGATTTAAAATCAAAATTTCCTTCTAATTTTACTTTTATTTTCAAACTCAAAATTTTAAAATATAAATTCCAAATTATATTTTTATAATTGATTATATATTTTTGGAATTAAAAAATCCCCAATTTTTTTATAATGTTTTTTAAAAAAAATCCAATGTGGCATTTTAAAACATATGTCTAGCAACCTACCCATTAGAAAAACTACCAGATGTATATTACTACATTCTTTCGGAGATAAAATTATTGATAAGTTATTTCTCAAAAACAAATTCTTCCATTAAAACCTTACCTTATTTCTGTTTATAAAAACATTGAGCACCAAAATTGAGAGATTAATAGATATAATTTTTGAATGTATTATCTACTTATGTCTTTTCCACATGAATAATGAAGGGAAAAATCAGAGAAACCCCATGCTCACGAGTTTTGGAGTAGAGAGGAAGGGGTGTATAGGTATTTAATTATTTAAAATGTGGGAGAATTGATATAAATTTAATAAAAACTAGAATTCATATTTGGGTTGTGAGAAAATTGAAAACCATTTGTCTTACAATGGATTTACACCATAATATTTGACATTTATGGATCATTATTTTTTAATTTTATATTCTTAAGAACCAACCACCATTAAAATATATTATTTTGGATATGTAAATAATATTTATTCATAATGAATTATTTTTAAAATCTATTTATTTATTTTAGTATTTGGAATAATAATCATTGGGTTTGTAAAATTAATATTATTAATGTAAAATTCATTGTATTAATGTATAAATTTTTTCATGAAGGAATTTATGTTATTTATTAAATAATTTTTTCATAATAACGATTTTATGATCTTTAACATATAGGCAAATTTGTATATTACTATTTATCAAAAAAATACGAATCTAGGAAAATTATAAAAAATTCACAATTATATAATTTCAACAGCATGATTCCAAATTTATTGTATTTTTTGAAACTAAATTTATATTTCTGAGAAATTTATTTATTAAATAAAAACACATGAGAATTAAAAAATCATTCATTTAGTGCCAATAAGATTAAAAACTATTTTTTATGGATTATGTATATAGTTATATTATTATTCATTAATGAACATAATTTATTAATAATTAATAAATATATTTATCCCAAATAATTTTATATATTTTATTATACACTTGTATACGTAAGTGTAATATTACAATTAATCTGGTCATACAAAGACATTTTTATTATAGTGGTATGATTTTCAATAGTTAGATCCAATGACCACCATACCCATCCAACGGTCATATTTTCCCTTATATATAAACTATATTCTAACATCTAAAATCAATCATATCCTCATTTTAGTTTATATACCATGTTCTGTCCATATATTAACATTTTTTCATAATAACATTTTATATTTTGTATTTATCATTATTTTTAGAGTATGATATCCCTTGGGTCAGGACTATGTTTTTCCATATATCATTATAGGTTTGGTAACACTAGTTGAAACTATTAGTGTGAATGTAATTTTACTCTATTTATATTACTGTAATTATGAAATCAAAAGGTTAACCATTATAAAAAGATGTTTGTTTATTATTGTCACATCTTAGGTCATAAATTCTCCCCCACTTAAGAATTTAATCATAGAAATGTTTGGTATAATATAAACTATAAAAATATAGGCAATTTTTCATCGTTGACTACTCAGTTTACCTCATTGCTTCCTATAACATGTATTCTACATATTTTCTATTGATAGTTGAGCTATCGAATTCTTCAACACATTCCCTATAGTTTCATGAATATATAAATTCTATTCATTATAATGAAAGTAGGTTTATAACTCTATTTCATTAGTGGTTAGTGCATGTGATGCATCCATCATGAACTTACATAATAGTGATAAATTGAAGATTCCTTCACTTTCAAGAGTTTAGGGAATAGTAAAATGGCATGCCCCATCTCCAGTTCTCTCTAAAATATCAAATTAAAAAATAAATCTTGGAAAAATATTCCCCTTTTTAAAGAAAATAATAACTACCTTCCATGGAAACTATTTAAATAATACATAATCCCAAAAATGAAATTATATGTCCTTCCTCTAGTTATCAATATAGATTTCATGTTTACCTAGATACGTCTTAATATGATTATGTATTGATCAAACTTTTTAAGCTGTATCTTCATGGATTCAATGACAAACTAATTTCCTTTCTCCAACTTTATCACAACAGGTTGTAGAATGATATCTATTCCCATACAGGGCCTCAAAAATATATATTTTTATACTCAAGTGGAACCAATTATTGTATGAAAATTATAACCAATATATATATATATTCATTCCATGTTCCTTGTAAGTCATGTGGGCATGATATCATCATGTCCACTAGTGTTGGGATATTCCTTCCAAAATATCCATATATTTGAGGATGATAGGTGGTGCTCAAATGTATCTTAGAAAGAAAATTCATCCAAAGACACTGAATCTTTTAGGTGAAATTAGGGTAACATTCATATAAAATTGATGTAGGTGCAAAATGACGGCTCACAACATTGTTTTAATAGTGTAATTCAATTCAGACAAGGGTTAGATCCTCCCTTATTTCTAGGAAATATATGGATATAGTAAGGTGATCTATAATAACCCATAGGTCATTATTCCTCTTAGATATCATAGGAAGTACAATAAATAATTCAATTGTAATAATATCCCACATCCACATTGGTTTTATGAGAGGCTTCATAAAAAATTTAGGATATTTTATATTAGCCAAAACTAGTTTATACACCATGAATCATGACACCTAGTCAAAAGAATTTTTACTTTTTTCCCACCAGAAAAATTCTCTTAAATATCTATAAAAATATATGACAGAAAATTGAATATAAAAATATTATCTATGAGTTTTATCTAAAAACTCTTTTATCTGAGTTATTGATAGAGAAAAAGAACTCTTTTTAAGCCTCAAAAATCATTCTTCATAGATGATTTAGTTATGTTTAAAATAATTTATTTCATTAACCTTCATTTATAAATCCATTTCATATTTTTGGGATTTATTTATCTTCTCCAACAAATAGTTAGAAAGTTACTTGGAAAATAAACAATGTGTTTTCCTCAATAATAATTTCCATATCCCAATATAAAAAATCCATAAATATTAGATCCTTGCCTATCCTCATAAAGGATAAATCTCCATGATCCTACATACTAAATGAATTATCTAGATTTATTTCCTTATTATTGTGGTTTTATATCAGATATCCATAATTCTCGAGTAGTTGTAACCACATAATTTGTCTTCTGATGATGTTTTTTTATGTTTTTATTTACTTAAAAATATTTATATCAATATATATATATATATGTCACATATTTTACCATAATGATATTTTATATATATCATTAAGATAATAATTATAGTTGGGAACTCAATATCATGAATTAGATATTTTGTTTTTGTTTCTTTACTTATCTTGATTCATAGGTAACAAGTCTATAATTTTTTACAAGTAATGTCCTCAGCACTTTGATAGATGCATCACAATATATCAACAATCCTTCCTTTCATGAAGATAATGTTAATATTAGTTCATTTAACAATAAAATTTTTAATTACTAAATACATTTTTCACATTCATTTGACCATAGGAATTTCCCCCATTTATTTTTTAAGATGGTTAACAGGTTGGGTAATCATTTTTTTTGAAAATATATCCATTAATACCCTTTTATACTATGGAAATATTGTACCTCATTTATATACATTTATTGTGGTAATTCTTTGAACATTTTAGAAATTGATTTGTCCAAATATATTCAGTCCTTGGAAAAATATTACCATCAAAATAATCTTTTTATAGCTAATTCACAATTACAAATTTTACCATACAACTCCATTTCTCTAAGAGTATCAAGAAAAAATGAAATATTATTCTCATTATCTTTGATAGATTTTAGAGTATATGATGATATCATAAATAATCCTTGAAAACTATATTAATTAAATCCATAAAAATTTTGTGTTAATTAATTAATTAAAATTGATTTACTATAAACTCATAATAGTTATAACTCATTCAAAAACTATTTTTATGTTATCATCATTATTTAATCATATTTTATGATAACTAGAAAAAATATTGATCTTTGATACATAGTGAGAACCTTGAATTTGATAAAATAAAATTTCAATGTTTAGTAAAAGTTAAATTTATCTTATATTAATGGAGTTGATTTCTTAAAAATAAATGAAAACCCATAAAAATACATATTTCATTTTATAAAATTAGATAGGGGATCCCTAAATTAAAGTAGTAGGTTGTGTCAATACTTGGTCACAAAATCCATGTTGTTATTTGATCATTTATACCATTTACATTGGGACCATTCTATTGGGAGTGTTATAAATGGGTTTTATATTAGGGATAAATTCAATAGAAAACACAACCACTCATTTACCGGGATTTTTATGTAATTTTATTTGAAATATAATTATGTATTATTGTATAATTATTGCATACTATATTATTTGGATCTCCATCCCATATACATATTACATGTTTCTCTATTTATTCTCCTAGAATTTCATAAATATGAGATACTAGAGTTGGATCTAGAAAATAATAAAATAATGAAGACTATCCTCTAAAAACCAAACATTATATGAATCATTCAAAACATGTAATATATTCTTATACATATTAATTTTGTCCTTTATACTTTTAGAGCCAATCCATACAAATGATTATATCAAAGTAAATCCTAGGTATAAAAATAATGTTTAAAACTATATAATTTACAATCATATTAATATAAAATTCCCAAAATATAATTACTATTATAATATTTACCATAGGCGTAGTGATTAATAACTCCTTATTTAATTTATTAGGGTAAGATTCTTTGTTGCTATAAAATATTAATGAAATAAAAGAGTTCATATATTGGGAATAAAATAATACAGTGTCTAACTTTCAGTTTATGATAAATACACTTGTTTTCACATCATTTGATACATTAACTTCTACAATAATAATATCATAAGGAAACCTATTTTCTATTGTCCTCTTCTGAGGTAGATTTACATGACACTTGGAACATTGATTTTAATTGTATTCTATCTCGATGAATTTTTTCCATTGGAAATTGGTTTCTCCTCTCTTGAATTCATATTCACGAGATTGTTCAAATTATTATCCAAACATATATAAAACTCACATTCACTTCAAGAAATTCCTATGGTGTTTCTTCTGATTATTATTTCATGTTTCAAATTTTATACATCCCCTCTTCTCTTATTCCAATGATACATATACCCGGTTATCATCAGTACCAATATTATCTTACTCTCATTTTAAAATAAAATACATAGAGAACTTCTTCTCCTACTTGAGGGAACATTACAATATCACCTCATATATTGAAAATGTTTCAGTGACTAATTCGATTCTAATTCATGGATTAATCCCATCAAATAAGAGAAAAATATTTCCTTCCAAATTTTTATGTTTCCTGAAACATGCTGTGAAAAATATTGTAAAGTTATCCATATACATAGTAAAATTTTCCTATTTATTTTTACATAAACATGGGCTTTTCCATTCATATGATCGATTTACTCATAAGTAAATTACTATTCAAATAAAATCAACCTAAAATAATTTTATTACATACTCTTTATCTCCTCCTCCACCTTAGTGTTTTTATCAATAAATTCCATTGGTCAACATATTCCCTTAGGTGATATAAAAAATTGTTAAACTTCTCTATTCAACTATACTATAAAGTGTGAAATATATTCTCATGTTACTTGATCCATTTGTCATCTACTACTGGATTATTTGTCCCATTTAATAGTGGATGTTGATTTTGTGTTATGTAGTCCAACATTGTTTCTCCATGTTGAGGGGAAGCAAGTTTTTTTATACAAGAAAAATTATTGGTTATTACCTGAGTAAATTTCACTAATATAGTGACGATATTCTCAAATCTAACTCCAACTGCATTGAATGGACAAAAATATGAAATATAAGCATTGATTTTGGGTGATAGCATAATGTGTTTCTTTCAATTAGGTTCAACTTCTAAATAACTAAAAACACATAATTATTTAATAACACTATGAATATTGAATCAAAATATAACTAAAGAATCATATAGAAAAAATTATTGAATATCCTTTTTTTATCATCTAACAATTTTCTTATAAATCTAATTATAATGGATTATACTATGCTTTTTCAAGTAGAAACTATAACTACCTCGACTTAACTAACCCATAATTGGTGGTTATTGGTTTATATTAGTTGAGAAAAAAATGATCAATTTTCAATGGATCTAATACTTTAGTAGTCTTATGGGACTAGATACATACATGTTCCCTAAAATACATTTAATAACCTAAAATACAATATAAAAATAAATGAAACCTTATTATTCCTCAAAAAATTTCCTTTGATCATGCATAATGGTCATCCTTGATTCTTGGGGAAAGGGATACAAAATAAATTAGTGAGATCAGCCACTGACTAAGGGGTAGTGTATATCAAAAGCTACATTATAAATCCCAAGGTATAAATATAAATAATAAAATAGATACAAGATAAGAAAAATATATATCCATTTTATATATAATAAAATATATAAATAAATACATGGATAATAATTATGCAATGAATAATTGTAGACTTCATAATCATACTATTAAGGCCATGACCAAGTTATCATAAATGTAATATCATGGTCATGTTCAATGATATTATATATAACAGTGCAGTTATACAACAAATACCCTTAACTAGTCAATCTCATTAAAACTAGTGATGCATCTTGGAGAAAACCAATTCAATGCTCCACCCATCACATAATAAGTCCAACATATCTATCAGATAAGAGATTTCATTTAACAATACATGTGATAATGTGTAAAGGTACCATTCACATATATTTATATTAGTATTAAATATGTGTATGTATGGAAGTAATGGATATATGTATTGTCAATGGTTCTCTGTTCAATTTAATTTCAGGGTTATCAGAGTGAATATATGCTAATATAGTTGTAATTTTAGTACATTAAAAACAAAATGAAATGTATCCTTGATGATGTTGTATATGAATGGGATAATTTCTTCGTATATGGTTATTATAATGAATCATTGAAATGAAAGTAATGGTAGGTAAAAATAAGGTTAGAAGATCCCTTCTTCAATATTAGGATATAAAAATATATTTTTTAATTATAATGGCTTATAAAGGTAGTTTAATAACTAGAAATGATAATTTCCAGATACAGTCATGGTTTAGTAATAATGAAATATAAAATCAATATAAAATGAAATTTAAATAAATTTAATGGACTATTTATTGATAAATGAAGATAATATTATGGAAAATTATACCTTGATATATTCCTTTTAAAAACTTATGAATGAACTCCTAAGATCCTTATATTTTTTACTCTTAAAATATAAATGTTGGTAAGGTTTTTTGGGAACCTATACCTCACAGTGTCATTAGAGAAATACTCAAAGGACTTTATTCAAGGGATAAATACATTGATATTTTGAATCTATTATCAACCTAAGTCTATTAAAAAATCACTTTAGAGATAAAATGGTCGAAACCCCATGCTCAATGTTTCATAGTGTATAGAAATTTGATTATGGATGTGTATATTTAAAAAATCAGGTGGAATTATTTATTAATTTTTAAACACAGTTCATAGACATTAAATTGTGGAGAAATTGAAAATATTTAGCCTTTATTAAAATAATAAACAATTTTATCTATCATTTGGTTCATAGATCTTGATTTTTAGAATCATAACAACTTAAATCCATTATTCTATATAATTTTAGACCTGGAAATTTTTTTTTTTCATATAGAATTATTTATAAAAATATTAATATATATTTCCGACTTTGGGAAAATATTTATAAGTTTTTAAAATTTATTTTATTACATAAAAAATTTATTGTAATTTATAAATATATTAATTTTCAATAAAGCCTTCATATTGGTTATTATAACATTTTAAAATTTTAATGAAGTCGTAATTCTTATCATATATTGATATTGTAATATACTATTTACATAAAAATTTGATTGTCTTAAAAAATTATGAAATTTTCACTATTTGATAATCTATACATTCTAATTTAAAATTTGTATTTTGTTTTAAAAAAATACTTTTTTATTCAAAAATTTTAATTTTTAACAAAACATTTGTGTTTTCCAAAATAATGAATTTAGACCCAAAATTTTAAAAACACTTTTATTGTGAATATATATATAGTTAAATATTAATTCAGTAATGAATACACATTATAAATAATTAATAGTTATAATATTAGATAATGATTATATATATTTTTATTTTTAGGCACATATTTTTATAAAGGATATAATACTATTACTATGGTCATACATGGATGTTACTTTTTTAATTGTTTAACTAAAAATTATCAAATTTATATGGATAGCTTACCATTCCAATGGTCATATATCCCTTTGAATATAAAATGAATTAAAATATGTAAGCTCATTAAATATTATTATCCTCCACAGTTCAAGATTTTATTGGTTCCATATATTTTTATGTTTTCCGTAGAACAAATTATAATAGTTATTGTGAATGTAATTTTGTTGTGGGTATTGTAGAGTGATTTTGTAAATGAAAGGTTTGTAATTGTAATATGAAGTTTATTTATTATATTCATGTATCAAAAATTATACAAACTTAATTCCTTTTTATAAAATAAATCCCAATTTTGATCCTAAGTCTACATCCAACCAATAGGGTTCATAGTATTTTTTTTTGTGGAAATACATTTAGAGGGTAATTTATAGAACTACCATGAATGACCTATAAAACAAACTATATAGGATTTTCTTTTTGTTTATCACCCAAGGATATGATAGCTTTGATTAACATGTCATATTTTCTACCATAAAAGGTATCATTCATTAGTAAGAGTGAGAACCAATACTGTAGTTGGATACTTATAATCATAATGTAGTAAACTAGACTCTAGAGTTTAATTTAATGGTAATGTTATAATGTTCTTATTACAATGAATTGATAAAATAACCACACAAATTTTCTAATGAATAATCATTGTTGATGAATCGTCTCTATTTGGACTTGATTGATACTATGTGATGAATTTAAAATCATCATAAGATTCTTGTGGGGGTGATAAATGATGATGAAGCTGAATGTGTATAGGTTAAGTGGTTATGATCTACTAAAGAAGATTATGTAGTATAATTATCTATCATCCAACAAGATATTTATGTATCAAGGAAACCAATAGATCAACTGTAATATTTTGTAGATTATGCCTTATAATTCCTATCAACTATATTATACTATTGTTTTCTTAATCATTAATAGTGATATTATGTCTTATGGATTCACCTAATTATTTTGATTAATCCATGATAAAACTATTTTCTCCCATGAAATTTATAATTTTTTTATTTTCTATCATTCCAAACATTGATTCTATATAACATATGGGAATTTATAAGGTGTAATTTTTTAGTATTTGAATCCATATAAACATTAAATGGAAATATATTTTGGGTAAATCATATCATCAAAATTCTATTTTTGATGTCAAAGTGGTTTGATCAAATAATTATCCTCTAATGTTTGTGCTCAAGGATAATTATTGATGTGATGAATTCATTATGTATTTGTAATGAATATAAGATAGTTTTAACCTATTGGATAAATTATATACATGGTTTCACATCTTCTATGGCTTCATCTCATGTAAAAATATAGGCATGATTGATATACAATGTATATTCTTTCACTTTAATCCACAGTTAGTCTTTATATATAAGATAGATTGAATTCCTAAATAAATTTTAAATCACGAGAATTGATTTTTATGAGTGAGTTATTGTTCATAAGGGATCAATTAAATTGAAATTACATCATTTTGCGTCTCATAAAAACCATATAAAACAATAAATGTGATGAAAATAAAGTATCTCTAACATTTTACTATATTCAAAGACACGGAGAACATATATTATCTTTTTATAAGGTTAGAAATTTTTTTTAGATGATTTTTTCCATTTTATTTTTAATGCCCAAATTTTTTATTTAGGCATTAAATAGGAGTATTGGATACATGAAAATGGATTTTCTCAGGACCCCTTTGTCAGTTTCCAAGTGAATATGCCCTTTTCCACTTGCATTTTAATTCTTTAAATTTTTATTAATTTCTAAAAAGAATAAAAAAATTATTATAAACTCAACATATACCTAGGGTTCCCTTTGTGGGTTTTCAAACTAATTCTTACCATGTATTTTTAATTTTTTAGTTTACGACCTTCAAATTTTTACAAAAGAGGGTTATTATGTAGGGTCACAGAATTTTTACTAAAAGGGAATGGATTTTATAGTAATACAATTTTCTTAAAAAAAATGTGATGTGGTTCATGCAATAAAAATATCCAGGATAACCCATCGAGTATAATTAGTGTAACACTAATATAGATAGCTTCAGAAGTTAGGTTGATTTAATTTATGGTCATTAATATCAAACCCAATAGGGGATAAAGTTTTAGGTTATGCATCTTTGACAAAAAATTATGTAAATTGACTAAAAAGGGTAAAATTAACCTAATATAATTGTGGAGGTTAACAATGATATAAGAAACCTCTAGGTAGAATTTAGTACATAGATTAGTGTCAATGTTATTAGAAGAAAACACTATGTGGTTTATTCTAAAAAAATAGAACCTAATGATGGAAATGGTGAGGTTTTTTATTTAATGATTTTACATGACCTAATGTAAATTAATATTATGTCAGTATGAGTGGTCCAATATGAGGAAAAAATCAAAAAGAAAATAGATGTTTGGGAAGAAAAATCATTAAAGTATATTTTAACTGGTGATGAAGGGTGATTTATTTTTTAAATTTAGAAATTTAAATCAGCATAGGATGTAATAAAAAAATATGATTCGATAATCATCAATCATGTTTAAATGATTTTAAAATTATGGTATTATTAAAAAGGAATAATGATGTCATTGTTTAACCACATTTGAATAATTGGTTCACTATAATGTTTTTAATAGAATGTAGGATATAATGACTTTACCCACATGGATAGAGAAATTATGTATTTTGGTTATAGACGTTTTGGATGTGCATTTCTTGTACTGTAACTATATTGGTGGGAGCCATTGTCATTAGATATACTCATTAAAAATATTCATGAATTTTTAGTGGTTATCTAATTTCTCAATGTATAAATTGTAGGTTATGAATTTGGAAAATTCAAAAGTGGGCTGGAACACTCTTGATTGAAACTAACTATTAAGGGATTATCAGAAATTATTGATTGGGATTAGAAGCGCTTGGAGATTTGTGGAAGGATCTATGATAAATGATTTGCATGAAAATATGTATACAATAGTTATAGTTATAATGTTTTATATAGTTCTTTGAAAACAATGTATTATCCTAGTGTAAGTGTAACACCCCATGGTTTTTTAAAATAAATTGAAATGCATGAAACTTTGTTCTATGTATATATTTAAAACTAGCATTTAAACATAATTTTTCCACTTCTATGATATTTATTTCTAAAAATAGTCATCTAAAAATTTTTTAGTAAGTTATTTGGAGTCTAATGGAACCAACTTAATTTTTATAATAGTAACATACCCTTATGAATAGTAATATGAATAGTGATATGACCATAATGAAAGCAGTTATATAATTACAGTTTTCAATTATTCAATAAAGCATGATTTTATTTAAAAATTAAATTAAAAATATGTTGAAAATCATTTATCGAAAATGGAGTTCATTTTTTAATTCTACACGTCGAAAAATGATAAGGGTAAATGTTTTGGAATTTTCAAAAATTCTATAATTTTTTTTATAAATAGTGAAATACGGTAAAATACCATATATTCAAATTATCAGTTTAATACACTATTTATGACATAATAAGTGATATAAGACCACAATGTTCAAACTCACATTCCATTATTACTATTTTGGGTAACATGAATTATTATTATTCTTTGTCTTGAGAAAAAATATTATAATAATGATTAAAAAAATGAAAAATACATCCTCCTCTCCTATACTATAAATAACACCCTCAGTCCCCTCTAACTCTCACACCTCTCAAGACTTGGTAATTACTTAATATCATTTAAATACTCCCCTCAAGGATCTTCCCCACATCTTAGAGCTTCTGGTCTCCCCATACGTCCAAAACCAAATGCCTAAAGAAGGATCTCAAAGAGAAGATATCAAGAGGTAACATCCTCTTTTGTGTTCATTCATTTATTTAATTTTAGGTTATTATTTTTAATTTCATTTGTATTATTTTGGGATTTTCCAATACATATCTTACTTCATTCCCATATTATATAAGAATGATGATGGACCCCTTTTCTCCCATAAACTATTTTATTAAATTTAATGGGATGTCGTTAGGCTGCCGAATTTTCATAAGGCATTTCTGAACATTTATTTTATTTTGATTCCCTTAATTTTATTTTTATTTCCTCACCTACCCTTATCCAGGAGGCATGAATGATATAGAATATTACATATTCTATATTTCATCATGTTTATGTAATATTCACCATTATATTTCTTCTCTTCTCCCACTTTTTAAAGAAATCAAAACGTTGTCTGAGATATATCGATTTACTGATATTGTGGGCGATGTGATTACAATTTCAATTAAATTAATCATGCCTAGTCATGAAACCATTTTTATGGTTGAACCAGTTAATAATATATTTAATATGTCTCATACCTACTTCTGCAACTATTTTATACACAATTTATTAATTTATAAAACAAATGAATTTATTACGATCGAAGAATTGAAAAAATGACCTAAACAAATATCAGTAATGTTTTAACTCATGAACCATCTTACAAATAAGAATCAAAATGATAAATGGTATAATTTATGGTTTTTTAAATATTTAAATACTACACCATTATAGTTCTTTAGATTAACTCTCAATCGACATGAATATACATCATGAACCGATCATATAAACCATGCAAAGAACACACCCAATACAATGCAACAAACAAAATACTATGAATTAAAATATGAAATGAAGTAAATAAATGATCATATAAGGTAATATAAAAATGTACATGTTTCTTTATGACATAAATAAAACCATTTTAACCATTTTATAGGAGGCTTAAATGAGTTTTAAGTAATAAAAACACGATGTAATGGAATTATTTACCCTATTTCCATTCCTTGGTTTAACCTTCTACTTCATTATTTATATTGTATTAAATTTTTTTTGTGATTGTATTTGATTATATAATGTTCAATTATGTTTATTTATAGTGTTCATATATATTCCATCCACTCTATTACATCTCCCTTGAATTATATGATATTTCTAAGGGGATTTTCCATTAAAATCCTCTTTTCAAACTCTATTATACAACATTCAAAAGTAATATTATCATACAATTATTCAAGTTGTATGATTATGTAATTGTTATTTGGAATTTTTTGATGTAGTTTGGGACCTATATCTCCATCTAATGCATTTTTTATGTGTAATTTGGTGGTCAGTTGTATAGTTACACCAAGTGTAACTGTGATGTTTAAACAAATTAGAAGGTAGCTGTGAGGGTTACGAATTATTAGGTAGGCAAGAGGTTTACAAGATTATATATGTAATGAAAAAATATAGAATTATTGTTATATTTATGTTCTTAGGTTTTTGGGGATCTTTTATAAATATCAGGTTTCAAAAAGTAAGTATATATGGGTTACAATTATATATTTTAATATGATTTCACATGTTACACGTATTCATTGTATAACATGTTATTTCATTCTTTTCATATCCCTTGATGAGATTTTTGTTCTCATCCCAATTTTTTTAATGATTTTCATAGGTTATATGTATTTTTATGACCAATATGTAATACATATTAAATGATTGAAGAATTGTCAAAGAAAATCATGTTATATTTGAATGGTTTTTATTTTGAATGAAATGAATACCGATATTATAGTATACAATATGTTTTAATGTGAAAAGTTATGAATGTATTATTTCCCAATTATGTAAATATATAAACATGAAAAGATCCTCAATATTAAAGGATGTTATTTATTGACTAAATTCTACATTATGTAATTTAATAAGGTATGGTCCTTATAGTTGTTATCAGTTGATGGTTTAGATAATATTAGGGGTTAGGATGATGTTAATATAATACCATAAAGGTTTTTTTATTCAATGGTTAATATTAAATGTTATATAGTTTAAATATTACAATGTTTCTTTGAGTAACATATGTTTTTTCAGAATGTTTATCCGCATAAGAAACAGGGAAGCTGAAGATAAGAGGCACCGATAGAACAACATCCTTCCAAATCTACAACCCAAAATGGCAGGGATTCGAACCGAGTAGTTTGTGATAGTAATGGCTTATCAGACACAAGAAATTAATGTTGGTGGTATCCATAAAAGAGAATGACCAGAGGTATCACAATAGAACTTGATGATAGTGGAACATTTAATGAGACAGCATCCTCCTACATTCAATAGATATTCTAACCCCATAGCCGTTTAAGGATGGATTGAATCCCTTGAAAATATATTTTATATGATAGGTTGTTTGAATAATAAAAATGTAAGTCTTTCCATTTATCATTTATATGTTGATCCTGAGTTGTGGGGGTCAATGTTAAGGAATATCTGGGCTAGAGAGGTTATTGATGCCTTAGAGTGGGGTGAATTTAAATGTCTTTTACCTGAGAATATTTTCCTACGATGGTGCAACATAGGATGGAGAAGAAATTTATTAAATTGAAAACAATAGATTAAGATCTAGTGGTTGTGTATGAAACAAAATTAACCTGACTAGTGTGGTATGCTTCAAATATTTTTCTGGATCTTGATAGAAAAAATATCACTTTTTCTCAGGACTGAAGCAAAGGTATCAAAGGGAATCGCCTCCTGTGAATTCAAAATGTATTAGAAAATTTTCCGAGGTTTTGAGAGGGTAGAGGTAGAGATTTTTTATGATTACATGAATTTTTGAATCAATGATAAGAATATGTCCATGTGTAAATTTATGGGTAAGAATAAACCAAATAAATATGATGGTAAGAAAATATAAGTTCAAGTTTGTGGATAGTGTCGAAAAAACAACCTTGTGGAATGCCTTAAAAAACTAGGAAGTGTTTTCGATGTGGTGAGTTTGGACATAAGGCCCAAGATTTTAATGAAAATGATCCTAAGACTAATCATGATAAGAAAACTATAAAGTGTTTTAAATGTGGTGAGATGGGTCATTATTAAAATTCCTTCCCACAGAGATATCTATATGATGCAAATAAGCCAGAAAAAATGCAGAATGGTGTAGTGAGATCCCTTGTGACTACCTTATTAGATTATGGGACCTCCACTGAAGTTAGATTACGTACCATGTCTTTTACTCAGATTTTGAAAAAGTTTTGTTCAATACGGGGTCTACACATTCCATCATTTCTGAGAAATTTTCTTATAAATTAGAAATATCACCTCAAAAAATAAGACTAGAACCTATTTTTAAGACACTTGGGGAAATATTATAGAATATAGGAAGTATAAAAATATTTCTATTATGTTGTGTGGAAAGACATTACCTTACAACCTTTTTGTTTTTTCAATATTCGAGTATGATGTTATTCTAGGAATGTATGGTCTTTCTATTTATAATTCCATGATTGAATGTAGAGCTAAAGAATATGTTTTTCAGAAAGAGTTTCAGTATTTATACATGAATGATACCATACAATTGATAACATATAAAGAATATTATAAACTATTGAATGTTGGAAATGAAATTTATCTTGCTCATATTATTTAAAACAAAGGAACTGTTCATATTAATGATATGCTAGTGGTAAATGAATACCTTGAGGATTTTCCTGATGAATTACCTTGTGTCATGCCTGATTGAGAAGATGAATAAACTATTGACTTAGTTCATGATGCTATGAAAATTTCAAAACCCCCATATCATATGGGTCAAATAGATATTCTTGAATTGAAAAATTAGTTACTGGATTTTCTTGATAAAGGCTTCATTCATCCTTGCACTTCACCATGGGGTGCTATAGTATTGTTCGTTAAAAAGAAATATGTTTCCACAAGACATTGCATTGATTATAGTGAATTGAATAACATCACTGTTAAAAACATGTACCATTTTCTTCATATTGAGGACTTGTTTGATCAAATATAGAGAGCATAGAACTTTTACAAGATTGAATTGAGATCCAAATACCTCCAGCTAAAGGTAAAAGTGGATAACATCCTGAAAACAACTTTTCGTAAAATATATAGGCATTACTAATTTTTTGTTGTTCCATTTGGGTTACTTAATGAACCAGTTGTATTAATGAATCTTATGAATAGAATATTTCTTGATTTCATGGATATTTTTCTGGTTGTCTTTATTGATGAAATTCCTGTATTTTCTGAAAATAAAGAAGAGCGTGAAAAACATATAAGGGTTGTTTTATAAACCTTAAAGGAAAAGAAACTATCTGGAAAATTCATCATGTGTCATATTTGGTTAAAATGTATTTCTTTTCTTTGGTGCATTGTAAATAAAGATGGAATAATAGTTGATCTTTCCAAAACAAAATGTGGTTGATGAATGGGCATAACCTACAAATGTAACAGAGATTCGTCATTTTGTTATATCAGCAAGTTATTACCGATAGTTTGTTAAGAACATTACACGATTATCTAGATCGATAACTAAAAAAGGGGTTAAATTTATTTGGATAGAAGAATGTGATTTTTTTCAATTACTAATGAAGAGATTGGTGAATGCTCTAATTTTCTCCTTGCCTTCTTGAAATAGTGAGATTTTCAATTATAGTGATGCTTTTTTGAAGGGACATGGTTGTATATTGATATACAATGATTAGGTAATTTCTTATGTTTCAAGAAAACTAAAACCATGTGAGTTAAATTATTCGACACATGACATGGAATTGGTCGCTGATGTTTTTTCATTGAAAATTTGGAGGCATCATTTATACGAAGAAAAATGTCAAATATATTATAAACATAAATGTCTGAAGTATATATTCCCTCATAAGGAAGTAAACATGAGGCAGAGAATATAGATTGAACTGATAAAGGATTATTATTTCACAATCAATTACCATCTAGGAAAAGAAAACAAATTTAAGGATTCTTTGAGTTTAAAATATCATCCATCTTAAACCATGGTACGTTTGGGACATGTTCCCTTGATTAATGATTTTATGAATTTTTCATAAAAGTTTTTGGTGTATGAAATAGATCTGTTTTGTTTCTTGTTTTAGTGATGTCATCATTGTCAGTTAAAATTATGAAAACACATAAGGATGACCCTGAACAACAAAAAAAGTATAATTAGTTAAAATAAGCAAGTTGCCATAATTTAATCTTTATAAAGATTCTGTGTTAAGATTTAGAAGAAATTTTCGTGTGCCTAGTAATTCTCATTTGATGTAATATTCGTTGTGTGAAGCTCATAGTTCTCCATTTTCAGTTCATCCTGGATGTAATAATATGTACAAGGTCCTTCAGAATTTTTACTGGTGGGATGGAATGAAAATGGATATTATAGAATTTTCTGTTAAATGTATAACATGTCCACAAGTTAATGCAGAGCTGCAGTTACCGAAGTGGATGCTTCATCCTTTTCTAGTATTATATTGTAAATGGGAGAATATATATATGGACATCATGGTGGGACTACCTAAATCTTTTCGAGGTAACAATGTGATTTGGTTTATTATTGATCGGATGACAAAATCTGCACATTTCCTTTGTATTTGATATATAATGTCATTGGATCAACATTATCGATTATACCTCAAAGATATTATTAGGTTACATGGATTTCCTGCTTCCATTGTATGTGATCAAGATCCCAGATTTACTTCTTACTTTTGGAAGGGGATTCAGAAGTCGTTAGGAAGAGAAATAAATTTTATTACAACTTCTCATCCTCAATCAGATGGGAAATCAAAACGAACAGTTAATTTGTTGGAAGATATGCTTTGAGCATGATCAATGGACTACTAGGGAATTTGGTATAAACATCTTTTTTTAGTTGAGTATTCTTATATCAACAGTGTTCATTCAAGTGTATAGATTGAAATTTTTTTGGCTTTTTATAGGAAGCGATGTCTAACTACAACTTGTTGGGATGAATTCAGGGAATGTAAGTTGATGGGACTAGAATTAGTAAAGGAAGTTCCTAAGAATGTAAAGATAATCCAGTAGCACATGAGGATAGCTTAGATAAGTCAGAAAAGTTATTCTAATAATAGAATGAAATCATTCTCTTTTGAGGTAGGTCACAAAGTTTTCCTTAAAATTTCTCCTTGGAAAAGTGTGATGTGTTTCGGTAAGAAGGAAATCTATGTCTACGGTTCATTGGTCCTTTTAAAATCCTGGAGAATGTTAGACCAATTGCATACAAAGTATCTTTTCCTCCATGTTTATCTCAGGTAAAGAATGTTTTTCATGTTTTGATGTTGAGGAAGTATGTGCCAGATTCATCTCATGTTTTGAGTCTAGAAGTAGTTCAGCTGGAAGAGAACCATTCTTATGAAGAGAAACTAGTTCAAATTCTTCATCGAAGGGAACAAGTACTACAGATTAAGGTAATCCATCTGCTAATGTTTTTGTGGAGAAACCACTTGGTTGAAGAAGCAACATGGGAGTATAAAAATGCTATAAGAGAAAAATTCACTCACTTTTTTAATAATTAAATAAAATTTAGATAATGAAATTTTGAGAAGGCGGTGATAATGTTACGCCCCAAGGATTTTTAAAATAAATTGAAATGAATGAAACATTATTTTAAGTAAAATTTTATAACAATCTGTTAAACATAATTTTTCCACTTCTATGTTTCGAATTTAAAAAACAGTCATCTACAATCTTGTTCAGTAAGTTATTTTGATTCTAATGGAACCAACTTAATTTTTGTGAATAGTAATATACACTTATGAATAGTAATACGCCCCTAATAAATATTAAATTGAATTATTATTTTATTTTATTAATGCTTTAAGATAATGACATATTTGTTAATTTTTCAATGTGTTATGAAAACAGTAACATAATTAAAGTTGTTTATTTTTCAATAAACTTTGAGTTTATTTAAAAATAAAATTAATAATTTTAAAAATTAATTTTTAGAAAATGCGATTGATTTTTTTACTCTAAACGTCAAAAAATGGTGAGGGTGAATTTTTTGGAATTTTCTATGATTCTATATTTTTTTATGAATAGGGAAATATATTAAAATACTCTATATTCTAATTATCAGTTTAATACACTATTCAAGACATCATAAGTGATGTAAGACCACTTGGTTCAAAATCACATGCCATTATTACTATTTTGGGTCACATGAATTATGATTACTCATAGTCTTGGGAAAAAATATTATAATAATGAAGAAAAAAAGGAAAAATACATCATTCTCTCCTACACCCTAAATACCACCCACATTCCCATCTTTCTTCCACACCTATCAATCCTTGAGCCTTAACTAATTATTGTCCAATAATCCTCCCATGGCTCTTCCCCACGTCCTAGATCTTCTGTTTATACCAAAAGGCCAAATCCAAAGGCCTAAATAAGGATCTCAAGTAAAAGATATCATTAGGTAAACATCCTCTTTTGTTTTCTTTCTATTCATTCATTTTATGTTATTATTTTTAATTTCATTTAGCTTATGGTGGGATATGTCATTACATATACCCAATAATACCCATATTATGTAAGAATTATTCGATACCCCTTCTCTTTTAACAAATATTTTATGATATTTTATGCAACCTCATTAGGCTACTGAATTTTCATAAGGGATTTCTCAACTTTTCTTTTAATTCGAGTTCCTTTATTTTATTTTTCATTACTCACATACCCATATCGAGGAGGAATGAATGATGTAGTATATTTTATATTCTGGATTTCATCATGTTTATGGAAAACTCACCGTAATATTTCTTCTCCTCTCACACTTATTCAATAAATCAAAACACAGCCTGTGATGTGTCGATTTACCGACACCATGGGAAATGTGATTTCAATTTCATTTAATTTATTCAATTATGGTCATGAAACCATTTTTATTTTTTAAATAGGATATAATATATTTATTACGTCTCATCCATGGTTCTATAATTATTTTATACAAATTTTATTAATTTTTAGAACAATTGAGTTCATTATGATTGAAGAATCTCCAAAATGACATAATCAAATATCAATAATTATTTCTCATGAACCATACTCATGAAAGAACTCCAAAAGATAAAGGGTATAATTTATTTTTCTCAAAATATACAAATACTACTCCATTCTTGTTCCTGTGTTTCACTCCCAATCGACAAGAATATCCATCATGAACAAATTATGTAAATCATGTGAAGAACACACCGAAAACAATGTAAGAAATAATATACTAAAAATTAAAGGTTGAAATAATGTAATGAAATGATCCTATAAAGTCTTATAAATATGTTTCTATTTCATTAATATATTAATAAAACTCTTTTAACAATTATTAAAAATGTTTAATCAGTTTTGAAGAAAGACAACCCCGAGGGAAGGGAATTCTTAACTCGATTTCCATTCCTTAGGTTAACCTTCTACTTCATTATTTATGTGGCATTAATATTGTTTTTTAATGGTTTTTGTTTATATTAAGTTTCATAATTTTTATTTATAGTTTGTATACATATTACATCCACTCTATTAAGTCGCACTTGAATTATATGATATTTTTTACGGGGATTTTCCTTTAAAATCCTCTTTTAAAACTCTATTTTACAACATCCAAAAGAAATGGTTGTATGAAATTATTAATGTTTTATTATTATGTTCTAGTTATTAGGAATTGTTTATGATAAATTTAGGATCTAATATCTTCATAATATTCATGGGTTATGTGTTTTTTGGAGGTCGATTGTATGTTTATTCCATGTGTAACTGTGATGGTTACACAAATTGTAATGCAGCAATGATTGTTACAAATTATAAGGTAGATGAGAGGGTTACAAGATTATTTATGTAATTCCCTAAGATAACTTTATGGTTCTATTTATGTTCTTGTGTTTTGTGGGGATCCTGTGGAAATCACATGTTTCACAATGTAATTATATATCAGTAACATTTGTGTCTCTGAAAATGATTCCACATGTTACAAGTATTGATGGTGTAATATGTTCATTCCTTATTTTGATATCCCTTAATGATATTTTTGTTTTCATACCATGTTTTTAAATTGTTTTAACAGTTTATAATGATGTATCGGTCAAAAAATAAATCCATGTTAAATTATTGAATAATTTTAAATAAAAATAATGTTATATTTGAATGTTTTATATTTTGGAAAAAATGAATACTATTTTTATGGTATCCACTCTATTTTAATTGGTAATGTTAAGAATGTATGATGTCCCAATTATCTAAATCTCTAAACATGAAAAGATCCACATTGTCAAAGGATGATATTTTTTGACAAAATTCAAGATTATCTAATGTAATAAAGACGGGTTTTTATTGTAAGGTTAGTGTAAAAAGACCTAACTTGTTTCGGAAATCGATTGGACTAGGATGGTGTGAATTATTAAAGTATTATTTACAATTACATCCTATGTAGAATATTTTTATATCACTATATAGCATGTAATAAAAAGAATCATACATACATAATTCCAAGAAAAGGTCATTAAGTATATTTGGCTCATGATTATGAAAAAAATGAATATTTTTTTCTTAGAAAATGATTATTAGAAGAAAACCCAATATGAATTTTGATAACCCGAGTACTATGATAGAATTTATAGATTCATTTAACTATGGGGATCCTTGTTCCATAAAATGGTGTATGAAATAAGATCTTTGAAAAAAGAAAATATAATTTCACTATGAGGGTTTAGGAGGCTATGTAATTTAATGAGAGGATAATGAATGAATATTTGAGAATTATTGTATATCCAACAATGAAAATAATCAAGAAATTAGTCGTTACTAGAATATGACTTATGAAAATTATAGATTATGTGCAACAGTGAGGCATAAAATGGTTCCATCCAAGTGTTATGATGATAGAGGTTACTCAACATGAATTGATAAGGGCCCTCAAACACTAAAAAGTAGTGGGAAATTAAAAAGAATGATATTATAGTATGATCCCATAATTTAATATATAGGTATTAATAGGAATTATACAATAACAGGAATCCATCTACACATAGTTCTTATAAGAGGCCTCTATGAAGTTCTAGAACATTAAAACGATGGAAAATGACATGGTATGAATGGGTTCTCTCGTGAGAGTAGAATGGAAGGAACCTGATGAGAATTGTTAAATACATCACTCTATGTATAATTGATTAATGGGTATAGGTGAATGATTTTAGTTGGGCCTGGGATCGGTGATATGGGAATCACTATGTATCCTATGAAACTAAGAACTACGCAACACACATTATAAGGACCTGACCCAAGTTTCCCGGAGTCAGTGCTATATTTGATTAAATTGGCATTCTTACAAGGAATACGAATCCCAAAGGACCAAGTAGTTTTCTATTATTGGAAACAAGATACATACATAATTTCAACTTCACATATAGGAAGGAAAAAACACTAAATTATTCCACTAGAAACATCATGTCTCTTATATTACGCTTGCATGTCAATCATAATTTACAGCATCATGTCCTGAGAAAAATGAAATATAATAAAGGGGTGAGATCAGACACTCAGTAAGAGTAAAAAATACAGCGGAAGATAGCATAATCATAAGACATGGTGAATAATTGAAAACACATGCCATTAATATTGAACTTGAACACATTATGGAAGAAATATGAGATGAAAAAATAATTCCATAACATAATCATGGGTATTCTATTAGTTGAATAATTTCATGAACTTCAAATACTAGAATAATAATTAGGGAAGTGCAAATGATGGGCATCATAACCATACCGTCCAGGCCTCGTGCTAGGACCAAAAATAATCATTTTGTCAAGGCCCCTTGTCAAGACCATAGTTTGTCTAATGAGACCTACCGATGCATCAAGGGGCTATGTAAGGCCCCACCTGTCCCATAATAATAGGAATATATTTCTCATATTATTGGGGATATACATAAACAAAATATACATTCATATTGAAACTATCATGTGAAATGTTACTAACTTTCCCCAATCATTAAACCTAAAACACTAACCATTCCGAGTAATATGGTGAGTGGTTTTAGGATAGTTCATCAAAATAGAGTTAGTCATAAACCATTAAATTAAATACTTTATATTAAATAATTAATTATTAAACCCAATAATTCATAAGAAACAACGAGACTGTTGAATCAGAGGAAAATACTCTTATAAGATCATTAAGCAATCTTGAGATAAATACTCTTTTATTTTCAAAAGAATAGTTCTTTTGGAAAAATATTTGTATAAAACCACAAGTTAAGTGAGATATTATTTTTATAATAAAATGAGATATTTTATAAATATAATGGTTTCCAAAAAATAGAGATTTCACTTGAAAATAGGTAAGAAGTTGAGATATTCCCTTGAATTGGGCTTGTATTTTGAAATCAAATTTTGAAAGATCATTTTAAAATATGTAACTATCCATAAAATAATGAAGGTATATGGTCGGTAGTCATATATATAATACTCACACATAATATATGAGGATTACATAACAATAAATAATAATTTCATTGAGTTATTTAGACAATGAAACTAACCCGAATGAAAAGGGGAATTCGGGTGAAAAAACCCAAATCATAACTACGAACGTGTTCCTCTCTCAAAATTAAGCTCCAAAAATTTGATATTATAATTATTAATAACTTATTTAAGAACCTATTATAAATTTATTTAGTTTATAATAATTATGGTTAGTTCATTTATATTCTTATTGATAAGTTATTTTATTGAAATTTGTCACTTCTCAGTGTTCATTTTCGTTATTTTCATCTTCGATTCACTTGTTTTTAAGTATGTGGAATGGATGAAAATATCATGAATTGAAATTATATATTATTTATGAACAAAAATAGGTTTTATTTGTCATTTATATAACTTTTTTACATGCAAAGAGGATGAATTATTATATAGAACTTTACAGATAATTGTTTTAGTTAATTTGTGGGTTTTGATAACAACAAACTCGTTTTTCTTTATAACATAATACCATTTGTACAAAGAAATTACAGAATCATAAATAGTTAATATTATATATAATAATCTGGTTTAACCATAATAATAATGGTTTAATGACTCTAATTGAGAGTTATAATACAAATCTAAAGTCAATCGTCATTGAATGAGGAAAATTGACACATCTCGGATGATGTTCTTACTACACGTATAAAAGAAGGTAAAAGGGGGGAGATGATGATAACTTATTACAGTAACATGAAAATATTACATTAAATATAAGGTACTAGAGTCATCATAAATTTTTTATTAGGATAGGTAATAGAAAAAGAAAACAAATGAACGTGAAAGGAAAGAAAATGAATTCAAAAGAGGAATTTGCCTATTGAACCAAACTACGTTGAGAACCTCCTTAAGAAGTGGTTTTGGAATTTTTATGAGACCAAGGCATTCTGGAAGTGTGGGAGGAGGTTGGGAAGTTATTTTTACAGAATTTGGAGAAGGAAAATTGCTTGAGAGGAGTGAATGGAAGAGGCGGTGAGAGGGGGTGTTTCATAGTGGAGGAGAGATGGGATTTATAAATATAAAAGTCATTAATTTATTATATCTCCTCAAGACAAGGAATAGTGATTATTCCATGACCAAGAATATTAATTTTATCATGTGTGTTCAAAAAAAGTGAGCTTACGTCACTTCTGATTTCATGAATAGTTTATTAAACTGATAATTTTCATAAATGGTATTTTATCGTATTTCATTGTTCATAAAAAATTCACGTATTTTAGAAAAATACCAAAAATTTACCCTAACCATTTTTCGACATGAAGAATCAGAAAATGAATTCCATTTTTCCAAAATAATTTTCTAAATATTTTTAATTTAATATTTAATTAAAATCATAATTTATTCTAAAAACAAGAGTTTTAAAACATTTGATTTCTTATTTTAAAGCATAGATATATCGTACTTATAATTGAATATTATTTATATACAATAATAAGTAATTTTACTATTCATTAGGGTATATCAAAATTCATATGGGTATGTTACTATTCATAAGGGTAGGATACTATTCACCAAAAATTATGTTTTTCTTATTAGACTCTAAATAACATACTGATCGCAACTATGTATGTCGGATTTTTGAAATTCACATCAAATAAGTGAAAAAATAATGTTTTAAGGTTCACATATCACATATTAGTTAATTATGTTGTAATTTCATGTGATTATGACATATTTATAAGAGAGAAATTTCCTTTAAAAAACATCGGGTCGTTACATTCTCCGCTCCTTACAAAAATTTCCCCCTTGAAATTTCATTTTAAAAATCTAGGCCAAGAAAAGGTTGGGGTACTTTTCATTCATTGATTCCTCCAGTTCCCAAGATTCCTTTTCATACTTATGGTTTCGCCATATTACCTTGACCAGATGAGTAGTCTTGTTGTGTAGAACTCTGTCACTATGATCCAAGATTTCCACTAGCTGCTTCTGATAAGAAAGATCATCCTCCCACTATACCACTTTTGAAGATAGTACATGTGAAGGGTATGGTATATACATTCTTTAGAGGGATACTCGAAAGTCATCATTTTCTTTTGACAGGGTAGGTGGAAGTGCCAAGCCATAACCCATAGCTCTGACTCGATCAAGGATCTCAAAGTGACTGATATACCTGGGACGTAGCTTTCCTTTCTGGCCAAACTGCATTAACTTCTTCCATGGAGATATTGGTAGAAATACAAAGTCACAAACGTTTAACTCAAGGTCTCGTCGATTGTTATCCGCATAACTCTTCTGTGGAATTTGGGTTGCCTTGATATGCCGCTAAATGGTTTTCACCTTCTTCATCATTTCTTCATCCAATTCAGGTCCTTGCAGCTTTCGCTCACCGACTTCATCCCAACAAGCCAGTGTTCTAAACCATTTCCAATAAAGGGCTTCATATGGCGCCATTTGGATTCTTGAGTGGAAACTATTGTTGTAGGATAATTCAACCAGTAGAAGATGTTGGTCCCATCCTCCTTTGAATTCCATAGAACATGCCCTAAACATGTCTTCTAGTGTCTGAATATTCCACTTAGATTGGACATCATTTTGAGGATGATAGGCCATATAGAAGTTCAGTTCGGTGCTTAAATCATGTTGGAGACATTTCCAGATCTTCGAGGTGAATCTTGGATCACAATCAGATACAATATAGAGCGGTAATCTCTGCAGCCTTACCACTTCTTTGATGTAAATCCATGCAAGTTGATCCAATGAGATGTCATCTCGAATCGCAATAATGTGAGATGTCTTTGTAAGACGATCCCCAATGACCCATATAGCATTATTTCCTCTAGATGTCCTTGGAATTCCAGTGACAAAGTCTATGGTAATGTTCTTCCACTTCCATGACGATATGGGTAGTGGTTGCATCGTCTCCTTAGAATTTTGGCTCTCATCCATCACTTGATGACATACCAGACACTTTGATGTATATTCAGAAATGTCAATTTTCAAATTGTCCCACAAAAAGTTTTCTTAGAGAACTCAATACATCTTTGTTCTACTAGGATGTATAGAGAAATTAGGGCTATGAGCACCATCCAACATGTCTTTCTTTAGCTCAGGAATAGTAATAACACAATGCCTCTTCCCGGATTTTAAAATTCCACCTTCATATGGAATTCAGTCAAATTCCCATCATTTATAGATTTAATTTTCTTTTAAGACTCCTCATTATCAACCTAAGAACCCATTATCCTCTTTAGTAAAGAAGGTTAGGAAACTATTTGAAAAATTAGTGATGTGCTACCTTCCTTAATAATTCCCATATCCATCTTTACTAGATCCATGAACATAGGATCTCCTTCAACTCTCATCTTGTTCAGAATTATATGGTCCATTCTACTCAAAACATATTTTACCTTATTTGCTTTCCCCAGGGGTTATTGTATTGTGCAATCATAATCTTTGAGTAGCTCAATCCACCTCCTTTGTCTCATGTTGAGTTCTTTCTGTGAGAATATATACTTCAACCTCTTATGATCTTTATGTATCTCGCATTTTTCTCCATTGAGGTAATGTCTCCAAATATTCAAAGAAAATATTTTTGCAGCTAACTCAAAATCATGAGTTGGATAGTATTGTTCATGAATTTTTAGCTTGCTAGATTCATAAGTAATCACTCACTCATTCTGCATAAGGAAACATCCATGTACTTTTTTTATGCATCACTATAGATCACAAGCCCATCATTCCACAATGGTAGGGTTAGGATTGGAGAATTCACTAACCTCCTCTTCAATTCTTCATATAATTCTTCACATTCCATTGTCCATATAAACATAACTCTTTTTCGAATGAGATTGGTCATCGGGTTGGCTAAAAAGGCAAAGTTTTGAACGAAAAGCTGATAAAAACCTACTAAACCAATAAAACGATGTACCTCAGTTACGTTCGTTGGAGAAGGCCATTCGTTCATATCCTTTTTATTTATTAGATCTATAGTTATTCCATCCTTGGAGACAATGTGGCCTATAAAAGAAACAGATTGGAGCCAGAAATCTCACTTTCTATACTTTCCATATAATTTATTTCATATAATGGTCTTCATAATAGTGAGCATGTGATTTTCATGATCTACATGGCTTTTATATTATACCATGATATCATCAATAAACACCACTACAAAGTCATCAAGATATTCCTTAAATAATCTGTTCATGAGATCCATGAAAATAGATTGTGCATTAGTTAGTCCAAAATGAAATACTATAAACTCATAATGCTCATGCCTCATTCAAAATCCTATTTTCAGAATGTATTCTTTCCTCGTATGAAACTGGTGGTATCCAGATCATTGATCAATATTCAAAAAATATTGGGTTCCTTGAAGATTATCAAATAAATCATCAATTTGTGGTAGAGGATACTTATTCATTATTTTAATGGCATGAATTCCCTATAATCAATGCACAACCTCATGGATCCATCATTCTTCTTGAAAATGAGGATAGGGGCTCCCCATGGAGAAACACTAGGATGAAAAAAACCTTTATCACTCAATTCCTCTAGTTGCTTCTTTAGTTCCACTAACAATAGAGTGTCCATTATATAAGGGGTTTTGGATATGGGTCTTGAACCAAGAGTTAAGTTAATGGAAACTCAATTTCTCGCTCTTGAGGATGTCCAAGTAAATCCTCTAGAATGAAATCAATATATTCTTTCACAACAGGTACATCTTATATTTGAACATTCTTTTCCTCACCCATAGTTATTTCATTCTATTCCTACCCAATAATTTAATTTAGTTGAGCTACTAGGGGTGGATCTAGATGACAATCAAATGGAGAGGTTTCTGGTCAAAAGAGAAGGGATTCTACACCATTCTCAATGATTGAAACTTCCTTCCATTTGCAATAGATCTTCACATCATAATGTGATATCCAATTCATAACAAGAATTATATCATATTCAACCAATGGTATGATGATAAGGATAGAAACTAAAGCATGTTTATGTGTCACGAGGGGGACTAATTGACATGCCTTTGTTGCAATGATACATCCACTAGGAGTTTTGACTGATAACTCCATTATTAAATTAAATTGGATATATCTAATTTTTTACCAAATTGGGAAGATATAAATGAATGTGATGATCCAAAGTTATATGAATTATTGGATAAATTTTAGGAAATGATTAAATTACCTACCACAACATCATTAGGAACATCAATATCAGCAGTTGTGATCACATAAGCTTGTCCATTCTCCCTTGGCCTTTTTTGTGGCATGTTTCCTTGTTGATTTGGGCAATCATTAGCGTAGATTACCATCTCTTGATAGTTATAGCATTGAACATCATTAGCCTCCATCTTTCCCTTACAATCACCAGCAAGATGGTATTTCTGTCCAAATTTGAAGAATAATTCTTTTCCCTTTAAGCAGGAACCATGGTTTTTCTTTCCACAATTATCATTGCATGGATATTAAACTCTTCTATTCTTCCATGTTTCCTTATTTCCTTTCCTGGAGATTTCATTAGCCCTATTCTTCTCTTGCATTCCCTTAAAGTCATAAGATGTATAAAATTCTTTTTCTATCTTGATAGCACATGAAACTATATCTTCATATGATGAAAAAAATTGGGATACGAGTGCCCACTGTAGGAATGTATTTATCCCATCAAATAATTGATCAGTTTTTCTCCTTGGATTTCATATATAGTCCACATCATGTATTGATATCCATGTGAAGTTGGCTTCATACATGGAAACATTTTCATCCTCCTTCTGGCTCAGATTCAAGAATTGTCTCTCAATATCTGCTCGCTGCTCACGAGGGAAATGTTTTTCTATGAATATTTCCTTGAAATCCTCCATTTCATCTCTTATATCTCTTCCACCTCATTTGTGTTTTGGATTAATGACCACAACTAATCCGAATCTCCCAATAGACAATATACTGCCATGACATCCTTATCTCTTTCATTACATCCCAAAGCGATACATATCTTCTCAAGGTGACATATCCACTTCTCTAATACAAATGAGTTTGTAGTCCCGTTGAATGATGGAGGTTGTTGTTGCATAAATAGATCTGGTATGGATCCTCCACATTGTGGATCTGGATGCTGCATATGGGTAAGGTTATTATTCATAACCTGAGTAAGTTTTCCCATTATAGTTATGATTTTCTAATCACTTGTCACAGCACCAGATCCAACATCATTATCTTGTGTCGGAGGATTATCCCTCCAAGGGACATGTTCATTCATTCGGTGTCCATTCCTTCCACTAGTCACTATTTCTAAATAATGGCATACACTAGATTAGGCTCTGAATAATAATTTATAATCTCGATGTAGAAAAATACTATTCATAAATTGAAATTCTATGCATAACTAGCCTCTTAATCATAAACATGGAATCTTTGAAAAAAAATTACTTTTAAATCCTTCATAAGGGATTGTAAAGAAAAATTGAATTATCTTAAGCATATACCCTAAGAGTATCGTAACCACGAGTGCAGTAAGGCATGTGGTCATATACCAGGATACCCCTGGTCAAGCCCGAAACTCCTTGTCGGAGCTTTCACTCCTAGGTATAGATGTTCCAGAGCCACATCTACCAACTCGTATCCAAACATGGATGTATTTCTTGAATAATCCAAATAATCTATTCCTTACCCGAATACCAGGATGTTCTTGTTTTTTTATCCTCAAAGAAAATCTTAGGTTCTCTTCCTCATCTACGTTTTCTAAATATAGTATCCATGTTTTCTACTAAACATCCTGTGATACCAACTGTATGGACCAGACCCCTGTTGCACAGAGTCGGTGCCTTATTTGATTACGATGGAATACATACAAGTAATATGAATCTCAAAGGACCAAGTAGTTTAGTATTATTGGAAACAAGATACATACAAAAGTTCAACTTTAGATATGGAAAAAACACTTAATTATTCCACTTGCAACATCATGTCTCTCAGATTATACATGCATTTACGTAATAATTTACTTCGTCATGTCTTGAGAAAAATTAAACATAAGAAAGGGGTGGGCTCAAATTCTTAGTAAGAGTAATCAATATAGCAGAAGATAACATAAACATAAGGCATGGTGAATAATTGAAAACACATTCTTTTAATAATGAACTTGAACACATTATAGATGAAATATGAACTAAATAAATAATACCATTAAATAATCATGGGTATTCTACTAGTCGAATAACCGCATGAACTTCAATTACTAGCATAATAATGAAGAAAGTGCATATTCTAGACATCATAACCAAACCGTCTAGGCCTCTTGCTAGGACCATAAATAATCATTTTTTCAAGAACATGTGCCAGGACCATAGTTTTTCTCCTGAGACCTACCGATGCATCGAGCAGATAAATCGGGCCCCAAACGTCACATAATAAGTCCAATTCATTCCTCATATGGGCGGGTGTTGATGCTCCTTTCGTCACAGAATCTAATGATCAGAAAAGGGAATATCTGAGCTCAAAGTGATTCAACCTTTGAAGAAAACATCAAAAATCGACAAAGGCATGAACAAAGGATCAACAGAAACTGCACCGCGCAAGTTATATCACTGTCGCGCAAGTCACTTGCGCGACCAAGAGGGTCGCGCAAGTGACTTGCGCGACCTAAGTGGTAACCGACCGGTAACCGCCCGGGGTCTTCTTTTGACTATAAATAGACCCTTTGGCCCCACCATTCGGGAGGATCTTTTTCCAGAAACTCGGATTGAAGCTCCCGATGCCCAAGTCTCTTCTCAAAGCTTCCAGAACACTTATAAGGTAATTTCTTACCTAGAACGGAAGATCTAAAGAGAAGAAGGAAGGCCTAAGTGTTGAAACTTATCAAACACTTGCGCGCCGACTTATTTCCTTCAATATAACTTGCGCATCCCTTTTCTGGAAGAACCTCAAGAGGATTCTAAAGGGTTTAAAAAAGAGTCGCTCAAGTATTTCAATGCTGGTTGAAAAATCGCGAAAGTACACCATGTGTCGCGCAGGTATACCTGCGCGACCAACACTTGCGCTCCCACGGAAGACTTGCGCGCCTTTCAAGACTTGCACACCCCTATCTTTTTGAGTTCCCATCTTTCCCATTTTACCCCTCTTAATCCATTTCACCTTTCCTTTTCAAGATTCAGTCTTCAAGACGCTCTTCAAAGCCATTTATGGCATGATTTCTTGATTTGACTTCCTTATATGAAAGGAATTCTTTGGAATATCTCTCAAAACCTAGTGATTTAAATATCCTTATGTCACTAATTATGGAGAGTTCATTCATTTGACCTCATCCTTTAAGATGAGTGAATCCTTAACATGGGTCTCCTTTTTTTAGGAATAATCCCCGCTTATAAATCCTTTAATCTGGGCATCCTTCTTTAGGAGTAAGCCCCAAATTCTTAAAGTTCCCAAACTTGGGAATCTTCCTCAGGAGTAAGCCCCAAACCGTAATCCCTAACATAGGTCTCCTTTTCAGGAATAAGACTCAGTCATAATCTTGGGCTTCCTTTTCAAGAGTAAGCCCCAAGTCCCCTCACCTGGGCCTCCTTTTTAGGAGTAAGTCCCAGTCATAATCTTGGGTATCTTTTTCAGGAGTAAACCCCAAGCCCCCTTAAATTTCTCTTAACCAGTCCTAATTTACCCTTGATTTGGGTTTCCTTTTCAGGAGTAAAACCCAATCATAAGTCCCCTCCTAACTTGGGCAGCCTCCTTAGGAGTAAGCCCCAAGATTAGAGTATTCAAATCTCCATGAAGCACATATAACTTTATGGACCCTGTTCATGGATTTTCTCCCTAAAAGTAAATCCTAAACCTTCATCTATCTGGGCAGTCATACATACATAATTCCCAAGCAAATTCTTATGATTGCATCTTTCATGGCACAATTGTCTAATTTTTACCAATACCTCTTGTTTCTCACACCGAGCATGACTCACGTGAGCTTAGAGTGTAAAGGTAATTATGACATTCTTCATTGAGCCATCAATCATAACCATCATACTCCATTACTCGAACTATGTGGGTTCTGATTCCTTTTCCAAAACAAAGGATACGTAGGTAGCCCATTTTTGGGTTCGATCCCAACTTTGAAATAATCCATGTCCTTCTGAATGACGATAAACTTCAAGTTCCCCACTGGGTGGCTTTAAAACCATCCTGGTCATCATAATGACCAAGAGACTTTTATATAAATGTTTTGAAGGATACCATTGACCAAGAATCTCTAAACAGATATAGATGATTCTCTATTGATGAAGAACCTCGAATAAATATAAAAGATTCTCTAAATTTCTTGCATATTTAATCATTGATTGTTAAAACTAAAGGAAAGCGCATTTTATACTTGGTAATGTAATAAGGATTCACGAACATAACTTAAATCTATAAAGAGAGTCCCGGAGTAGACAATAATTCCCCTCAAAAAGGTGTGATGAGTCCGACCTCCCATCCTCTCGACCAATGCAAATTCCTAAGCCTCATCAGTCCACAAGCTAATGAGTGCCTGCCTTTGGAAAGTAGGTCCAAACGGATGTGGAATCATTGGATTTTTCCGGTTCTACGAACAAACCCGCTAGAAACCGATCAGAATGTTTGAATCTCTCGTCCAGGAGGTCATCCCCGAAATCCGTGAGGAAACAAAAATGGTGAACCCGACGTGAATCCTTAACCAAGTTAAAGTGATATTCTTCTTATTTTTTAGGCCCCTTGGGCCAACAAAGCAATCATTGACATGTGCTCATCAAAAAGATGCAGTGGCCGGATTCTTCTTGATTATGTCTGTTATATGGAACATGCACTCTTTTCTCAAGATTTTCTGCAAAATGGCTTTCCTTTAATTCACCCCTGTGAATACTGCTGCTGTGGACACCTCTACTGTGAGGTCTGCTGCTGTGAAAACCAATGCTACTACTCCTGCTGGAACGTCGTCCGCTCTGAGGATGACATCACCAACTCAGCATCTTCAACGCTTGGTTTCTAATGCACTGGTTAAGGAGTACCATCGCAACGGTACTATCCCAACACTGGAGGCCGCTAGTCAAGCCCTCCAAGTTAACAACTCTACCTGGTCGTCCGGACAATGGCGACCAGCGATCAAGAAGCAGGCGGTACTGACTACCGTCTCCAACCGTTTAGGGTCGTTATCCCCGGAATGCGATTTCCATTCATTCCCTTACTCTGAGGAAGTGAATGAGCAGGTCCCGCAGAGCCTTAATTCAAAAAGACAGGAGTCCTTCTCGAGGGCTCCCATCAACAATCGCCACCAGACTCGTGCGGTAGTGCGCCCTCAATATGATGAGGGTACCGACTCCAGGCATTAAGCTCAGGTTCCTCGAACCCGAGCAGGAAAGATGAACCGCCAGAGACGGAATCCGGTTAACAATAGGCAGGTTGTCATCCCTGCCATCTCCGGAGAAGTCCACCAACCTAACATGGGGGGCAAACAATGAGCAGGCACAATCACCTGTCCATTTTAATTTCGTTGTCCAGCAGACTCGTCTGGCAGCATCACGCCAATCCCGCCAGGCAATCCCGGCGGAGTACTATAGGCAGGAACATACACCTGCTTATACATCACCAGTTAGTCAGCAGGCTCGTCTGACTACATATGATGGATCTTGTCAACCGTGTTTGGCAAAGTGTAATCAGCAGGCACATACACCTGCTAATACTAATCAATCCTACCAATAGTCTCGCTTGGTAGCGCACGGAGAAGTCAGTCGGAAAGCCCCGACGACAAACAGGAGGCAGACTCAACTCTCTGCCTCCACACTTGAGTACTTTCAGGATTCAATGATAGGAAAAGGAGGAAAGGAGGAGGAACATACACCTACTCCATGTCCGGAATGGACGTATATCCCCATTCTGGCAGCTGAAGTCACCAAACATATTTTGGCAATGGTGAAAGAGCAGAAGCAAATTCCTGCTCATATTCTGGATGCTTGCAAGGATATCATAACAGCTTCAGCATCATCTCAGGGACAGACACATAAATCTATCCCTAGCAGTGGAGTGACACATCAACGATTCATTCCAGAACAGACACACACATCTGTTCCAGTCCAAGAGGGTTATGGGGCATACTCCCCCATATCAAACGAACAACCAAGTCAGGCACATACACCTGATTTGAGTGGAGATCGTCAGCCTAACCTGACCATATTTCCTGATCAGGCACATACACCTGCTCAGAGTAACCACTTTCGTCATCAAGTGGTTTCTAAATTGAGTAAGAAGGAATCTAAGAAAAAGATCTGCCCAGCACAGTCAGGAGATCAAAGGCCAATCTGCAACAAGGCCTTGCTCGATGCTGGAGTTCTTGAAGCCCTCAGACATTTATCTGTCGGAATTCAAGATTCTACTCCCTCAGTTCTCAATAACGGGAACATTAATTTTGAAGGCCTTCAACAGAAATTTCCTCATGAAGGCTTGCTTCATGAAAGTTCGGTCAATCGTGAAGATTCTTCTTCAGATGAGAGCCACAGGAACCCTCTGTGTGGTCAGAAGACCAAGGAGCAAGAGATTTCATCTTTTGCTGTAACCCATCATGACGGTCCTCCTCATGGTGATGAACTTCGCTGTGAAAGTCCTCTCCGCAGTAGTGATTCACGTTGTCTCGAAAATTCTTCAGAAGGCAATGTAGTGACGAGAAAGCCCTCTTATCTCGAGGCACATGAAAATGTAAAGCCAGTCATTTCTGATGCTTTACTATTGGCAGGTGAAACTCTTTCTCCATCAGAAGATAGCTTGGGGTTCAGGTTATTCTCTGAACCATCCCTGGGTCATTCATCTTCCAGCATGAATAGTGATCTCTCTACCAATCTTGTTGAATCTGATGAAGCAACAAGGAAACACCAACTCTGGTCCAAACAGGTAGAAGAATATTCATTTAATGATAAAGAGGAAATGCTGAACATGAGGAAAAAACTGGCAAAAGGTGAAGTACCAGTCATGTATTGGCCTTTGGCTGACTCCCAGTACGACATTCCAAAGAAATTGACGGATGATGGAATCCATGATATTCGTCTCAACATATGGAAGACTCTTTGTCAATTGAAGAAGAAAGTATTATCTTACGCTGATTATGAAAATCATATTAAGATAATAGAAGGGTTACAACACCAGATTGATTTGGCATCTCTATTAGTCTCTCGGTATCCGAAGGCTGAAAAGCAACAAAGAACCCTTCAACGTTCATGCCTTGGCGCACTAAGAAAATTGTGTCATTTAATTTCCAATGCTCCATATGATGTTCATATCAGAGGATGGGGTATTCACGGAGCACTACATTTCACAGTGCTTTCCAGTCAGCAAAGCCCACCAAAAATGGTCTCATGCAATGTTATTGCCCATGGCCGGCTACAGTCAATGGGCTTTGTTCATAATCAAAAGCATGCTCAAGAAAAGGCTTCAACTAGTTCCTCTCAAAATCAAGTATATAGAGAACAAGTTGTTGAATTGCTCCTACATCAAGCAGGCGAGAATATTGCACAAGCCTCTCGTCTGGAGAAAACACGTCATCAAATGACAGAAGTTTCGGAAATCATCCAACGGTCTGTTGAACCAGGTGATAAAAGTGGATATAGGTTAATGCATCCAGCTAATTTCCGAACTAAGATTCGTAAGATCAAGAGATATTTTAAGAAGATCTCAGGCATAGAATTTCAAGAGACACCCCATCTTGTCCGACTGGGGACTTCTCTAAACCAACCCTCAAAGTCAACAAATGGGATTCGACGAGTTGAGCGGAAGCAGCAGGAACATCCCTAGTCCACCGGACTGGGGACTTTTTCAAATCCTCAATCCCTCCCTTAGAGAAAGTCAGTATTCTCTCGATTAGGGAATAAGCCTCAAGAGGAACGAAGAGCCAAGCTATCAAGAGATTCTCTCCATGTGATGGTTCTCCAAGAAATTCCTGAGGGATCAAGTCAACAGAATGCCATGTCTCATCATGGACATGGAAGAAGACAATATCACAGAAATGCTGATAGAAAGGATTCCATGCAATATGCATCCATTAATGTCATCAATGCTGTTGCTGCTGATTCACCAGATGAGGCTCAATCAGAGGGATCAGACGAAGAGGTTCCTGCTCAAGAAGTTGCGCACACAGACCTAAATGAAGAAGGTGTGCGCACACGTAATCAAAGGCTTACCCAAAATCTGGGTATTCCTTCCAGTAACCCACTTCCCCCTCTCCGAAAAGGATCCAATAAGGGGAAAGGAATGAATCAGGTAACTTCTCACCCTTCCTCTGAAGGAGGTCAATCGCTCTCATTAGAGAAAAGGTTTGCACAACAGGAGGAAGAAATGAAAGAATTAAGAAGGTTGAATGCAGAACTATTTCAGAGTAGTCTTCTTCTTAAGGATTCGGAAGTCCGACAGCCGAAAGAATTTGTTGTAACTACTGAGATGGATCAGGAATATCCTCATTTATCAGTAAACCCTCAGAGGTCTAATCCTACGGGTCAAACGCAACAACGGTTGGCAGCAATACCATCAGTTGCAGCACCAACCACCACATCTGTCCATGCTCCATTCATCGCTCCTACCCAAAACCAAGTTCAACCTAATTTTCTCAAAAGTTAAAAACTACTATTGAGTCATTAACAGCTCGGTTAGAAACTATGGAAGGGAAATGGGCGCAAGTTCAACCTGAAAAGAAAGTTTACCCTGAATGGGTAGATTCAATTTCTCCTCCATCCAGTTTTGGAAACCCTGTTTTCCCTACATTCAATGGATCAAGCGACCCCAAACAACATTTGACGCATTACGTGTCTTGTTGTGATCCTATGATGGGAACTCCAGAGCAGCAAGAAGCAGTGAAACTCAGATGCTTCGTGCGAACCTTGCAAGGACCAGATTTTGTCTGGTATACAAGCTTGCAATCCCGGTCAGTCATCGGATGGGAGGATCTTCGTCAAAAATTCCTTCTTCAGTTTAGCTCAACTTTGCCAAAAACGACGGTTTTCGATCATACAAACTGCAAGCAAAGGGAGAATGAAAGAGTCTCTGATTTCATTGCTCGTTGGAAGGTATTAACGTATTCCCTGAGTTTAGCACTCCCTCAGGAGAAATTGTTGCCAATCTGTGTGGAAAATTTGTGTGACGAATTACGCACGCCATTGATCCCTGTGAAATACACAGGAGGGTTTCGAGACCTTACTTCAATCGCTTAACAGATTGAAGATTCCCTTATACAGGCTAAGGTTAAATCTCATATAATTCCATCAGCTCCAGGAAGGAGAATGGGTAAAGTGGAAACTGCTACAGTTATGCTTAAAGAAGCACCTGTACCTATTTATACTTCAAAACCTTCATCTTCTCGAAGAGCTCCACTTCCTGAACGCCAACAAAAAAGGTTGTTTCGTCCAAATGATCAAAAAGATCAATGACGAAAACAATTTGAGGATATGAAGAGTAAAACATACTCTTTCTGAAGTGAGCAAGTTCCTGGTTACTTCATTTCAGCTCTGGAAAATAATTTGGTTCAATTACCAGTGCCCAAGAGGCCAAACAAGGAAGGAGATGAAGACCGTCCCAATTATTGTCCCTTTCATCAAATGTTGGGGCATCCCATCGAGGAGTTTTTTGTCTTTAAAGACCTCCTGCAAAAGATGGTCGACTTGGGACAAGTCAAATTGAAGGGTTCTTCAGCTCATGTAGCGTGTATTACTGCTACAGATCCAGAGGAAGGAGGCGAGTGGCAGGAAGTAAAAAGAAAAACTGCAAAAAAATATGATGATTGGATGGTCAGAAAGACAATCAATCAGACCCATTCCATTTTGAGAACACAATTGAAGAAGCCAATTGTGTCTCCTACAAAAGCTGCAGTAAAGCCTCCATCAAAAGACAAATCCTCTAAAGGACAGCGCAATTCAAAGAAGAAAGAGGAATCAGGAGAAGATGAGTAGGTATCAAAGCCTAAATTTTCTTTGACTCTGGCAGATTTCATGCCATCTACTTCAAAGCCACGGGCACCGTCCCACCAAACGGCACAGCCTAAACAGGCTAACCAGGAAGAGACTTTATCAGACGAAGAGTTAATCTTTGGTTCTGTTAATATGATTCAATTAACAGATCCATATTCCAGTCTTGGTGAGCCTGAATTCCCTGTATCAAATAAGGGAATCCGAGGAGGTTCTAGAGGTTCAGGATACAGGGGAAGACGTGGATCTTTCCGAATCCACTACTCTAATTTTACCCCTGCTATCACTGTATATGCAGCAGAAACACGTGGTAGAGCCCTTCAGCGAGCTCAAAAAGAACAAGCATGTTCTTCTGCCAATGGCCAACTCAGTTTTGGCATAGTTATTTTAGAAGACCGATTAAAGGTTCCATCTTCTTTATATCAGCAAGTAAATGAATCTAATCAGTCTAATCTTCCAAAACCAAGGATGTTGCCAACTTCAATATAAGATGCATCAGCTTCCAAAGCATCTGCTTCCAATGTACCTGCTAAACCACATATTCCTATTGGGAAACGCAGACCTCTAGATCAAAAGTATGATATATTGAAACACTTGGCCCATGTACCAGCCAAGTTATCAATTTTGGATGCTTTGAATCTGTCAAAAGATCTTCGGGAAGCACTCATCGAAGCTTTATCAAGTCCTCAGGAGTTTGAAGCTGAAATTGCTGCAGCTGAAATCTATCACATAGAGAATAATCCTGCAGAATGCCATGCAGTGATATCGTTTACTGATAAAGATGAAGATGATGTTGTGCATGGGAACATAAAACCTTTGTACTTATCTAGAAAAGTCAATGGTGTAGATGTTCGAAGAGCTTTCATTGACAATGGTTCAGGAGTCAACCTCATGCCCATTCGTACACTTCGTCGATTGGGCCTCACGGAATCTAATTTATCCCCTTCTACCATGATGATACAAGGATATGATAAAAATGAACAAGAACCACTAGGAGAAGTTACACTCAGAACTCAGTTTGGAGATCTTGTATCCAATTCAAATTTCATGATTGTTGATCAAGACTCAGCTTTCAATATCTCGCTTGGAAGACCCTGGCTACATCATCATGCAGCTATTCCTTCATCATACCATCAATGTCTCAAATACTGTTTTGATGGTCAAGTTGTAAAATTATATGGTGATAAGGCCACGTTCAAGACATGTGAGTCTCAATACATTGAGGTGGAATTTTATCACATGAAGGGAAGAGAAAAATCTACAATGAAGGAAATTACCAAAGTTAATGCTCCATATGGTTTGGAGAAAATTCCAATAAATCCATTTTCACATATGAGTACAGATTATGTATTACCTATCAGTCAAATTGACAAAATAGGCCCAAATCAAAATACTCTTATGGAAAGATCCATAATGTCAATTACGGCGATTGATCCAGACAACATGGGAGAAATTGGTAACCTACCAAGCAGTGATGAAAGCATAAGTGGTGATGAAGTCTAACAAGTCTATACTTCGCTAATCAGGCCAGAAGAAGTTATAGCAACACCAGAGGTGAATAATGATGTCGATTCTCAATCCATCATCTCCTCTTTATTTCCTAAAGAAGACCCTTTATCATCAATAGGGTCGGAAATGGAAGCTTCTTCTTCAAAATGTGAAAATTTTGACATCTCTTATGATCATGAGAATTTCGTTTTTTCATCTACTTTTCAAGTAGAAACGGAAGAAATAACACATGATGAAGAGGAAGAGGAAGATCTTAGAGATGCTCCTCCAGCATTTGAAGAGGGTATCTCTACCACTGTGGATGAACTCAGAGAAGTAAATCTGGGTACAGAGAAAGATCCATGCCCCACATTAATTAGTGCGGCCATGAACCTTGAAGAGAAAGAGATGTATATTTCTTTTCTAAATAAAAATAAATATATTTTTGCTTGGAATTATACAGAAATTCCTGGGCTTGATCCTGATGTTGCTACTCATCATTTGGGTTTACCAAAAGAACATCGAGGTTTTAAACAAGCCGTGAGAAGAACACACCCAACCTATGCTTCCAAAATTGAAGCTGAAGTGGATAAGCTGATCAAATCCAACTTCGTCAGAGAAGTTCAATATCCCAAGTGGTTGGCTAATATTTTCCCTGTAAAGAAGAAGAATGGACAAATTAGGGTTTTCATCGATTTCAGAGATCTTAATCGGTATTGTCCTAAAGATGATTCCCCGGTTCCGATTACAGAACTCTAAATTGATGCGACGGCTGGATATGAAGTACTTTCTTTCATGGATGGATATTCCGGATATAATCAGATCTGAATGGCCCCAGAAGATGAGGAATATACAGCCTTCAGAGCTCCTCAAGGTGTGTTTTGTTACCGGGTGATGCACTTTGGTTTAAAGAATGCAGGTGCAACATATCAACTCGCCATGCATCGTATCTTCAAACCTCTTTTAGGGAACTTTGTTGAATGCTATGTAGATGATTTGGTGGTTAAATCCAAACAACGTTCTAATCACTTGGATGATTTGGAAGTCATATTCCACAAGCTTCGACAACATAATTTGAAGATGAACCCCTTAAAATGTTCTTTTGGGGTAACCTCAGGAAAATTCCTCGGCTTTGTTGTATGCCATCGTGGTATTGAAGTCGATCCTGAGAAGACCAAATCAATCCTTGGTATGTCACCTCCTCATAATTTGAAAGAATTAAGAGGTCTTCAAGGACACTTAGCCTATATTCGGCGTTTCATAGCTAATTTGGCAGGAAAAAGTTTACCCTTTACCAAATTATTGAAGAAAGGAGTCACTTACCAGTGGACTGAAGAATGCCAAGAAGCATTTGATGTTCTCAAGAAATACCTCTTGAGTCCACCAGTACTCATGCCACCTGTTGAGGGTAGACCTCTTATCCTCTATGTGACAGCTTTAGAGCGATCATTGGGTGCCTTTCTCGCTCAAAAGAATGATGCTGGGAATGAAAATAGTCTCTACTATCTCAGTAGAACTATGCTTGAAGCAGAAACCCAGTATTCAAGTATTGAAAAATGCTGCCTAGCATTAATCTTTGCAGTTCAGAAACTGAGACACTACCTGCAACATCATGAGGTCCAATTGGTATCTCGTAATAATCCGCTCAAATTCATCCTTAGTCGTCCAATGCTTACAGGATGTCTGGCAAGGTGGGCGGTTATTCTACAGCAGTTCGACATTCAGTATGTGTCTCAAAAGGCAATTAAGGGCCAAGCTCTGGCTGATTTCCTGGCTGAACATCCTTTAGTGGAAGACACGTATTCAGATATCAAACTCCCTGATGAGGAAGTTTTCTCTATTCAAGAGAGTCCTCAAACATGGGAAATGTATTTTGATGGTGCATCTAGAAGTCCAACAGGGATGAAAATGGAAAATCCTAAATTTAACAAAGTTGGTTTAGGAATTGTTCTCATTTCTCCAGATAAGGCAGTGTTACCTTATTCCTTTTTGTTGTGGGAAGGTGGTACCAATAATGAAGCTGAATACCAAGCTCTCATTACAGGCTTGGAATTAGCACTTCAAGAACAAGTGAATCACTTAAAGGTAAAAGGTGATTCAGACCTGGTAATCAAAAAAGTCAATGGGGATTATGCAATCATAAAAGAAGAATTAATCCCTTTGTATGATTACGTCAGAGAGTTAATGTCGGAATTCCCTTCAGAACCGACATTTTCTTATGTCCCGTGATCAAAAAATGCTCAAGCTGATGCACTGGCTAATATAGCCACAGCTTTAGCAGATCCATATCGGGACGAGACAACCATCTGTATTTCCCACCGTCGTGCAATTTCACCTTATGTTCAAGTCAGAATAGAGGAAATTAATGAAATTAGTCCCATTCCTGAACCGTATGGTCATACTACAGGATGGATGTCACCTATCAGGGAATACCTTCAAAATGGAACACTTCCACCTGATAGAGTCGAGAAAGAGAAAATTCGGCGACGTGTGGTCAATTTTACTCTTTATAATTGCCCAAACCACCTCAAGATAATTCTCTACAAACGTGGTTTTGATGGAGTTCTCTTCAGATGTATTGATGGTGAAGAGACAATGGCTGTCATAAAAGAAGTGCATGCAGGAGTCTGTGGTGCCCATCAGTCTGGACATAGACTGTGTGATCAAATTCGAAGGCTTGGATACTATTGGCCTTCAATGATACAAGATTGTGTTAATTTTACAAAGAAGTGTCATTCATGCCATGTATATTCCAACTTCATTCATAAACCTCCAGAGTTGCTTCATACAGCTAAATACTCATGGCCATTTTCCACATGGGGAATGGATGTGGTGGGACCTTACCCTTCAACTACGACCAAGCAGTTTAAGTACATTCTTACTGCTACTGATTTATTTTCCAAATGGGTAGAGGCAGTACCTCTCAAAGAAGTCAGTTCTATATGCATTGTTAGCTTCATCAAGTCTAACATCATTACTAGATTTGGTGTCCCTCATAACATATTGACGTACAACGGAACCAACTTCTGTTCTTCTGAGGTAAAGAAATTGTATCAAGAATACAACATTAAGTCCAACCATTCATCTCGATATCATGCAGCGGCTAATGGCCAGATAGAGGCCTTCAACAAGACTCTTTCAAATATACTGCAAAAGATGGTGGATAAAGATAAGAGGTCATGGCCTGATAAACTTTTTCATGCATTATGGGCTTATCGGACTACCACTCGCAATGCAATGCGGTCAACTCCATATTCATTGGTATATGGAACAGAAGCAGTCTTTCCAATTGAAGTTCAATTGCCCTCACTCAGAATAGCCATTTGTGATCAGTTATCTACAGATGAGCAATCCCAAAAGCGGTTGAATGAATTGGAACAGTTAGATGAGAAAAGATTGTGCACTTTGCACCACTTGGAAATCTATCAGAATCGAATAGCACGAGCTTTTAACAAAAAAGTTCGTCTTCGTTCATTCATTCAGGGAGAATTGGTATTGGTTCTCAGAGCACCAATGATACCAGGAAAGAAGCCCCCCAAGCTTGAACCAAAATGGGAAGGACCTTATTCAATACATAAGGTATACTCCAATGGAGCGTATTCTCTAATCTCAGTGGATGGAGAACACATCACGACTCCAACTAATGGCAGATTTCTGAAGAAGTATTTTGTATAAACACAAAATATTGTTCCCAGAGCCAAAACAGTCACATTGGTTCATAATATGTCCTACAAGACACTAAACTGTATTATGTCCTATCTGCATGACATTAAACTGTACAGAAGTTTCTTATTTTTTGTCCGAGAGGACATTAAACTATATTGTGTCCTAGCAACATGACATTAAACTGTGTGGCACTTCCAACGTCCAGCATGACGATAAACTGTGAAAAGTCCCCAGAACTGATATCCTCGTATTGGATCACATTAGTCCTAGCTACATGTCTTTAAACTGTACGACACCAGTTCGTCCTTGCTATATGACGTTAAACTATACAGCAATGGTCCAGTATGACTTTAAACTGCAACTTCGTCCCACACGACATTAAACTGTGAAAATGTTCCCTAAACCGTCCAGCATGACCTTAAACTACATCATCCCTGGTCCATGTATATGACCATAAACTATTTAAAAATCCCTTATGTCCAGCAAGACGTTAAACTGTGACGTCCTAACTACATGACGCTAAACTGTATAAAAGTCCTTCACGTCCGGAAAGACGCTAAAACTATATAATCATCAAAGGTCCAGCATGACATTAAACTGCACCATCCACGGTCCATGAATATGACCTTAAACTATTCGCACTTTCGTCCAACATGACGTAAATGGTGTGTTATTTTGTCCTTACCGCATGACATTAAACTGCAAAATCCCCCTTTCGTCCAATATGACGTTAAACTGTATTGTCCCCATCGTCCTAACTACATGACGCTAAACTGTACAGAAAGTCCTTGATATGTCCTACATGACATTAAACTGTTATTTTGTCCCTACTACATGACACTAAACTGTGCAGCACCAATAGTCCTAACTGCAAGACTTTAAACTGCATAGTCCCTTTTTTTATGTCCTATATGAAATTAAACTGTGCATCGTTAAGGTTGTTATTACCTCTTGTTTCTCACACCGAGTATGACTCACGTGATCTTAGAGCGAACATCAACCATAACACTCCATATGGGCCGCTAACCATGTGTAAGTCCCAACAACATTTTAATTAGATCATTTTCCCCAAGAACAACTTGATAATTAATTCATTCTTTAATTGAACTACACGTACTTTGATCCTTGCCCTCCAGGATGGGAATGTAGGCAACCTCCCAAGGTTCAAGCCCAAAAACAATCTATTCACATCGGTTCACCACCATCTCATATGATGTTGATTCGTGAAACCACCCCTGGAATCAATATCTTTACATTGATTCACTTTCGTCCTTGTTATATGACATTAAACTATACAACACTTTTGTCCGGTACGACAATAAACTACAATATTCTTTGATTTCCTCATTTGAGAAGGAACCATTATTGACATTGATTTTTTTAAATCATGTTTCATTTTCACAAGACTACGTGCATACATGGTAATGCCTAAACTTGTTATCTCAGGTTAAACCATCATTGCACTAAAGTCCCCTTTCACCCTTCACATGTACGAACCAAATTTGTACAAAGGGTAATTCTAGAACTACGTGGACTTGATTCCCATCCTTATGGGATACGTAGGAACATTCGAGTATCCCTCGAATCCAGTCCCAAGTCTTTTGGGCCTAACCCCAAATTTCACTTTCAGTCCCTTGGCTGAAAAGTCATTATGAAAACACACACTGTGTATTCATTATTATGGTCCAAATTCTATGACCCTAAACTAAGATCACTCATACTTTCGTCATGTACGACGTTAAACTGCATTTCAAGAACTACGTATGGCTTGATTCTCATTCTTATGAGATACGTAGTGAAGTCCCAAATTTCAACTCAGGACCCAGCCACAACATGATTATGGTTATCATTGACCTATGTATCTCTATATACATTGGACAATACCCATCTTTATGCGTTATAATCCTAACCTTAAATATTTTTCAGATCTTCATAACCCTTTTCATGACTTCTAGTCACAAAAATGTCAAACTTCCGAGAATTCTTTTGCCTAACTATGCAGCACGTGCCCATAAGTGGCCTTGCATAAACAGTCCACATAACAGACTTGTCAGCCGAAAGATGCTATTTATTTGACCATGCAGCCAATGCCCTTAGGTGGCCCTGCATATTTCAACCCCTTAACGGGTTTTGTTAAATAATAGTAACTTCATTCTTGGTAAGAATGCCTCTTTTGTCCTTATTTGTCTTAAACGACAGTATGTAGGGATCCGCAAAAAATAGCCATCCTTAAAATATTTGTCCCATATCCTTTTTCATGATCTGAAAGTATTCAAGTCTATGGTTTATTCTTCTTCCCTGCGTTTGGGTCAGACCTTCATAGGAGTGATATTCATCCAGTTCTTCGATATTCTTGTTCGGAAATATCTTCTCCATATTCAAGTACCTCTTTCCATACAACAAACTCTATACTTTAGAAAATTTGAATCTCCATAAACTTTCACTGGCTTTTAGCACTAAGAAAGTAAATTTCTGGGAGTTCTTTTGCCTGACTATGCAGCACGTGCCCATAGGTGGCCTTGCATAAACAGTCTGCATAACAGACTTGTCAGCCGAAAGATGCTATTTATTTGACCATGCAGCCAATGCCCATAGGTGGCCCTGCATATTTCAACCCCCTAACGGGTTTTTTAAATAATAGTAACTTCATTCTTGGAAACTACTTCTTCTAATCCCTTTTAGCTCTTTTTCATATCATTCCACAGATTCAAATATTCTTAAGCCATAGTTTACATATTTTCTCTCATACTTGAGTATGGTAATATGTTTTCAGATAAATTGTCAAGGAATTGAATCCATTTTAATCCATTTTGGTCAAAGCTATTTCGACCTTAAACATTAGCCCCTTTTATGTCTGGCGTGCATGACTTTAAACTGCCCACACAAAAGACAAAGGAACTCTGAATAAAAGTCAAGTTCCAGCTCACTAAATATACATTTTTGTAGGATTTAGGTAATATTGAGCAAATTAAAAGGTTCAAAGTTTGTAGGATTATTTGTAATAATCCTAGTAAAAATCAAACTATACTTACTGGGCCCATTGGCTTAAGTAAATTTGAAGCAGGTAGTGAAAAGAATGTAGGTACAAATGATTGAAGATGAAAGTGTTTTTCATTGATACACAGGAGATAGAAAGACATCCACAGACTGGAGTCACTTCTCTTTTTCAAGAATTACAGAAGATTTTCAACATAAGTCTTCATTTGATGTATAGTATCATGAGCCTTATCAGCAGTTACTTGAAGCTCGTGCACTTGACCAGCTTCACTCTTTTCAGCTTGCAGAAGTGTCTTCTTAGCATCTGTGATGGCTTTCATGCCATTCATATGAGTTTTATCCAACGATTTATTAAGCTGATCAAGTTCCCCAGTAACAGCATCTAACTGTTGCTGGAGTTGCACCTGCTGGACAACCTTTTCATTGATTTTTTGCTTCAGATCCTTCATCTTGGCAGCATAATCAGCTTCAGCTTAGGATATCGCAGCCTCAAATTCGCCTATGTTGACTGACAATTTCACTCTGGTCAAATCTTCGCGACTTGTCTGAACTTTCTCCCTCCTGAAAATGATCTGTTTCACCGCAGCATGGATCTTTTCGTACCCAAAACCACCAAGTCCCAGTATAACAAATTGGGATGAAAATCGAGAAATTTTTGATGGTAGCTCTTCTAAAGGCACCCCATATATGATGTTCCATATGTTGTTCCATGCCTTACGTCGTGAAAAGCTGAATGCTTTAAGCATCTGTAGATCTGATTGAATATCATCGTCAGAAGGGGGTATGTAATCTGGAATTAGCGCGCTTAAGGAAGTGCCTTGTCCGGCTCTTTCCCCCCTGACTTGTGCCTCTTCACTTTCAATTCCCGTTGGGGCAGAGGCTGAGGCCTCATCTCCGGATCTAGTCATTGCAGTTGATGGTCCTGCATGATTAATTGAAAGGTTTAGTCAGCTTCAAAGGATAACAAAAGAATATATTGTCTTGCGAATAATGTACAATCACAAATATTGTTATCCCTTACCCAAGGATGGTTCAACAACCTAAGAAGACTTTTCCCCATCTTTCCCAATTTCAACAGGATTTTCAAGATGGGTCTCAGGAGGGTTTATTGGATTTATCTCTACTTGAGCTAATGTTTCTTCAATGATAGGGTTGACATCAGTGTCCACACCCTCTTCGGGCATTGGCAGTTCAGCGGCTTCTACGGAAGAAACTGCATATTATTTTCCATCATGGTTAGAAGTATATTTTTTTAAAAAAAATTGGGCGAAGGGTAGCACTCACGCCCAAGGTCTTCTAAATCATATGACAACTTAGCATGATCATAAAATTCTTCAAAATTCATTCCTTGATTCATCATTTCATCCAATGATACTTCAGAATCTTGATTAGTCTCACTAGTGGGAGCATTTGCTACATCTTCTTGCCGACTTATGTCCTGCAACCCCTGACCCTGGACAGCATCTTCAGTAGTAGGAGGGATACTGGGAATGAATGGTAGCTCTTCTCTAGGAGCAACCAAGTCAGCTTGGGTCTGTGATTGTTCTACAGCACCCTCCACGACCTTTGAAGGAGGGTCAGTCCCTTCTCTCAAGGGGGAAATTGAAGAATCCCCTGCAATCCTCAGAAATATGAGTAACCATATGATTATGGGTATAAACTCATGATTGTTCGAAGGACTTACCACTGCTAATGAAACGTTTAGCTATGGATTTCCTCCTTCGTTGCCTTATCTTCTTTTTTTTTTCGGAGTATCAGTAGTCTCCCTTATTGGCACTTGGATTGGTGAATGGAAGGCTATGTCCAGTGCCTCATTCATGGCATGCTGGCCTAGAGATATCTCGCCTGGTTCGCGAGGAGAATCAGCAGCTGCCCCGATAGCAGTACCACCAGGGCTATATTGTGGCGAAGGAACCCCAGTTCCTTTCTTTGCAAGCTGCAAGATGAAGAAAATAACTTCCTTAAGTAACAAAGCTTCAACTGAAATCATGTTGCAAAGAAAATAAGGAACGAAAACTTACATCTTCAGGAGCCACGTACTCTTGCCATTCCTCATCTCCAGAACCACCAGCCCCCTCAGTGGCGCCATGATCAATCATTTCCTTCACCCTCCTGGTGATAGGAACCGAGTCGTCAGTGGCATATATGAGCATTTCCATCTCTCTGATGTAAGCTCGCACTTCATTGGGGTTATCTCCGTATTGAAGATTTTTAGAAGCTACAAGATTTCCTATTCCAGGAAGCTGTAGGCCCTCACACAAATCCAGCCAGGCGGTCTCAGTATCACAGTATAAGCTCTGCCATAGCTGAACAGCCTCTGGTCTTAGATATAAAGGCTGTTAGGAAGTTCCTACAATTTTTGATTTTAATTTCTTCCCAGCTCCTGAAACTACAGATAGAGAATAAGAATGTAAGACTTATTACTTTATAAAGTAGCAGTGATTGAAATTACTACAATGAAATAACTGACCAGGAGATGATGGAGTGGGTCTTTTTATTCTGGCCGGAGGATTATATCGGGCACGAAACCGCTTTGATGCCGGTTGTGCCTCATCATCCCCATCGTGATAATCCGATGAATCAGTTCTAGAAGAGGAGTCTGTTGAACCTAATTCAGGTGGAGAAGCGTCACCTTCATGAGGAAGGGTTTCTTTCTCTACAGTCCTCTTCCTCTTTCCCATTTGATATACTGGGTGATTCAATATCCCTTTGGGGTATGATGCTATCCAGTGTTCGGCATAAAATGTAGTCAGATTATGTGCCGCTTTTTCAACTGGTAGATCAAAAACCACCCCAGTCTTCTCTCTTGATGTCAGCAACCATAGTTGTCGAGCAACCATCAGATTTTGCTCTAACCTGACATGTACCGGAGGGGATACAACAATCTGTTGCAAACATTTGAATTGGCGTGCAAATCTATATGGAGCATAGGCCTCACATATGATTTCTCCATCAATCCTGGCTACTAACACGCCATCCCTGCAAGCTAGCATGTATGCCCTCAAATCCAAATGGGCTGTCCCATCATCAACAAACCGCCCAGATGGCGGACTTCCATAGGGAAAGAAGTTGAATTCCTTAAACATGCCCAGCCTTACTTTCATGACATAACCATTAACATATAAGGGAGCAATTCTAGAGAATGCTTGCACTGACGGTCTGAAAGAGCTTCCAGGAATTTGTAATCCATTCTGTACATTGTATGTCCTGAAGTGAGTGGCGATCCATCCCCACAAAACCTGGAATGGTCCCACTATTCTTAAAGGATATTTACCCTGGAAGACGTGAAGTAAACTCATGTGAATCTTTGCTAAAATGGGGGTAGCTAACCCAACCATTTTTCCCTCAGCCAACTTTGCCGCAATGAGGAAGGTCCCTGGCCTAACACCTCCCTTCGATTCCCTGACCGGCAAGAGATAAACACTGAGCCACATTGCCAAGAAACCCGCCAGATGAGTTTTCTTTGGAATTCTTTGATTCACTTCATATCCCCACTTTTCAAACTCTCCTGCTTCTAGAGTTGGCCAGAATGTGCCCGGAGAACCTCTCTTCTTAGGTTTTGGACAAGTGGTAGGACGTCTGGGCCTGGTATCCTTGGATTTCTTTTTCTTAGATCCTTTTTCTTTTGGCTCCATCTCTTTCTTCTCAGTAAGAAACACATTCATCCATTATTCCGAATGAATATCTTTTCTAAAATGAGTTAATGAGGTCTCTGAACTCTTGAGCTTGTGGAAGATTTTAAATAATTCTCGAGCTAAAACATGAGTCTTCTCTGAATCATTCCAAGTCACCTTGGGAGGAATGAATTCATCATACATATCGCCCAAGATTGGAGCTCCTGAAATCTTGTGGACATCCCAAAAACTGATACCTACTTCTCCATGAGTCAAATGGAAAGAATTAGTTGCTGGGCTCCAGTGGCTGAGTATCTCTGGCATGAAGTTATCATTTCTGTAAACATATGTTTGCCCAACCCAGACAACCTCATATATTGCAGCTCTCTTCAGGTCCTCGATAAACTCTGCGCAAGTCTGTTGCACCCAGTATACCCACATCCAAGTTGGCTTCACACCTCCCCCAGGACGGAAATCCCAACTTTTCTTCCAGCCTTTGGATTGATCCATCTGAGCATTTCGGAAGATTAAAGGATGACAATGTGGTTGAAGCTCAGGTGTATGATATTTCAGATCTGGTGTGCAAGGGCTATGATGCATCACATAAGGCTTCTCCACTGTTCCAGCAGTTATAAATACTCCTCCACCTGAGATATTTGCTGAATCAAAATTGGTATAATTCTGAAACCACGAAAATGGAAGATATTTCATTACTTCTGGAATAATGACTTCTTGTAGATGACCATAGCTATACAAAGGTAGATAAGTGCTTTGAGGAAAGTTGTGATGATATTTTTTCAGATAGCTAGCCAAATCTGGAAGAGTACTATCCTTGACAGTATAGTAATCGTGGCCAATGATGTCCATCATATCATCTATCCGCTTTCTAGCCAGTTCATCAATTAATCCAGGCCTAAGAGCCATTGAATCTGCACAGAAGTTGAATAAATTAAACTCTTAAATGGGTTTATTTTTCATAAAATTTGTGAAAGAATTTGGAAAAAATGGATAAGGAATTAAGGCGCGCAAGTATGGAGATGTCGCGTAAGTGTTACATGTGCCGTGCAAGTTTCTGTCGCGCATGTATCACCGCGCAAGCCCTATTACCTTGAGAGTAGCGCGGCAGCGAAGAAACAGTGGAAAAAGAGACTTGCGCGACGAAGAATACTTGCATGGCAAGAGCTCGAGAAATTCGGGATCAGATGTTATCCACGGCCAAAAGTGGTGTATTTATAGGCCAGGAAGCCTATCTGCGCGCCGTACCCAGAGCGCTTAAGGCTTGCGCGACGCAAACTTGCGCGCCGCCCTCTGCGCACTGAAGACTTGCGCCCCCCCCCCCTTTTCCTTTGAATGGATTCAATTTACTCAGAGTCAAATCCTCATTTCTCTCCGGATCCAACTCTGAGGGGGGACTTTTGTTGACGCTCCTTTCGTCACAGAATCTAAAGATCGGAAAAGGGAATATCTGAGCTCAAAGTGATTCAACCTTTGAAGAAAACATCAAAAATCGACAAAGGCATGAACAAAGGATAAACAACAACTGCACCGCACAAGTTATATCACTATCGCGCAAGTGACTTGCACGACCTAAGTGGTAACCGCCCGGTAACCGCCCGGGGTCTTCTTTTGCCTATAAATAGACACTGTGGGCCCCCCATTCGGGGGGATCTTTTTATAGAAACTCGGATTGAAGCTCCCGACGCCCAAGTCTCTTCTCAAAGCTTCTGGAACACTTCTAAGGTAATTTCTTACCTAGAACGGAACATCTAAAGTGAAGAAGGAAGGCCTAAGTGTTGAAACTTATCAAACACTTGTGTGCCGACTTATTTCGTTCAATATAACTTGCGCATCCCTTTTCTGGAAGAACCTCAAGAGGATTCTAAAGGGTTTTAAAAAGAGTCGCTCAAGTATTTCAATGCTGGTTGAAAAATCGCGCAAGTACACCATGTGTCGTGCAGGTATACCTGCGCGACCAACACTTGCGCGCCCACGGAAGACTTGCGCGCCTTTCAAGACTTGCGCGCCCCTATCTTTTTGAGTGCGCATCTTGCCCATTTTACACCTCTTAAGCCATTTCACCTTTCCTTTTCAAGATTCAGTCTTCAAGACACTCTTCAAATCCATTTATGGCATGATTTCTTGATTTGACTTCCTTATCTGAAAGGAATTCTGTGGAATATCTCTCAAAACCTAGTGATTTAAATTTCCTTACGTCACTAATTATAGAGAGTTCATTCATTTAACCTCATCCATTAAGATGAGAGAATCCTTAACTTGGGTCTCCTTTTTTTAGGAATAATCCCCAGTTATAAATCCTTTAATCTGGGCATCCTTCTTTAGGAGTAAGCCCCAAATTCATAAAGTTCCCAAACTTGGGCATCTTCTTCAGGAGTAAGCCCCAAACCTTAATCCCTAACCTGGGTATCCTTTTCAGGAATAAGACTCAGTCATAATCTTGGGCTTCCTTTTCAGGAGTAATCCCCAAGTCCCCTAACCTGGGCCTCCTTTTTAGGAGTAAGTCCCAGTCATTATCTTGGTTTTCCTTTTCAGGAGTAAACCCCAAGCCCCCTTAAATTTCTCTTAACCAGTCCTAATTTACCCTTGATTTGGGTTTCCTTTTCAGGAGTAAAACCCAATCATAAGTCCCCTCCTAACTTGGGCATCCTCCTTAGGAGTAAGCCCCAAGATTAGAGTATTCAAATCTCCATGAAGCACATATAACTTTATGGACCCTGTTCATGGATTTTCTCCCTAAAAGTAAATCCTAAACCTTCATCTATCTGGGAAGTCATACATACATTAGCCCCAAGAAAATTCTTATGATTTCATCTTTCATGGCACAATTGTCTAATTTTTACCAATACCTCTTGTTTCTCACACCGAGCATGACTCACGTGAGCTTAGAGTGTAAAAGTAATTATGACATTCTTCTTTGAGCCATCAATCATAAACATCATACTCCATTACTAGAACTACGTGGGTTCTGATTCCTTTTCCAAAACAAAGGATACGTAGGTAGCCCGTTTTTGGGTTCGATCCCAACTTTGAAATAATCCCTATCCTTCTGAATGACGATAAACTTCAAGTGCCCCACTGAGTGGCTTTAAAACCAGCCTGGTCATCATAATGACCAAGAGACTTTTATAAAAATGTTTTGAAGGATACCATTGACCAAGAATCTCTAAACAGATATAGATGATTCTCTATTGATGAAGAACCTCGAATACATATAAAAGATTCTCTAAATTTCTTGCATATTTAATCATTGATTGTTAAAACTAAAGGAAAGCGCATTTTATACTTGGTAATGTAATAAGGATTCATGAACATAACTTAAATATATAAAGAGAGTCCCGGAGTAGACAATAATTCCCCTCAAAAGGTGTGATGAGTCTGACCTCCCATCCTCTCGACCAATGCAAATTCCTAAGCCTCATCAGTCCACAAGCTAATGAGCGCCTGCCTTTGGAAAGTAGGTCCAAACGGATGTGGAATCATTGGATGTTTCCGGTTCTACGAACAAACCCGCTAGAAACCGATCAGAATGTTTGAATCTCCCATCCAGGAGGTCATCCCCGAAATCCGTGAGGAAACAGTGGGGATAGACATAAACAACATATAAATTCATATTGAAACTATCATATTAAATGTAACTAACTTTCCCCAATCATATAACAAAACTCACCAACCATTCCGAGTAATATGGTGAGTGGTATTTGGATAGTTCATCCCCAATAGAGTTAGTAATAAACCATTAAATAAAATATGGTAGATGACTTCATAAATGATTATACCCAATAATACATAATAAACAATGATACTGTTGAATCAAACGAAAATAGTCTTATATGATCATTAAACAATCTTGAGATAAATACTCTTTTATTTTGAAAAGAAGAGTTCATTTAGAAAAATCATTTGTATAAAACCAGAATTGAAGTAAGTTATTATTTTACTAATAAAATGAGTGATTTTATAAATATAATGGTTTCCAAAAACATATTACAGATTTCCCTTGAAATCGGTATGAAATTGAGATATTGCCTTTAATCGGGCTTGTATGTTGAAATCAAAATTTGAAAGATTCATTTAAAACATGTAACTATCCATAAAATAAATAAGGATTCTGGTTGGTAATCATATATATATTTCTCACATATAATTTATGTGGAGTAAATAACAATAAATAAAAATTTCATCGAGGTATTTAGACAATTAAAATAATCAAAATGATAATGGGAATTCGGGTGGAAAAACCCTTACCTTAACTCTGAATGTGTTCCTCTCTCAACATAAGCTCCGGGAATATGAAATTATATTTATTAATAACTTATTTAAAAACCTATTAGGAATTTATTTTGTTTATCATAATTCAGGTTAGTTCATTTATGTACTTATTGATTATTTATTGTATTGATTTCTGTCGCTTCGGATTGTTCATTTTCTTTATTTTTATATTTGGTTCACTTGTTTTTAAGTATGTGGAATGGATGTAAATCTCCAGAATTGAAATTATATTTAATTTATGAACAAAAATTGGTGTTATTGGTAATTTATATAACTTGGATACATGGAAAGGAGATGAATTATTATATAGAACTTTAATGATAATGGTTTCAGTTATTTTGTGGGCTTCGATTACAACGAACTCATTATTCTTTATAACATAATTCCATTTGAACAAATGGATGACAAAATATTAAATAGGTTATATTATATATAATAATCTGGTTAAAAAATAACAAGAATGGTTTCATGACCATAATTTAGAATGATAGTAGAAATTGAAAGTCCATCGTCCGTGAATGTGGAAATTTGACACATATTGGATGATATTTTTGCTACTAGTATAAAAGAAGGTAAAAAGGGGATACGATGATAAATTATTACACTATCATGAAAATATTACAGTACATATATGGTACTATAATCATCACAAAATTTCGATAAGGATATGTAAAACAAAAATAATACAAATGAACATGAAAGGAAAGACAATGAATTGAAAATTGGAATTTACCTCTTGAACCAAACTTTATTGATATCCTTCTTAAGGGGAGGTTTTGGTGTTTTTATGATACCATGGATTGAAGGTAGTGTGGGAGGAGTTTGGGAAGGTATTTGGACAGAATTTGGAGAATGAACAAGGCTTGAGAGGAGTGAATAGAAGGGGGAGTGAGAGGGGGTTTTATGGTGGAGGAGAGAGGGGATTTCTTAATATAAATTCATTAATTTATTATATCTCCTAAAGATAAGAAATAGTGTGTATTACATGACCAATAATAGTATTTTTATCATGATATTTCAAACCAAGCGGGCTTACATCAATTGTGATGTCATGAATAGTGTATTCAAATGATAATTTGCATATACGGTATTTTACCGTATTTCACTATTAATAAAAAAATTCAAGTATATCAGAAAAATACCAAAAATTTACCCCAACCATTTTTTTATTTGTACAATCCCATAATGAAGCCCATTATTCAAAGATAATTCTCTAATTATTATTAATTTAATATTTAATTAAAATCATAATTTATTCTAAAAACAAACTTTTTAAAACATTAGTTTACTTATTTTAAAGCATATATATATTGTACTTACACTTGAATAATATTTATATACTATCATAAGTAAAGTTACTATTCATTAGGTTATATCACTAATCATAAGGGTATGTTACCACTCATAAGGGTAGGATACTATTCACCAGAATTTATGTTTTTCTTATTTGACTCTAAATTAATTACTGATCACAACTATATATATCAGATTTTTGAAATTCTAATCACAGAAGTGGAAAACATATGTTTATGGGTCACATAGGATATAGTAGTAAATTATATTGTGATTTCATTCTATTATGAAATATTTATAAGAAAGAAATCTCCTTTAAAAAGATATTGGGTCGTTACACACTTCTCTTGGATGAGAAAACTTTTATTTATATCCTTATAAAATTACATTGAAATAAACCTATCTCAGATTTACAAACACACACTAGAAGATCATACATGAATCAAGATCTCATTTAAATGAATCAATTATTTTAAAATAGAGAACTAAAATAATTTTAATTTCCTCAAAGGATGGTTCTTACCTTATAATATTTAGGTCATTTAGTAAGTACCTTCTTGTCTTGTAGTTTTTGGTCATGAATCAAGGATAAAATGTCATGTAGAATATATATTTACAAACATGACATTATGATGTGAAACTTTGAGTCATGTAGTGGGGACATCAGGAAATAGACACTATTTTATGGAAATTATTTATTTAGAGACTTTATATTGGTGGGGGTGTGATAACCATTCCATCCATTGTAATTAGGTGGTACATTACATTTTTAATGACCATGTGAATAAAGTAAAGTAATTCCCTTTTTTCAAGTTGTAGGTGTCTTTTCTCAGGTATAATTGAAATTATAATGTCAAATTCCAATTTCTCATGGATGAATATGTATATAATGACCTTCATGTTAAATCCTTGAGATACATAGTTATGGTGGACTCCAATGCGTAAGGTGGGTAACCATTTTTCTTCATGTTTCTCCAACTTATCTAACCATATTTGGTATCATTAATATTTATTTATTTGATCTCAAATTTCTATGATAAGAGAACTAAATATTACTTCAATGGGAAATACTTCTTCCATCCCATACACCATTGAATATGTGGTCTCATTTGTGAAGGTGTTGGTAGTGGTGCGATAATCTCCCGAAGTATGGAGGGGTTTTATAGGAAAATATTTTTTATCCTTTTAAAAAATATTATAATTTTAATATCATAGTATTATTTAACATATATATCATTTCATTTAGATTCAAAAGATAATGGGATAAGTTATTTGACTAGATTGTATACTCCGTATATAGATACATTAATTTGAATTCCTATAAATTAGTGATATTTTTCATCAAAAATGTGTGAGGAAATCCAAATATGTTTCTAATATTTGGATTTAAAAATTTAACCATATCCTTTTAAAAAGATATTTCCAAGGAACAACTTCACACTATTTAGAGATGAAATAAGTAGAAAAATGAATAATCTTGAGCTTTCTAAAAGTGGATATAGTATAGGGACCCCTGAAATCTATCACTAAAATGTAAAATGAAAAGGAATATTTAGCATAGAGAAAAAAATGTAGGGTTTGATGTATTAAATTAGTATATATATATTATGTACAACACCTTTTGGTGAATTCAATAAAATTATAAACCATTGGGGGAAATAAATACCCATGTTTTCTAATTTGGTGAATGAGATTAGTTACCTTTTGATGTGTAGTGTCATCACTAATGTGGAATTCCTATAAGATAGTGAGGTTTTATCCTATATTGCTACAATTGAGACGGACCACACAAAATCCTTGATTGTAGAATATATTTTAGGAATTTAGTGCTTCTCAAGGAATAAATTTACTTTCCATTGATTGATTTTGAATTTTCAATATTCAAATTATAGAAAATACATATTTTGAAGATACTTTAAAACAAGATTAATATCATTATATCTTATTTTAGTAGGAAAATATGTTGTCTAATATTTATCTAAGGTGATATTATATTGTGTTAGATGGAATTGATTTGACTTCACCTTGATATGAGTTGATATCATATTTCACGATCTCTTCCACATATGCATTGAATCATTGATAGATCACACTTTTGTGTTTGATACGGATAATCATATAATCTTGGGTTGGATATGCAAGAGAAGGGTCATGATTGTAAAATGAACCCACTTAATGATTGTGTGAGTGTTTAATGTGAGAAAACTATGGTTCTAATGGGAACTATAAAATCAATTCCTAAATGTAGTATAATTGTTGAATCAACTGATCATTCATAATTTCATTGTCTCCATTTATTTTCATGTTTTTCTAATTATGAATAACATTTAACATTTAATTTAGTAACAGGTATCTATGAACATAAATCAAACATTGAAATGAGATACTAGTACTCTACCTTATTTTTGGTATTCCCCCATTGAGAGAAGGAATGAATCGAGACAAATTTCCATTTTTAGGGAAATAAAGAAAATATTTAAGCTGGACTAGTTGGGTTTCAAGTTCCCTATCATTTCCAATTAAAATAATTAGATGTTCCATTTTAATAAAAGTATCATTCCAATGAAATTTTATAGAAAAATAATACCTCTTTATTGGGAATTTTTATACTCATTAGTGACTCCTTTGAAGAGGTCCTTACTGCCATAAAATAATCTATTTCTTGTTATTTGATCACCTTTTATGAAGAAAAAATGAATTTGGAATTAATATATGATGATAGTTAATATTTCTAATTATCTTATCAATTTATGATGTTTGATTAAATATTTGGGGGTATCTTAGAATGTTATGTATAATAGTGAAACTTCTAAACAAAAAATACTAGCTTGAGTAAAATTTTATTGATATCATTATATTTAATTGATTATTCAATAATCATTATTTTGAGATATAAAATGTTATAATCTTTATATGTATCATTTTTTTGGGTGAGTATGGAACCAATTGATCACTTATCATTTTCTATCTTGAGGATAATGAAGTTTCTCCTCCATATGTGTCAACAGAATTTGATGGTATAGAATATATTATTTGATATCATCAAACTTTTCATTAGTAAAATATTAATTGAAGTCTTTTCAAATTTTAATGGTCTAAAATATGTGTAATATCTATTATTTCACAATTTTTCTCGAGTTCAACCTAAATACCTTGATGAAATATCCAAAAAAATAAGAAAAAATTTAGATATCCCACAAAATATATATTTTTATAGAGTTATCATTAAGCTTTGTTATCCCATTATAGTGAGCATTGTAGCAAGTTTAATATAGTTATCATGAAACTAGTGAGACATGACAACTAAATCATCTACCCAACATTACATCATCTCCCATAGAATAGAATTAAATATTTTGTGAATGGAATTGTATTGAAAATTCCAAAAGAACATTAAGTTTAATGGCATCAATTGATATCAATTTACACTTAGGGGTTCCCTAAAGGTAGTGTATTTTTTATCCTTAGGATATATTTTTACCTGATTATAGAAAAAATATTCACCCATGGAATAGAGGTATTGAATAGAAGTTGTTTCAATAAACAGTAGTTTCATGATTAGTGAAATCAAGTATTATTTTAAAAATAATTTCTTACAATATCTAAATACTGTGAAGATTATAATTTTCTCATTTTTTTCATAATGTTTAATTATTTTATAAATTTAATGTATTAAATTTACCAAATAAATTATATCTTTATCATCATTGCAACATAGTCATCCCCCTTGGTTACATTAGTGAAATTAATTTTCCTCAATATCTTATAGAAATAATGGTAATTATATGGTAATCTTAAGTGGTGAATGGATTCCTGGGAATCAAAACCAAAATTTTATTTGTAATTGCATTTAACCATGTACATTTGTGGTTTTAGAAAAATAATTTATTCTTATTTATCTATGGTAGTCATGCATGGACTAATCCACGTGGGTTTTGGGTTATATTCAGTGCCCAAATTAACATACCCATGTTTGATGATAGTGGTTCAAAAACTTTTACCAAAATATGGTTGAGAATCTCCAAGATCTTCTTCCCTGATGTCTTAATGGGATGAATATGGAATCTTTCATTAAGATTTGGATGATGGTGTAGAACCATCATCATCACCCTTGGGGTCATATCAGTCTGATGGGTGAGATGTCTTGTCAGGCCTAATAGATACCACATAAATAGAGGTGTAGGTTCCTAATCCCACGGTTCCAATAGGATATTATATTTCCAACGAAATGAATATATTGGGTTTCACTGAATAGATTCCATTCATACCTACATTTAGATAGAGATAACCATAGTGGAGACTAATATGAATGTTGTGCATGGGGATATCTTATTTTATTTATAGTGGGGGGCCAATAGGAAAATCTTCATGTCTATTATAAGGGAAGAAGGTAGCCTAAGAATTCATTCCCCTGTTAAGTAGAATCCTATTATTTCTTAAATCTGGAATTTTTTCATCAATGATATAGAAAAAGAGTATAAAATATTCTTCCATACCATTCCATGGATTAATCTATGTTTTTGTTTATAATGTCATGAGATTTAGTAAACATAATATTTTCACTACTAAATTAATTTTTTTGAGTGTAATGTTAAATATTTTCTTTTATATTTGGATAAATATTAGTTTTAATTCAAATTGATATAATTAATATATATCTGTATAAATATGGTTTGTAAGATAATATATTTTGTGTGAATAAATATAAATAAAATTTTTTAGAATGAAAATAAGCTATAAATAATAGTTCATATATTGGTTTAATATTTTATTAATGATTATTCAATTAAAATTTATTTGAAATGTATGTACAATGAAAATAAATAATAATAATACTAATTTATTTATTTATGTACATTTATATATTAATAGGATTTGTAATAAAAATCTATATTTATTTTATATCTAAATATTTAAGTTCATATTCATTAACTTTAATAATATTATTTGATGTCGTATTTTAATTCAATTAAATGGAGTTTCATTCACAAAAAATGTAATTTTAAAACACTAATATTTATTAATATAAAAATATTATACACCTTTTTATAGTGATTTTTTTTAAATACACTTAAATTTATAAAAAAAATAATTTCTGTTGTTAAATTAATTTACTATGAATTACTTGTGTCACAATAGATAATATTATTCCATTCACATCATATTTTTATTAAAATGAGAATGAGTTATGCGGACACACCAAAGTCAATGGGCTATAAAAATGCAAGATAAGGGCATACCCTCTAATCAAATTAACTCCCTCATGCCTTTAACTGATAGGGTTAAGGAGAAAAGTGTATATGGAGCTCTGATCTGTTAAATTAGTAAGGTAATCTGCAACCTGATTCCTTCCCACAGCGTATGGGTCACTTTGATGTTATTGGTGAGGGGGCTCTATATTTCTTGAAAATTTACTAAATGGAACTTGGGGTGGATCCTTTACAATGAAGGGAGTCATGAAGTATCAATGTGTCTGTGTCTGTCAGATATATAACAACATTCTGTTGAGTACAATTAGAGATCCCAGTGAGAATGTATTTGGCCTCGACCATGAGATAGTTTCCATTGGCAGAGGATGAAGAGAAATATAGGACCACATTCCCCTCAACACCAAGAACCACCCCCACCTATCATGTTTCAATGAAAGTATGTCCTATCTATTTTCGACATGTTACCTATATCAGGAGGCTGCCAACACACCCATATCCCCGGTGATCTAACAAGGGGGTTGAGTTGAGGGATTAAGGCCTGTAGATAGTGCATGGATGGATGATCTTGTTATTCTTGGTTAAGTTGAACCATGTCTTCCATCATGAAATAGGCCCTTACGATGATATACCTCATCATGGAAAGAGCCCCTTCAAACCTTTCCTGGTTTCTACCTTGCTAAAAGCTCCAAAAACCTGCACTGAGAATCACCGACCTAGAGAGTTTTTTGACACTAAAGTCTTATGTACCATGAAACCACCCCTCCAAAAGGATGTATCTATCTATTCATGAGAATAGAAATTAGTATAACCACCAATGAAATTCCAAACTATAAGATCCTATTCCCATTTGAAGAAATGATTACTGGTAATCTCTTCACACCTTGTACTGAAATAATGGCACATCGAGGAAAAATTAATACCTAGTTTCTTGACGTTCTCATCCGTAGAAATAAATAAGTTCCTAATGTACTAGGTAAGAATGTTTTATTTTTATAGGATCCTCTTTCACCACACCATGTCATTCCAATTATCCATATTATCCTAAGAACAAGATAGTTTTCCTAAACACCTTGTATTTAAGGAGCATGAGCAAGACGGTGTGAACACCCACCTATCTAACTTAGATATAATCACTATATAAATAATTAGATCATGTTTTGCCTTATCCAAAAAATCCTTAGTAAACCTTGGGTAGCACTGATCCTCCTTCATGTTAATCAATAGAGCTGGACAACCAGGGAAAAAAATCGTTCATTCCCCCCCCCCACCAGTTCCAATACCAGAACAAGATGTTTCCTTTTCCAACAATACAATTGTAGTTGTGCTAAAGGACATGGTTATGAGGGAATATTTTCTAACATAATGGGGAAATGTAACTGAGAATTTCCTCCTCATTACCCCCGAAGATGTTCTATATAGTCTTACCCCATAATGTTCACTTCTCAATAACTTCTCATGTATGCTTTTGTTTCATGTAGTGGAGAGTGCTATGGAGGCTCTTGACATTCATCCCTCCCTCGTGGACTAGTATCGCTAGACTTTCCCATGAGGCCTATTGTTGTTTCCCCTTAGACATGGAATCTGTGATAAAACTACTTAGGACCATGTCAATGGTGTCCATGAGACCTTAGGGGACATTTGTGGAGGCCAAATCTTGAACACATATTGAAAATAAGACACAATTCCCTAGTGCCATTCCACCCCCAAAAGATAAATAACAGTTCTTCCAGTTAAGGACATGACTAGTAATCCTAATAACAATATAGTAGAAGTCACGTACCCCCAACCTTACTGATGAAATAGTCATGCCCATATACTCCATGGGGAAGGATCCACACTGCATATCCAAGTGACTATAGAGGTAGATAATGTGACTACGAGAAAAATTGAAGTTAAAGAAGATATTTCTTTTAGATTAATTGATCACCTGGACAATCCAAAAGCAATACTCATTGAGTATTCTCTTGATACCACAAACTATTCCCCTTCCCCTGTTATTAATGATAACATGTTGTCTGTAAACATAATATGTGTGATCGATGGACGGTTAGGCTTCCTCCTGTACAGGATAACTGCTCATTTAGACATACCTTGGTCGAAGAGGTGGTTAAGAGCATCCTTCGCTATGATGAATATACATGGGGTAGCGGGTCCCCCTTCCGGAGACCTCTAGAGGCCTTGAATAATCAATGAGACTTACAAAAAAATTAGAGAGAAATCCAAGAGAAGCTAAAGCAGCAAAAGAGTAGATCAACAGACCTAGAAGAGACTCTCATAGATGAAGGAAATCTATTAATAAAGTACAATTAGATCCTTTCATATTAATTTTTTATATTGACTATTATTGCTAAATTTGGGTTTTTTGTTATAAATTTGATATCCTCGATCACCTCATGTACCAGAGAAATAGCTCCATGAAGGGAGTGATCCCTAATAAAGTCGTGCTTCTCGATCGAAAACCACTGTGGTAAGAATCTTTACAACCTTTGGTTAATCATGCTCACAAAGATCTTATATGATAAATTACATAATTTTATTATCATTTAATGTAAAAGGGAAGAGGGATCATTGACCTTAGGTATGAGAATAAGGTATATAGAATAAGAAAACCAATGGAGTCTCCTTCCGTGAATGTATTATTAGATAGCTCTAATGATGTCTCCCTTAACCCCATCCCATGCCCCTTGTAAAATGATCATGGAATATTTTCTGGTCCAGGTTCATTCTCGGGATTCAAATGCATCATATCCATATAGATATCTTCCACATTCAGGATTTCCTCTTGGTCCTCATTATCATCGAAAGACACAGAGTTAAGAATTCCCTCCCAAATATCTACATTACTGTATGGGTATCCTCTGAACATACTTAAGTTTAGAGCATAAAGGAGATCCTTGAAGAAAGAAAGTTCCATTCTCCATATAGTGTTCCTATAATTTGTATATGATCCTTCATTAATTAAGATATTTGGATGAATGAACAGTTTTCTTTCCCAATTATAGGCATGGAAAAATGCAGTGCTACTGTCGCCCTCCTTAAACCATTTCACCCGATATCAGCCTCGCACCAATCATTTATGTTTAAGAAGAAGAACCACCCTCCAATCCTTTTTGTACGAGAACTACTAAAACACCATTTCACTCCATCAAAACTCTATTTGAGATTCTAGGTCAACGATGATCTATTTTACCTCCTCTAGGTTCTGATCAAAGGGAGGTAATGTCTTGGCCCATGCTTGAATCCCCTATATAAAACTCTGAAGATTATTGTGAATGGCCACCCAAAATTCCCCTGATTCGCTCCTTCCAACAGATCATGGACCACACATTGGTGTCCATGATTATGTTTACCTTGATAGTTGAACCTAAAATGCTCCTTCAAGTTCGGACAGGGGAGCAGAGAAACATAGAGCAGAGAATGATCAGTGAAAACATTTACGAGATGTTTAACCTTGGAATTTGGAAATGAGTTGATAACATTGCTATTATGCAGAAAAAATTCAATGAGGCTCCAGAATTCCCTACCTCCTCTATTGTTATTTCTCCACATATAGAGATTTCTAGAGTATCATGTATCAAGAATAACCTTGCTCATCATGAACTTTTGAAAGTACAAGCTAGCCTGATGTAGGAAATCTCCTTTACCCTTTTTCTCATCAGGGTCTAGGACAACATTAATGTCCCCTTCCACAATCCCCAAGATGTCCCCAATGTCAGAATAATCACACTCTTTCCATAGGTGCTCCCGAATTGTGAATCAAAACTCCAGTAAAACATTGATGCAAAAAACTCTTTGAGGTAGGCGAGAGCGTGGTTCTTCTGCATCATTTGTTTACTGGAGTAATGTTGCATGTGGTTTAGTTTGGATCCTTGACTTAAATCGATGTTTTCACGAATTGTGAGAGAAAGATCCAGATCAACACAATTTCTAGGAACAGAAATAGCACCACCGAATTGGGTGAGTTCATCCTCAGAGAGGAAACCCCCAACAGAGTCACAAATGGATTTTAAGAACATGGCATTTTGAAAAGGGATAGGAAGGCTAGGGATACCAACCTAGACTGCTGCTTGGGAGCATTCCTTCCCTTTATGAGCCTCTATAAATCGGGGAGCCAAACTAACCCACAAGTGACCTAACTCTCTAACATAATTTCACCACACCAAAATGAAATCATCCTCTAACTCCAACACAAGACAGAAGGAATTATGATGGATCAAAGAAATTTGAACTTCCCCATGCAATCCTCATGACTCCATGATGCGTTTTAAGATCAACAGAGATGGCTTCTCAGCTCCAAAATGAGCCACAAGGGTCCACTTAAGGCACACCACCGCCTCCACAAACGCTTCTGGGTGAAGCACCAATGAAACACTTAACCCAACCTTTGACACCAACTTATCAACCATATGTAAATACGATAATTATTTCCATTGATATCTTCTAGACGATCCAAAAAATTCATCTCGAAAGGACCTCAGGGAATGACGAGGCCATGGAGGGGGACCGATAAGATCCATAAACTAATGAGGCCTTGCTAAGACTAGAACTCCAAGGATGCTGTTTTCCGGAGTAGAGATATCCACCTAAGATCAGCCTACCAGTGATACATCATTCGAAATGTTTTCAAAATCTCCATTTGTGTGAGTCGCATTCTATTGATCGTAATGTGTAGTAATTCACAATAGAGAATACATACATAAATATAAGTACATCATACAAAACAATTCAAAACAAGGTAATATTAGACAAATGTATTTTTGGAAAATTAAATGACACGATACATCATGAATTTTTTAATTTCCATATAAGAATGTATATAATTATATTATGAATATAACAATGATGATAACAATAATAAAAATAATAATAATAATAAGTGTGTTTGTATTTATTTTTGTACAAAAATAATAATTTGTTTAAATAGTATAATCATGTGTCAGCAATAATGTTAATAAAATATAATATACAAAAATATGTATATATATATATATATAATGATGATGATGAATTACAAAAAGAGAAAACAAAAGGGGGGAATGGTGTGTCACCAAAGTTGACACCCCCACCCATATTTTTCCTCCTCATGATACCACCTCTCCTTCCATCATCCATCTTTATCCACAACTATAGTGGTCACATGAAAACACATCCAAAAATGAATATAATTCTCTAGTGATGATTCATCCAATGTTCGACATGCCCCATTTAGGGATTCGTCCTTCTGAAGGATAGTCATGTGTGGACAAATATGACCTATGTTTGGTAGTCCTGTAACCCATGATAGAGACCCATGACACTTTTGACTGTCATATTGCTTCTTTAATCATCCACCCATGAATCCCTCTTTGCGATGGTGAGTCAAATTTTGGGAAACTGACGACCATTTGAGGTACTATTTTTAATTTGGCTTTCTAGTTTCGGTTCCCGTGTATTCTATTTGGTTTTAATGAGGGTTATATTTTAAAGGAATGTGGTTTTTTCATGTCAGGGAGAGAATACCACCATTCACATTGGTTTTTTTCCTATGGTTATTGATGGTTTTGGATGTCTGGTGTCTATATGTATAACTATTTGGCATAAGAAAGAGGTCCAAACGAGTGTTTTCCTTAATGGACTCTTCGTAGTAGGTCCTTATAGTGTAGTTTCCTTCTTTTAAGATCCTTTTACATTATTAAATATCTTTTGTAGTGTGTCCTTTTAATGAAAACCTAGGTTTGTTCAGTTTACATAGAATGTAAGGGGTTATTTTGTAAAATATGTTCATATGGTTTATGTATTTCAGTTATTTTATTCCAAATGTATTTTAATTGATTTTTAAAATCGTTTTTATGTTTATAATAGTAAGGGGAAATTTGTATTATTATATTTCAATTAATTTTTCATATTTTGAACTTAATTCAATACTATTTAAGAGTAAAAACATTTATTTAATAATAAAATACTAAAACTATTCAGTTTGTTTTCTTTGTTGAATGTTATATGTTTATTTCATTTAGTCAATTAGTTGCATTTATTTTATGATGTTTTAAGTAATTTTTATTTTTTAATGATATTAAGGGAACTACATATATTCATGCATTAATTTATTTTCAACATTTTCTAGTGATGTTATGTTATTAAATTATTATTCATGGGTAATAAAAGTTCATTGATTCATCTGGCTTCGAAGCATTAGAAAAAATATATATATTTGAAATAATAAAATTTTAATATTTATTTCATAATTTTATAAATAATTTCTATATTATATATATTTTAATAGTAAGGAATACATTTTTTGATGTAATTATTTCTTTTCAAACTCCTTCCTATAAATATGTTTTACATCAAGACTATTTATGTGCAAAATAATTTTTGTGAAAAATATACGTAAATGATTCAAGTTTTTTATGTGTCTTAGATATCATATGAAATTCTTTTTTAAATTACTAGTATTTGATTCATGAGTATTTTTTTTTATTTTTTCATTTTGATAGCAACATAAATTTTATAAAAACAATGCTTAATTTTTTTTAACTATTTATGGATTTGGTATTTTTTATACTCGAAATTTTTTATCCATCAACATGGTATTTATAATTTTATATTTATTGTTTTGATATGTAAATGTGATCATTTTTTTTTTCATCAATGATTCTTTTTTTTCTAAAACATAATCAAATTACAGGTTAAACATGTCTGGGCTGAGCGATTTATTTTCTTGAAAATTATTTTGAACAATTAAAGGACCACAATTTGGCTTCTATAAATAAATGTTATTATATTTTCAAAATTATTGGTTAATGATATTGATACCAAAATATGATTATATATCTGATCATATATAGGCACATCATTACATTTTATAAACCATGTTTTCCCATGGACCTTTTTTTATTAAAATAATATAAATGTTTATGTAATTTCAATTATGCCTATATAAGTGAAAAAAAGTTTATTAAACTATGAAATTTATTTCATTTTCAAAACATGTATATGTATACATATCAAAAAGTGTGTGTATTTTTTTATGTGTGTGTCTGTGTGTATATGTATACAAAAATGAATTATTTTTATGAAACAAATTTGTAGTCTGATGATAGTAAATACATGTTTATAAATGTAGTTATAAATATTTCAATTTATTTGAATTTTTTTTATTATTTATGATTATATATGTACGTATACATATGTATGTGTATATATCATTTTATTTAATTGTGTTATTATTTAATTATCGATATATGTTTATGTGAATACGTAATAATGTTTTATTCAAATATCAATACTTATGTAAACAAATGCATCTTTTATAGAAAATGTCACATAAATGTACACGAATGTATAATTATACATAATTTTTTCTTTAAAACTAATTTTCTCATTATACACATATAATTATGAAATTACATTTTATGAAATAGTATTCAAGGCTCATGGTTTATAGGAAATACCATGGAAATCATGATGAAAAATATAAGATGTAATATTTATAAATCCAAATAGTCACACAAATATATTATGTGAATAAAGGAAATGTGTGGGGAGTGAACCCAATACCCTTACAGGACGTTTTCGAAATTATATTAATGGTGGACGATGATAGTGCTCTAATTCATTTGGTACTGTGTTAATCTAATTAGATTTCATGTATGGTGCATGGGAGGTTTATCCTATGCACATTATGATTCACTAGAGGGTTATCCAAAGTCTATTATGGGATTAGGGAGTGAAACTAATCCCTCATGATACTATGTACAGCATGTCTCGAGAGTGAAATGAGAGTCCATACAATGATCCTAGTTTTCTTTTTATAAGTACATATGAATGCTCATAATCTTTTCAAGTGAAATTACTATTATTTTAGGAATGAATGAAGTGGATTTTCTAAATGATATATATATAAATTTAAATCCTCTTTTAACTAAAATTTCTATTTTTAAAATTATTCATGGTTTATTTAGCTTTCATTAACAATATTTATAACTTGTTTTACATTTTTACTTTGAATTGAAAAAATCAATTTTGTTTCTTTTTATTTTGAAACCCCCTTACTAAGATTTTTAATGCTCACCCTACTTTTTAAAACCTATTTTTTCAAGCATAATGATGTGTTGGATTGATATAGTGGCTGGGGTATTACTAAGGTGAAACCCTTGTAAAGAATATTAATAGTTTTGGCCTTTTCATTTTCAGGTTGTGTAATCAGAATTTATCTTATATTTCTGGAATTTTTAGAACTCAAATCCTTTTCAATCTTGAGTCATGTTAAAATTAAATGAATTATTTATAATTAAAAAATGGAATAGGTTTTTGAGTTTTAATAATTGATATTAGAGATGAGGTATAGATAACATTAGAGGTGAGGATAGTGGGAAACCATATGAACCTTTGGATTCCTTTCATTAATTTTCTACAAGATTACGTTATGGGAATATATTTCCCTCCTAGTTTTCCAAATTTAGAATAGTGAAATTCATAATTTATATATTTTTGGTTATATAATTATGAGGGCGAAATTATTTTAATGGGGTATAATTTAACATCATGAGTTTTATAAAAAAAAATTCACTTTTAAATTATTGTTTTTTAGAATAATGTTATATAATTTCTTTTATTTTAGGATAAATATTAGTTTTAATGATAAATGAAAAAATTAATATATATATATATATACATATAACTATGGATTATAAGAGTTTATCTTTTTGTGTATAAACATATATAATATTTTGTAGAATTAAGATAAACCATGAATCAATTATCAGATATTTTGGATGTCTGGTGTCTATATATAAAACATTTTTTCATGGTAAAGAGGTATGGATGAGGGGTTTTTCTAAAATTTATATTTTCATTAGGTCCTTATAGTTTAGTTTCCTTATTTAAATATTATTTTCCATATTTAAAGATCCTTTTAGCAAGGCTATTTTCCTTAAAACCTTAGTACGAGCTGTTTTCATATCATTTATAGGGATTTTTTTTGTAAAATCTGTTTAGATGGTATTATCCTTTCCTGTATTTTATAAAAAATTGAATTTACTTGATTGTTCAAATAATATTTATGTTAATGATGGTAAGTGGAACTATTTCTTCTTCTATTTCAATTGATGTTTCTTTTTTTGAACTTAATTTAAGATTATTAATGAGTAAATAAATCTTGTTATGAGTAACCTACTCAAACTATTGAATTGGTTTTAGTGTTTTGAAATTTATATATCGATAAGATTTAGTAAATTATTATAATTTATTTTTTGATGGTTTACTAAAATTTAATATTTTCATGATATTAAGGGAACATTTTATTTTTCAGGCAGTTCATTATTTTAAAAAAGTTTCCTAAGAAATTAAGTTATTAAAAGAATTTTCATGGGTAATAAAACATCTTTGTTTCATCTAGTTTCGCCGATTAAGAAAAAATATGTCAATTTTCCATAATTTAATTTTATATTTTATTTAATAATTGTCTAAATAATTTCTGTACTATATCATTGTAACATTAAGGAAAATATTTTTTTGAATAAATTATCTTTTCTCAAAAACTTTAATAAAAATAGGTAATATTTAATTACTATTTTTGTACAATGTAATTTTTGTGAAAAGTCTACTAAAACAATAAAACTATTTTTTATGTTTTATATATATTAATAATATTTGTTAAAATTATTATTAATATTTTTTGATGACTTTTTAAGTAATTTTTCATTACATCCTCATGATAACAAGGGTAATTTTATTAAAACTATCCTAACTAAAATTTAAACTATTTATGAATTTGATTTTTTTTATACAAAAGCATATTTTATCAATTAAAATAGTATTTTAAATGGTATTTTGATTGTTTTGGGATGGAAATTTGATCCATTCAATGATTTTCTAAAAATATTCTTGTTGGTATTAAATTTAAAAAAAGTATACACAAAATTTCCTTTCTCAGATAGATTTATTTTCAGGAAAATTGTTTTGAATAATTATAGGAACATAATTGGACATCTATAAATAAATGTTATTATATTTTAAAAATAATTTTTTAATCAAAATGATGTGAAATATGTTTATATGTAACGTCATATATAGACACATAATTACATGTTAGAAACCATGTCTGCCCAAGGATTTCCCTTTATTTAATTAATTTAAATATTTATAGATTTTAAATTGGGCCTTTATATGTGAAAAAATGGTTTCCAAACATTGAAATTAATGTTTCATTTTCAAAACAAGCATATGTATACATATCAAAATCTATGTGTGTGTGTGTGTTTGTGTGTGCTTGTGTATGTATATATGAATACACATACATATTATTTTAATGAAACAAATTTTTAGTTTAATATATGTAAATACATGTATATAAACGTAGGTATAAATATTTCAATTTATGTGGAACTATTTTATTCTTGATGTTTATATATGTAAATATACATATGATTGTTTATATTACATTTTATGTAATAGATTTATTATTTTAATATCTATATATGTGAATATTAATATGCAGTCATGTTTTTTTTGAAATCACAACGTATTTGTAAATAAATGTATATTTTATGAATAATTGATACAAAAAAGTACATTAAAGTATAATTATATATGTATTTTAATGCTTGGTTGGAGGAGATGTGGTAGCACTCTCACAGGTCCTCTATCTCAGCGATTCCATTTCTAGGGTTTCCTCATGGAATCCTCAATGGAGGATTTGTTGATTCATCATATTTCCTTCGTTCTTCTTCTCCTTCAATCATTATGGTGTCTCCCCTCTAATGGTCACACTCTCCCAGAGTTTCATCCAACTATGGTAGAATGAATTCTCTCAGGGATCTTCCCCCTATGTTTTTCTCATGTCTTATCTGCACCTGAAATTGTCGTCTTCAGTGGCATCCTCAAACTATAGTGGTGGTCCTTCCATTCCAATGTGGAACTTGTATGTCCTTAGATTTGGTGGCCTATGTTGATTCACAGTCCTATTCTCTTGGTGTCGTGATTCTCTCATATCCCCCACATCCCTTAAAGTATTTCATGTGATTTCCCCGTAGTGAAGGATCATTCACATTATTCGACCTCGTATTTTCGCCACCCTACTCGGCCGTGTCTTTATTTCATCTTATTGGTCTTAAACAATCTCACCTCTTCATTTTCTTTGGTCTTAACACATCGGACCCCATTTTTGGTTATTCAAGTTGGTGATTATGGTCATTTGGGATAGTGATGGTGGTATCATATTGGCACTTCCTTCTTCTGTTCATCTAATTTTCCCTTCCTCTCTTTCTGCTTCCATATTTTGTTGTGGGTGTTTTATTGTGTTTTGGATTTCATTATATGGTTTTCGGTTTTGGCACATTTTTCTGAAGGTGATTGCCTTGTTTTGAAGGAAGATGGATTCTGTTTCAATCAAAATGGTGTTTTGATGATGAAAATTATTCCAAGATTCTAGTTCCGTATAATTTTTTCTCATTCATTATATGGTGTTCTTATTTGGTACATTTTTTGTGTTTGTAGGACTCTGTCAGGCGGTTCTCATTGCCTCAGTTGTGTTCGTTTTTGTGTGTTTATTTGATGACAATTTTGGTGGTTTAATAAATATGATGATGGAATCCATCGATCTTCATGCAAGTGATCTAATATAATGATGAGTTATTTGTGTCCAGTTACACGACATATGGTGTGTGGTTCCCATGTAATCAATTTTTCTACAGTTAGAATGATAACTTTTAAAATTTTATATTTTAATTTTGAACTGGTTTTTGTGGTTGTCTTCCTTATTGTGTGGTATTGTAAGGATCACACGTATCCAAAAGTTGTTTTTAAAAATTAAAAAAAAAATATTTGGATATTTATTTTAATGCCAAAATACCTTTTTAATGAGATATATATATATATATATTCATGAATATCCATTTTATGAAATATTTTTCAATGTTTATGGTTTAATTGAAATTCCATGGACATCAGGATAAAAAATATAAGTTATAAAATTTTTAATTCCAAATATTCACACCTAGATACTCTTTGTATAAAGTAATGGTATGGAGAGTGAACCCAAAACCCTTATGGGACTTCTGTCTAATCATTTGAAGGGTGCACCTTGATGGCTCTCCAATGCAATGTGCAACTTTCTAATCTCATTAGATATAATGTATGGTGCTTGAGGGGTTTATCCAAATCACATTATTGTGTGTGGGAGGTTTATCCTAAGAACATTATGGGATTATAGAGTGAACCTAATCTGTCATGTGACTATGTCAACCATGTGACAAGAGTGAACTGAGAATACATGCTATGATTCAAGGGAATTCACCTTTATGCACATTTACTTATTGATTATAAAGTTTCATGTATGAATTCCACATTCCTTTATCGTGGTATAAATGATTATGGTTTATGAATCCATTTTTTATGATCCATGTGGCACACTTATGGATGAAATGAAATGTTTAAGAAGGGTGCACCCTTTATAGCGCTCCAATTCATTGGGTAAAGTATAGTATCATGATACGTCATGTGAAATGAGTGTTGAATCATTCTAATTCAAGTGAAATGAGGGTTTACCTCGTGCTTCAAGTGAAATGAGGGTTTACTCATGCTCCATGTGCAATGAGCCTTGGCTCATGCTAATTCAATGTTAAGTGTTGTTGCCACATTTCCATGTTATGATTATCATGCTTTATCATGCCTTTATGTTCATGTTACTCTTATGATCTATTGATATTCCTATTGCCTAAAATGTATTGAACTCCTCATGTTATTCATTGTGTACTCCCTTACTGGTCTTTATAGCTCACCCTTTTCTTATGCATGTCCTCAGGTTATCCCATGCAATGCTAAGTACGAAGGAATGTAGTGGTCATGTAGAGGACGTTTTCAATAAAGATGTTGTATTTCATGTTTAAAGTTTTTATGTAATTATCCTATGCCCCAAAGACACTAAACCTCTCCATCTTATTTGTTGTATCAAGAGATGTTATATGTAATAAATCATGTTTAAGTTTTAATAGAAAGCAGGGTTGTCATAGTTGGTATCAGAGGATAGGTTTAGTTATCTTTGGGATTAGGAAACCCTAGTAAAGCCTTAGATACAAGACTAAGTATAATAAAAACATCCCTAAGTTTTTTTAAATACTAAGTAAGTGGTTTATCAAACAAATACATCCCTGTATGGATACGAGCAGGTAGAGGCGGCTCTGGCACAGATGTATCCTAGGGGTAAAACCCGAAAACACCGCTTTGAGATAGACTCGAACGAGAACTGGTGCCTGACAACGGGTCTTGATGCACTCTTGGTTACGACACTCCCAGGGGATATGTTTTGATAAATTCACAATCTTAGTATTAACCCTTATTAAGGGAAAATTCCCTAAGAATATCTGTTAGAAGGAAGATCATGAAAAGCCTGGATTGAATCCTATAGACTCATGAGTTAAAGAGATTAAAGTTTATTTATAAGTCATCAACATTTTTCTTTGGATTACCATTTATGTGTTACCCCTAACATTCCTTTTATTCCAGCCAATGGCTGGTAATAGGAGAACTCGGGCTAACAACCGTTGTGAAGATCAGTGTGATGATTGTACTAATGAGATGCCCAATCCAATGGGAGCGGTAATCACGAACTTTGTCATTCTTCTCTCTCAGCTAACTCATGTTTTGAAAAGAAACACGGGTCAAGAGGAACGTTAGACCCCCCCTAAGAAAGAACAAGTCGCTATCGAGAGCTTCATGAGACAAAGGCCTCCTACTTTAATTGGATCATCTGATCCCACAATCGCTGAGCAATTGATCAACTCCACTCAAAAGATCTTCTCTATCCTTCAATGTTCTAAACAAGAGAAGGTTCTCCTGGCGGATTATCGTATGGAGGGTGAATCTGATCAATGGTGGACGTTGATCAAAAATACGAAGCCTGAGGAGGAGATCGAGGCTTTGGAATGGAAGGAATTCCGGAAGATGTTTTTCGATAAATATTTTCCGTGCACCCTCCGTCTTAAGATGGAAAGGGACTTCCTTTACATCAAGAAGAAAGATGAAGAATCTATGGGAGCGTATGAGGAAAACTTCACAAGGCTTGCACGATACGCTTTCGGCTTTGTCGTTACCCAGGAATGCAAGGTTGACCGCTTCTTTGGTGGGATGTAGGCTAGCTTGCGGAAAGCATTAGCGATCCGTGACTTCGATAGCTATGAAGAAATTGTCCGATGTGCCCTCAAGGTTGAAATGGAGATTGGAGAATCACAGGGGTATCATGGGGACAAGAAGCATAAGGTGGACTTAAATGTTGGGGGTCCGATGGATAAATCCTATGGCGCTAAGAAGTTCCAGCACCCCACTTTCAAAAAGTGTGGAAAGAAGCACCCTGGAAATTGCCTTAGGGGGACGAGAAAATGCTTTAGGTGTGGAAGAGATGGGAACCTAGCTATTAACTGTCGGCAAGAAGGACCTTCGTCTGCGACAGAGGAGAGGAACGCTCCGTTCAAACCTCAATGCGTTGTTCAATGCGACAAATTTAGACAACCGAGTCATTTTTCAAATCAGTTCCCTAATCCAAGTGTTATCGGAGGCAACCAACAACCTCCAAGACAGAAAGGAAGAGATCTTTCCATCACTTCTGTCGAAGTGAACCCCGACAACGAAGTGGTGACAGGTATGCTAGTTATTCATTCAAGAATAGCGAACGTACTTTTCGATTCAGGTTCTACGGATTCTTTTATATCTAGAATGTTTAGTAGAACAATCCCAGCACCACCACAAATCCTGGAGGTAAAGACGTCGGTGAGTATGGAAAATGGGGCAATCATTGCATCCCATGAATATAAGTCCTCCCCTATTATAATCTGTGGATTGAATTTCCCGGAGAACCTCGTCATACTCCCTTTGGTGGAATTTGATGCAATTCTTGGCATGGATTGGCTTTCCTTATATAGAGCCAACCTAAATTGTCGGGAGAGGGAAATCACACTCCATATGGAGAATTGACCCCCGATTCTTTACAAGTGTCAGGAGGAAGATGAATCTTCTTTAGCTCCATCATCTCAAGCATGGATATTACTGCCCTATGAGCATGCATATCTGGCTCAAATAATTAAGTCCAAGGAAGAAACCACCCTTGAAGAAATGCCTATTGTGAGGGAATTCGCTGAAGTGTTTCCCGAGGAACTTCCTGGTCTTCCTCCAAGAAGAGATGTTGAGTTCTCAATTGAACTTATACCTGGGGCGCTACCAATATCCAAGACTCCATATAGAATGGCTATTGTTGAGCTTGAAGAGCTGAAGAAACAACTACTGGAGAATCTGGATAAAGGGTTTATACGCCCAAGTGCATCACCATGGGGTGCACCAGTCATCTTCGTCAAGAAGAAGGATGGGTCAATGTGGATTTGCATCGATTATCGTGAACTTAACAAAATAATGATAAAGAACAAGTATCCTCTCCCAAGAATCGATGACTTGTTTGATCAGCTGTGTGGAGCACAATACTTCTCCAAGGTAGACTTGCGGTCGGGATATTATCAAGTAAGGGTGAAGAAGGAAGATATCCCCAAGACTGCTTTTTGTACAAGGTATGGGTACTATGAATTCATAGTAATGCCTTTCGGACTCACCAATACTCCAGCAGTATTCATAGACTTGATTAATAGAGTCTTTAGAGATTACCTTGACAAATTTGTGGTAGTCTTTATAGATGATATTCTAATATACTCCAAAACCAAGGAGGACCATAAGGAGCATTTAAAAACAATACTAGAGACTTTGCGCCAGGAGAAGCTCTATGAAAAGTACAGAAAGTGTGAGTTTTGGTTGAAGGAAGTCTAATTCTTGGGCCATATCATCACATTCAATGGTATATCTATGGACCCCTCCAAAACAGATGCAATTGAGGGATGGTCGAGGCCAACATCGATAACAGATATCCATAGCTTCTTGGGGTTAGCCGGATATTATCGACGACTTGTGAGAAATTTATCACGATTGTCCAACCCTCTTACCAAGCTAACTCAAAAGGGAGTAAAGTTTTCTTGGAGTGATGAACGTGAAGAAAGCTTCAAGGAGTTGAAAAAGTGGCTTATCACTACACATGTGCTCACTTTACCCACAAGTGGGAAACTTTTTGTGGTATTCAGTGATGCCTCAAATAACGGCTTAGGATGTGTGCTAATGCAGAATGATAAAGTGATATCCTATGCTTCAAGGAAGTTGAAAATCCATGAGTGAAACTATCCAACGCATGATCTGGAGTTGGCGGCGGTGATCTTTGCCATGAAAATATGGAGGCATTATCTCTATGGAGAGAAATGTGATATATATACTGACAACAAGAGTCTTAAATATATATTCACATAGAGAGAGATTAATATGCGCTAGAGAATATGGATAGAGCTCATCCAGGATTATGACTGTTCAATACATTACCACCCTGGGAAAGCGAACAAGGTGGCGGATGCCCTAAGTAGAAAGGATCCAGCTATTCTATCAATGATGAAAATTGAGAAGGATCCAATCTTCTTAGACTTGATGAATATGAATGTGGGAATCATAAAGAAGGGAACATCATCAATCCCTTCACAAATGATTGCTCAACCATCTCTTTTGGAAAGGATAAAGGGTGCTCAAAAGGATGATGCGGGAATCCAAGAAAAAGTGGAAGCTATCAAAAAGGGAAAATCCTTAGAGTTTAATGTTAATGAAGAAGGAATTATGCGGTTTGGGAAAAGACTATGTGTTCCATCAAGTTTGGAGCTGAAGAAGGAACTTTTGGATGATTCACATAGTTCAAATTTCTCTATTCACCCAGGGATCACAAAGATGTATCGAGATCTCTGAGAAAAATTTTGGTGGGATAATATGAAGAAGGAGATCGCTGAATATACATCAACGTGCCTGGTGTGTCAACAAGTGAAGGCAGAGAGGCAGAAGTCTAAGGGTATGATGCAACCATTGCCCATACTAGAATGGAAATGGGAGAACATCACCATGGACTTTGTCACTGGACTTCCAAGGACATCCAAAGGCAACAATGCAATCTGGGTTGTTGTGGATCGTCTTACAAAGAATGCACACTTCATTTATATTCGAGAGAATTTCTCTTTGGATCAACTGGAACGGATATATATCAGGGATGTGGTACGGTTGCATTGGGTACCATTATCTATTGTTTCTGAATGAGATCCAAGATTCACCTCTAAGTTTGGGAAGAGTCTTCAACAAACTCTGAATACTGAACTGAACTTCAGTACGGCCTATCATCCTCAAACTGATGGCCAATCCGAGCGGACTATCCAAACACTTGAGGATATGTTGAGAGCATGCTCAATGGACTTTAAAGGAGGATGGGATCAACATCATTTTCTAGTTGAGTTCTTTTATAACAATAGTTTCCACTCGAGCATCAAAATGGCACCATATGAAGCCCTGTATGGGAAAAGGTGTAGAACACTAACATGTTGGGATGAGGTCGGTGAACGTAAGCTGCTTGGACCAGAAATGGTCGAAGAAATGGTGGAGAAGGTGAAAACCATTCAACAGCATATCAAGGCATCCCAAAGTCGACAGAAGAGTTATACAGATAATTGTCGACGAGACCTTGAGTTCAAAGTCGGAGACATGGTGTTTTTATGCATATCTCTGTGGAAGAAGGTCATGAGATTTGGAAAGAAAGGGAAGTTAAGTCCAAGGTACATCGGCCCCTTCGAGATTCTTGATCGTGTTGGGGATGTGGCCCATCGACTAGCACTTCCACCTAGTATGGCCAAGGTGTATGATGTCTTTCATGTATCCCTCTTAAGGAAGTACATACCGGACCCTTCACATGTACTCTCTTCCGAGGTGGTACAATTGGAATATGATCTTTCTTATGAGGAGAAACCAGTGAATATCTTAGATCGTAGAGAAAAAGTTCTGCGAAATAAGACAATGCCCCTCGTCAAGGTGTTGTGGAGAAACCACAAGTTTGAAGAAGGAACTTGGGAGTCGGAGGATATGATGAAGCTGAGTTACCCACATTTGTTTTAGTGTGGGAAAAGGAAAATTTCGAGGGCGAAATTTCTTAAGGGGGGAATATTGTAACAACCCAAAGTTTCATTAATAGAAAATCCCTCTTGATCCAGTTAAATGTTTCTTTATGAAAAATGTTTTTATAAGATGTCAACTTCTTTAGTTTTACATTAAGATTTGTGACCGTTACTTTTATAGCCGTTGAATAGTGATCACATGAGTAGTAAAAATATATGGCTTTAACGGACCCAATTTTACTCAGAAAAAGGAAGCGATGGCCTCATCCAGTAGAATTGCCCCATACGAAGCCCATTTTTCAGAGATCGGAAAATAGGTGGCATCTTTGGGCTTTTCCCTTCACCAATCCCAAGATGAGCATCATTATTTCAAGCTCGAACGTGATCATCTATGGGAAAAGTGGAAGTTGATAGAGATTACCACTCGAGCGATGTTATCCGAGCCGCCCCAAGAGTCTGTCACCATCGAACACCTTACCATTAGGTCTTATGCGGCTATTTTAAGGGGTTATGTAACAAATAAGTAGCACCATGTTCATGTACATTATTTTTGTATATAATAATGAATATAATTTCTAGTCATTTTTGATACATTGTAATTAGTTTTTAAAGTACAAATGCTGTTTTTAGTTATTATTTAATTAAGAATTATATTTTATTAAATTAATGGATTTTTGAATTAAATAATATTTTAATAAAATATTATTATTAATATTAAATTAATTTTTATTAAATATAAATGATCTTATAATTTTATGAATGCAATTAAAAGTTTTATTAAGGTTTGAAAGCCATTTCTGTCAAAACCCGTGAATTTTCTATAAATGTTGGTTTTTATTTTAAAATTGAAAATTCACATATTTAGAAAATTATTTAGATAAAATAAATATTATTTTTGGAATTAGGACGTTGAAATTATCCAACGGTGAATTTTTCATAATTTTCTGAGACAGTCAAATTTTTGGGTAAAAATTAAATACCATTTAAATATATAATGTGTTTTGTGACATCATAATGACCCAATGGTGATGTAATAAAATACCATAATCCATATGTTCGGCCAATATGTGTTTTATCAATAAAATAATGAATTTTTGGGTCTGTTTGACTTACTTTTCAAAGCATTAATGAACCCCTCAACACTTATTTAACACTTTGCCTTTTTAAATTAATTTCCATGGGAGTGTGAATCACCTTCACATAAGCAACCCTAATTTTTTAATAAGTTCAGACCATGGCCTTGTAAAATATTTTTTCCTCTTTCCTTTTCCAGAAACCATGGGAAAATACCATGGGATGGTTTGTGGTTTGGATTATTTTAATATAAGGGGTCCCAAACCTAAATAATAAATAATTCTCTCACCTTTCCTAATAAAACCACCCAAGCTCCCACTTCCTCCTCACTAAAATCCATTGGAGTTCGTCCAACCTCTGCCCTACTCTCTCTAGAATCCTCCCAAGGTGCCACAAGCTCCCAAGAAGCCTCTCACAAGCCTCTCTCTAGCATATGGAAGCACACTTCCAAGTAAGGGTTTTTTTTCTTCCTTTCTCATTTTTGTCAATTTTCTTTAAGTTGTATTTCCCTTTTAATTTCAATTGTGAATGTTGGGGTATGGTTTCCCAAATCTCCCATACTGCCCTCTTATTGTTTGAATGATGGGAGACCCCTTTCTCTCTCATTAAATTCCTCCCATGTTCACCCGTTACTATGCCGAAATTCTGAAAGGAACCTTTTTCTCATATTTTATATTCAAGAAATACTTTTGTATCAAGAATCAAAATTCCTTTCAATTGTTGGGACATGTATCTATATGACCTCCTTACTGTCCATTACATGTAAATATGATGAGGAACCCCTTTCTCTCTCATCAACCATTTTTATGAATTCTTATGTCACGCCGTTACGCTGCCGAAATCACACCGATTTTCTAAGCCTATATCATTGTGTAGTGAATTCCATGCCCATTTCTCCATCAATGGTATTCACCTTTATGCACATTTACTTATTGATTATAATGTTTCATGTATGAATTCCACATTCCTTTATCGTGGAATAAATTATTATGTTTTATGAATCCATGTTTTATGATCCATATGGAACACTTATGCATGAAATGAAATGTTTAAGAAGGGTGCGCCCTTTATAGTGTTCCAATGCATTGGGTAAAGTATAGTATCATGATATGTCATGTGCAATGAGTGTTGAATCATGCTAATTCAAGTGCAACGAGGGTTTACTCGTGCTTCAAGTGGAATGAGGGTTTACTAATGCTTCATGTGCAATGAGCCTTGGCTCATGCTAATTCAATGTTAAGTGTTGTTGCCACATCTCCATGTTATGATTATCATGCTTTATCATGCCTTTATGTTCATGTTACTCTTATGCTCTATTGATATTCCTATTGCCTTACATGTATTGAACTCCTCATGTTATTCATTGTGTACTGCCTTACTAGGCTTTATAGCTCACCATTTTCTTATGCATGTCCTTAGGTTATCCCATGCAATGCTAAGTACGAAGGAATGTAGTGGTCATGTAAATGAAATTTTCAATAAAGATGTTGTATTTCAAGTTTAATGTTTTTATGTAATGATCCTAAGCCCTAAAGACACTAAACCTCTCGATCTTATTTGTTGTATCAAGTGATGTTATATGTAATAAATCATGTTTAAGTTGTAATATAAAACATGGTTGTCATAGGGAGCCTTAGATGATTGTCTTTAGTCATGATTCATGATTTACATTCTAGTTGTGGAAGGGGTCGTAGCAGGAGTTCGGGACTCAGCTGCACTTGAGCACCATTTTTCACTCCTTGACATATGGTCAGATAAATCAGACCATATAGACCTTGGAGAACATTATATGCGTGTATGTCACCGTGTTTGTTCATTGTTTGGAGGACCAACTACCACTAGTGGATTTTTTTTAAAAAAAATAGTTATCACTTCACCATTGGTATGGAATAGTTTGAGGCCTTTTACTGGCGGCCATGTAGATCACCTGTATACGGGATAGACCCATGGGAGTCAGCACTCATGGGTCTAGAGTTGGTAAAGGATACCATTGAGAAGGTGAAGATCATATAGGAGCTGAAGAGAATTTCATAAGCCAGAAAAATGTCTTATGAAGACAGTATACAGAGACACTTGGAGATTGAGGATGGAGACTATGTTTTCCATTGGGTCTCACCCTGATGAAGATTGTGGAGATTTGGCCGAGGCAGAAAGCTATCTCCGAGGTTCGCTGGACTTTTTTAGATCATATGATGAGGTGGTGAGGTGGAGTACTGCCTATTTGTTCCCCCATAGGTGCACCATGTGCATGATGTTTCTCACATGTCACACCTAAGTAGGTATGTGCATGATCCATTACACTTCATCGATTGGGGCGAGCTGGATATTGGCGATGGGGTGACGTTTGTGGAGTTCTCAGTGGTGATAGAGTATCGACAAGAGAATGTCATTTGTGGAAGGTCCATTCATCTAGTGCACATTTGCTGGCAGCATGAGAATATCAAGGAGAGCACTTGGGGGTGGGAGGCTCAGATTCATGATCAGTACCCACACTTATTTGATTTTCCGTGGTTTAGGATTTCGGGAATGTAATGACCTATGGTGGGAGTAATGTAAGGTCCCATAATATCCATATATATATATATATTGGAATTATTTCATGACTAGGTGTTGAGACAGTGTGTGATTCTGAGGCCTGGATTGCAGGGAATGATCTGTCAATAAATGTTAAGCTTTAAATAGCGCATATGAGCAGTTTTCCTAAAAAATTAGAATAACTCTTAAATAGTTTCATGGATTAGAAATCCAAGGGAACCATTGCTTTTGGGATGGTGGGTTTACCCCAGACATGACTTATGTTTCGTCAGCATAGCCATCCAGTGTGAAAACCTAAAAATGGAATAACCATAAGCAAAACTATTAAATAAAATTATTTTATTTTTCAAATTATTATAACTCATGAATAGTTAATTAGATTAATAATCTAAGACCACCGCTGAGCTTGTGAGGGTATGCTTTCCTATGGTTGATCCTAATATTGGTCGGCGCATGCCAACAGTGGAAATTAGTTTTTGGCTGTAAATAAAATAAATAAGTAACAATTAATTTATTATCGAATATTTGTTACACCTAATTAGTAAATCAGATTGAAAATCAAAGAGTACCATTGATCTTGTTTGGATATGCTCCCATTATGTAGAGCCTAACATCAACTGGTGCGGGTCGAGAGTGAAAGTTAATTTTTGGAATTTTTTAAGGTACATTCAGTAAACACGCGAGCAAGTTTTTTAAATTTTTGAAGCAGTGCTTAGATTGAAAATATGAGGGCCCCATCAATCTCAGAATGCTAATATTTCATTTGAATGGATATAACATCGAGTGCAAAGGGTCTGATGGAAAATTTAATTTTTTTACTTTTTATAAAAAAAATAGCTTAAAAAGTAATTTTATGTTATTGTTTCACCATTGTGCAGAGGACAGTAGCATTGTAGTGTGACGATGAGGAGATGATGATGCACATTAATAGAACTCATTAATGGATTGAAACTCCACAGTGTAACGATTCTTTAATGACACATAGTAGCAAAGTTGTTTCATAAATGAAACTGTGTAACGACATGACTTCATAGTGTTTCAGAAATCACACGACGGCGTAGTGTTACAGAAATATTGTGACGTGTTTTATTTTTAATAGATTGATGTGTTGGTGGAAAGGGGATTAAAACTATGAGGATTATTTGATGAACCTCTGATATATTTCTTCCCCAACGAACAACAAAGAACACCGGTGGAATGTCATCGTCTTCGACGTACTTCAATGAACAATGAATTCAATCGACCTCTTTTATCCTGAAGGTCAATACATTGTGGAAATGAATGTAAACGATGTCAAATTATGATATTTTCAAGTTCTTACACATTCCTATTCTAGAAATGATGAATGTGGATCAACCCGCGGATAGGTTTCTCTGCGAATCATTTATTTTTGTGAGAGGGTGAAATTTCATTAAAGATTTATAATTTAGGATTACTTTATCTCTGGATTGATAAAGCCACAATCCCAGAGCCTCCCCATGATTGTAATCCTTATACATGGATGGCGTGGTATGAAATGAACAAGGACGAAGAATATCCATCGTGTGTGTTCTTTATGGACTCACCCTCAAAGTGGATCCAATAAGATTATAGGACCTTTGTGGTGAAGGGAATATTTCTCAGAGAGTGAAGGCGCATGAGGAATGATGAAAAGATCACTAGAGCGCATTCATTGGTCTGTTGAACATAATTGAGTGTGTCAGTGATGGAGGTAGGAGTCTTGGGAAAACAGGGTGGTGTGCTCGTCGGCACACTGCAGCGGCAGTGGGGAGACGTAGTGCCCGCCCCGCAACGCATGGAAGGATGACCCACGTTCGGGCCATCCGGGTGGCTTCACATGCTGGGGATGATCGACCGTGGTAGGAGGGCCCTATGCATTCACAAGGCTACTGGTGGATGAATGTAGTAGGCAGCCACGTTCTGGACTGGTGGTGCACCACCGACCCGCACCACCCAGGTCACACATCGGGCTAGCGGGTTGTTCCCCCATCCTATGGGGCGGACCCATGGTCAAATGGATCTGAACCGCACCGATGGTAAATACCCACACATAGTTTGATGAACCTGTTCTGGTAGGCTAGACATGTGCCCTTCATGCCGGGGTGGACTTGAACGGGTCCCCAAGCGACCTAGCGGGCTTGACACTTTGCCAAACCGAGCCGAGTCCAGCAACGCCCATTAGGTCGGGCACAATTGCGAGGCCGGACTAGACTGACCCAGACCTGAACCATGTCAGGTCAAGTCATTCAAATTAAACTAGGGTATGTGGAAACCATAGTTCGGGTTGGTCAGGAAGGTCCGACCGGGTCAGACCGGGCCCAGACGCAACCAGCCCCTATTTACTAAAACAATCGTATCATGCAAACCGAGAATTCGATTTATGATCCATTTGTGGCATTGGGACCCTATAGACAACGATGATCTTTTGGTATGATTTATGGTGATATTAATGGAAGTTGATATTCAACTAGTGGCTTAAGGAGTAGTTCTCCTAGACGGGTTATATACGGAACCCTACGGTTGGATGAGAACCGATGACTGCTGAATTTTGAATCTATGGGACTCAATTATGTCCCATTGGGAATCAATTCTATGTGAATTTTCAATCCCACGGTGGGGAGAACGTCTGTGTGAATTTACCGGCCCACGATACATGATGATGAGGAGTTCCTCAGTTGGCCAAGATTAGTGGGAATCACTTCTGTGTGACTTTACTAGACCACAATACACGATGAGGAGGTGTACCTAAGTAATCTAAAGTTTGTAGAAGGCCCTTATATTTTTTTGGGAAGGCCCACTATACTCAATAGAGGAGGAGTTCTCTAGAATATGTGGTTTTTAGTGATGCGACTGATGATTCCACTATCAATACAAAAAATATATACCTAGTTTTAGTGATCTTGTGATTTGTGCATTACTTTGAGGATTGTGGTGTTGTATTTCATTTTTTGTTTTGGTGTCCCTGATGAGTATTTTTTTAATCTCCCCTACAACGGATTCACCCGCATGGGTTTTTTCTTGTGAAAATAATTGACGTTTAGCCAATGACTTTGGTGGAGATGGACCCAATGGTTCTCAGGGAGACGGGACTGACAGACACTGCAACAGTGGGCTTTGTGGCCCTAGACGAAGTGGGTCCTAGTAGGATCAGGAGGACAAGATTTTATATTTCGGCTTCTAGTAGAAAAAATAATCTTATGATTAGGTGGGGTTTTCCATAGATGGCCATCATAGTTTCCTATTTTTACTTTTCTATTATTAGTTCTTTTGATGGGTTTGTATTCTAGCCCACATATATTAGTTGTACATGTACTTTGCTGTGTTTTTGTGATACTTGTTTCCTTTTTAGTGTGTGGGACTTTTTTGGGCATGCATGTGTGTACATGTTCTCAGGAAAATGCCTCCCACTTACAGGATGATTCTTTTGGCGCTAGTCGCAAGCCCCTGGCCTTCAGGCAGCGGGTTTGGGGTAGTCACGACATGGGCCCCGGGGGATGGGTCCTGACATATATACATATCTCTAGTAACACCCCCTTTTGTATTTTCATATCTTGGTAATAGTTTAAACCCTTCTACCTAGAAATAACGTACATACAATTCTCATGTTAACAGTTCATTTATTATGAGGGGCCATTAATGCTTTTCATTATCAATATTGAACCAAATTGATAAAGAATCTACCACCATAGATATTCATAATGATAAACGGACTTTGATACAAAATATTAATACAATACAAACATAATGGGAATTAAATTGTTTTATAAATAATATAATATTAATTGCATTTTTATGCTATGATGTTTTTAATGTTGGACCCCAAAGACATAAAAATTGCGTATAACACCCCATACTATATCTATGAGTGAACCTACATAAATTTTTTTCTTTCCTCGTTTATCTTTGAATTTACTATTGGTTTAGGTTTTTTAGGGGGGACACTTCAATCATTTACAACTATTGGACTAGGTTTAGGATGTGAATTTTATTTGGTTATACCATTATGTTATGGTAGGTGTAGGTTGTGCTACTATAAGTTCATGTGAGATAATATGTACTCTTGTTTTATGATAGGTCACTTATTATTACACTTAATTGTTTCATTGTGAGGATCATGTATGATATTTAAGGAATGATCAAGGACCATGCTACAGCCATGGGATTTTTAGTATGGTGGGAATTTCATTGAAGTAAACTCATATGGTGAAGGGAAAAATCTATGGGAAGAAAGGATCATGTCATGGAAGAAGGATTCAAACTATGATGATAACCCTTATGCGTGACTTTGAATTATAGAAACTCTTATATATTTGTGTTAAACCCTTATTTAGTCTGTATGGTAAACCTTGCATATGTTTTCTAGAAAGAATTCTAGAAACAGTTACATATTGTTTTGGAAACCATTATATATTGGGTCTGGAAACCAATAATTATTATGTCTAGAAACATTTATGTTTTGGGTCTAAAACATTTAATTATTGGGAATGGTAACCCATATATTTAGGGTCTAACAAACATTTCATATTTATCTAGTAACTCTTAATTATCACACCCTTATGTATCAAACCTTCGAAACCCATTCACATTGAATCCAAAGACTCTTATGAATCAAAACCAATGAAACTAAAATTTTTTGGTCTAAATAATTTCCTGTGATAACTCAATATATATCATTAATAAATGTTATATGGGTGAGGATGGGCATGTAGTGAATGATTTAGTTTTACCATGAGGGATTGAAATTAGCAATCTGTAGAAGGTGGGTTTCACATTGATGTTAGGCCATAAAAAATGTGCAGTGTTATAGAGGTGGAGTTCATGATATGATAACCTAAAATATAGGTTCTATATTTCTTCCCATAATATTTGTGACCTTTCATGGTCATGAGGGCTACATCAATGGGGTTCCCTGAAGGTTCACTGCACTATGATCTGTATAGTCATGAAACAATTCATGAACATGGTGGTATTTTAAAATAATTTATTAAATAATTTATTTTTATATTATGTTTAGTAAATGAGGGTTCCTTATTCATTACAATAACATACTTATTCCCCACCCCTCTTAATTATTTCTCTTCAAAGGTGGTTTCACTTTTTATTTTTACCTTATTTTAGTGACTTATATTCTGGGTTATAACTAGAGGTAAATCTATCATTCTTTTTCAATTCATTCTTACAAACTATTATTATTTTGTAGTGTTAAGTCAAATTTGGATTTTAATTCTGATTTTTAGGTCTTTCTTCCAACCCATTGATTCATCTATTTAGGACTAAATGAACTATTTACCATTGATGTGGATCTTAATAATATCATATATAATGTGTTCTCCAATATATACCTAAGATTTATTCTTGTTTTAATGTGCATATTTTCTGTGTTCACACCAATACAATTTTAAATTTAACTAAAACATAATTTAATTGTTTATAGATCGTCTTCATATAGAAGTCGCCTTGTTAACAGCCATGAATTGATGGTTAATTAATGTTTCACTTGAAAATTTATCCACCATGTTTGGTGTTCTATTTACTCAAAAAAAATTAAATATTGGAGGCAACCCAAGGGGATCCCTTTGAAGAAATCCTTAGTTATGGTTTACCATTTTCATAAAGTATGGGAAATTGTTACATCATGTGATTAGAATTTTTAGGTTTAACATTTCCCTAATTCCATTCCAATCATCAAGATATAAATTCTTCACTATAAATATTAATGTTTTCCCACTAGATGTTTTTATTCAAAACTCTATACATATTAGTGATTTATAGATAAATATAGAAATATTATCTATGCATGACATCTATAATATACCTTTATAGATATACTTTTTATAGGACACATATCTCAGTTCAAAAACTTATAACTCCATCATTATAAAATTTGAAACCTAGAATATTAAAAAAATTGTTTCTATAGTAATTCATCATCTATTTAGGCCTCCTTGATCCTATGAAGAATATATGGTTCAGAGGTTATTTTGGAAAGTTAAGTTTAAGATCCATATAATAATCCTTTATCCAACCTCTATCTTTCTAAAATTATTGTATCTCATTCAAACCTCATTATGGATAAGTTTGTCAGATCCTTTCTACTTAGTTCTTCTTCCACATTATTTTCCTCCTCCTGATGGTAATAGATTGAACTGTAATAATCCTTTATTATCTCTAACCCCCATCATTAGTGCATATTGAGTTCCTTTTTTTGTGAATATATACATTTGGATTTTATGACCCATATATATGTCACACTTTTCCACATATAAATAATGTCACAACATTTTCAACATGAAAATCATTAAATCTAATTATATATCTTGTGTTGTGTAGTCTTTATCGAAGACATTTAATTGGATTATGGAATAATTTTTCAATTTATCACCTTTCATGAGTACATAACCCGATCACTTTTTGAAAACATCACTATATGTCAGGAATCATTCCTCATTTGTGGGTAATGTGAGGATAGGTTCACTGATTAACCCCTTATTTAAATCTTTTAATATCTCTTAACATTCAAAAATTTTGAAAAACATGACTCCATTATTATTTATCTTGGTTAGTGGGATTTATAATCATGATAAATTTATCACAAAATGATGATAATACTAATCTAATCCAAGGAAAATATTGTTTTCCATCATATATGATGGTTTGGGACATCCTTTAATGGCCTATATTTTTGAAGGATCCAATGATATTCCTTCACTTGTGATAACATGCGCCAAGAATGTTACTTTCTCAATCAAAAAAACTATTTTTCTATACTTTGTATAAAAATTTTGTTTTGGAAATTTCGGAAGTACAACATTAAAATTCTCATCTTCTTCCACATTTAATTTAGAGTATATAATAATATCATCAATAAATACTACAAAAAAATTGTTGAGATAAACCTGAAAGATATTATTCATTAATTACATGAAGATAGTTGGAGAATTAGTGGGTCCAAATGGCATGACTATGAACATGTACTTCCCTTACCTTGTAAAAAAAGTAGTCTAGAGGATATCCTCCTTATTCACATTTACATGATTATATATTAGCTGAAGATCCACTAAATAGAAGTATTGAACTCAATGTAGGTGATTTAGAATGTCATCAATCCATGGGAGATGATATTTTTTCTTTATCATTATATAATTGTGCTCACGTTAAAAATGTAGAGGTTAATTGACCCATCCAAATTCATAATAAAAAAAGACCGGTACACCCCACGGTGAACTAATTAGGAATAAAATACCTTTTTTAAGATTCTCCTATAGTTTTTTATTAGGATCTTGATGTTGAAAATATTCTAGTCTAAATGAATTCGTGGATAATGGAAATTATCTTAGTATAAGATTGATTGATAAATATACCTATCAGCTAAGAGGATGACCAAAGAATTCATCGGTAAAACTATTATTGACTTCCTTAATAGTGGGAATATTATCAAGGATGATCTCTTCCTTAGTATCAATAATTTAATCTAGATACACTTACTCACAAGGAAATAATATCAATTATTGACATGATGATTCAAAAGGAGATTCATTGTCCTCCATACAGATATATAAAATAGGTTGGATATTAGCGAATGGTATATTGATTTTCATCTCATAGAAATTAATTTTTCCTATATAGATGTATATCCAATCCATGTCTAAAATTGAATCAAATTCTGGTAAAGGGGGTATCACATTTTTTTTGCAAATTAATCCCAAAAATTTTAATATGGGATGAGTTATATTCAAGGGATTAAACAATTGGATCATTTTTCATCTTCACTAATAACTCGAGATCCATGTTTTGAGATGATGTTTTAATATTTGTACTAAACTACTATGATATGAATGAATTTAAAGAACCAAAACCAAAAAGTAAATTAGATATCCTTGAATTAATAACTATCATACCTTCCACCACTTCAATTTCTAGATACACCTAGAAGTTTAGATGGAATAAGATCACCTTATATCGATAGGCCATTGAGTTTTTTTATCGGTTGCCTTCACAAACACTTTTCATTGCGCATTTATATTCATAGTTCACTTATTCCTTAAAGTAAAAATGTTGGAAAATGGAATGAGGGTTTAATAGAGCATTACTTTCTTTAAATAAATTTATGGGTTTTCCCCATATACAATCAGTAGATATGTTCCCTTCCCTCTTGCATATAAAGCATTTAACTTCTCCATGTAGTAAATTTTTAGGATTTTCTTCCCACACTTTTGAAAAGTGGGATGTTCGATTCCGTTTACCCATGATATTTATCTATAATATCATTAGAATTATAATAAACCATTTTCTTTTTATCTCTAGACCTGTTAGACCCTTGAAATTATCTCATATATATTTTAACTTTTATAAAATATATAAAAAATTATTCAAAGCTATCAAACAATCAAATCACCAAGGCTTTTCATAGACTCAAGTTTATCCCACCAAATAAAAAATAAACATTAAATTTGGGGTCAATGAAAAAGAAAGAGGTGAATTTTGAAAGTCCTGTGAAGTTTAACTTGTACGCCCTAATGGATTCATCTTAATTTTTCTTAAAGCCAAGAAAATACCTTTTTATTTTAATTCACAGAGTATAATGAATGTATTTATCAAAAAATAATTTCTAAACGTCTTTCCACTCCATAACATTGATCTTTTCAACAGGATTCATATTTTTTGTTAACCTCCACCATTGATCATCTTCTCCCTCTATATAATAAATTGCCAGAATGAACTTCGCCCTTTTATAGAATTAAATAATGGGGAATCTCTTTTCAATAGATTTCATACATTGATCTATAATTAACGGATCCTAAGATCAACTAAAAATTTGTAGGGGTTTTCAAATAAATGCCCCAATTACAACTAGACCATTATTATATGGATGTGGGTGTTCCTCATAACTCAAGTTGATATTTAAAATATGATTTTATTAATAATGTGTTGTCATGATGTTTCTGACTCCTACCCCCATCAGGTTGTTCATGTCATTTGGTAAAACATTACATTTACCCACACATTAGTTATTTCCTATATTTCTCCTATTTATATACATCAACTATAATAATGGGAAAATTAGGGATAATATTTTTTAACTTATTAATAACATAAATGGGAAACCATAAATATCAATATGATAACTCATAAATTACATATATTCCTTAACCAATGAATTTCTAGGTTTAAATCTAACTTATCCATGATCTATTTCCTAACATAATATATTATGGGTATTTTCCCATTAATAATGGTTTCTAAGGATCTTGTGAATTTAAAAAAACATGTCCCTCCGGAGTGTTAAACTATGTTTTCGACAACAAATATTTATCACACACTAGGTGGAGGTCGAGTCAAGCCAAATTCCCCCTTTTTAGGGTTATAACCCCTAGGTACCACTACTCTAGATGTATATCCACATATAGTATCTAGAAATTGATTTATTTACATGGAAACCACTTAATATATACATTTAAAAAATAGGGACTTTTTTCCTATGTATAGTATTATCCCAAATTATTTCATTAGGGGTTTATAATCCTAATCCATATAAATATCTAGACATTCCTATGATACCAACAATGACAACCCATATTTTAATAAACATTAATTCATTGTTTATTACATAAATGTACGAATAATAAAACTCTAAAATATAGTGATTCCTATTGTATTTGTGATACTAGTTACATAGCATAATAACATGCAACATTTTCACAATAAAATTAATTCAAAAATCCACAACATACCCTATAAATTGAATTGTTATTTCAAAATTGCTTTGGATAACATGGGGACATACATAAGAAAGGGTTAAACTATAAACCCCAGTAAGTGAATAATAAAAGTATTAAATATGGTACATCAATACATGTGAGTCTATAAGAATATCAATGTGACATAAAAATTAGTGATAAACATAAACATGAACATAAAATCATGATATGAGATGATAAAATCAATTCAAAATATGAATGATCACACAATATATAACATGAAATCATAAGTTCTTCTCAAGGATAAAATTCAAGAAATCATAATATATCATGATTAGAAAAAACATCAATAAACCATACATGGAATATCATGAGATAAAAATATTACCCAATGCATTGGATGGATATATAATTCCAGGCCCACCGACTACATTTACAACACGTATATACATAAGTGTTCCACAAAGATCATAAAACAAAAGAATGAATTTAATCACTTTTAATAACTTGTTTTTTGAGGGTGGGTTACATATATACAATTCCCAAATCAATAGAGGATAAGTACACATAGGTGATTACCCTTGACTGTGAATGGAGATGGGTATTCATTACACAGAAATTTAACATGAAATGTCACGGGATAATTTTGACAGCATAACTGGGGTGCATAATGTTCAGGGAAAGGTATAATGATAGTAAAATTGGTATATAATAACCTGAAAAAAAATAATAGTAATAGGTATGTTTAAAAACATAGTCTAACAGGAATAAATGGAAATCAAAAGGCATAATACAAATAATGTTCTTGAATAAAGAGAATGAGGGAAGGATCATTTATCTTAAGAAGGGACATTTGAAAGATTGGGAGGATATTCTTAAGAGATTGGGAACACCTTTTAAGGAATATAGATTGGGAAAGTAGTGTAAATTCATGATCAAATGGTTTTATGTGAGGAGAAATTAAATATTTTCTGGGTTATTATAGAAAAATATTGAAATTTTCAGTATTAATGTCTAAACATAGGTTTTAGACTCTATATGATAATATAATAAAAAACCAACACTACAAAGGTTTTTACCCTATATTTATAACAAATATGAGTTTTTATAAAAAAAATTATGAGGATGGTAATATAACTAATTATAAAATACACTTGGTGATGTGTATGTGAGTCATTTTCCCCAAAAATATATTTTAAAAACATAAAATATAATACATGTATTGGAGGATTCATTAAGTGTTTATAAAATTCCTAAAAAAACTTCAAAACACAATATTTTAAAGTGGAAAAATAATTTCTCATATCGATTATAAAAACCATAATATTTATAAATAAAATTCCCCTTATGAATTAAATTAAATGTCTTACTATGTATTGTGGTTATATAAATCACATGCACTACTTTGGTTTTATTATATCCTATTAAATTTATAAGCCCATTAAGCATCATTTAAAATGATAATGTAGCTTTTGAAGAGTGATCACAAGATTAGTGTAAATATAGGGTTTTAAAAATCCAATTGGTATAGAAAAAGGAAGTAATGGCCTAAACCAGTGGGACCATATCCGATGAAGCCCGTTTATTAGAGCTTCCAGTGAAGATTTAATACCTAATATTTTCCCTTGAACATGCCCAAGTTGAGATCCAAAAAATTAATCATGAGAAAACGCTTTTTTTGGTGATGTTCATGTTCATCTAGATCAGAAACTATCTATTTACACTGAACCAACCCCTGATACTCTCACCATCATGTACCTTACCTTTAGGGAATTTTCTATTATATTAAACAGATATGTTCAAGACCATAATAATATGAATATTCATTTTTTATTTTCAATTGAATAGTTTTTATATTTTCTTCATATCATTACTTTATAAATTTTCTTATATTTTTTTATAAAATAGAAATTTTATTTTTAATTAGTATTCAATTTTTATTTAGATGTTTGTTTTGATGAATTAAGTAATTTTTTAAATAAATTATATTTTCATAAAATATTATTATTAAATAATTTTTATTATATATAAATGATCATATAATTTTTTATGTGATGTCGTTATGATGCCGTAATTTCACCCCGATTATCCATTCCAAACAATAGTGTAGTAAACACCCATACCAATTTTCTGTCATGGGTATTCATCATGGTGCCCTGATACTTAATTTATTGGGGACATAAATGTATGTATTCCATAATCCATGAACAGGTAATAAAATATTATAATGAATGAATCCATCTCGTTTGGTCTATGTGGTACACTTATGCATCACAGTGAAATGAATGTGATGGGTGTGCCCAGAATTATATAGTGATCCAATGCATAGGGTAAAATTTTAACCTCATGAGATGTTATGAAAGGGATAATAGAATTAAATTAATCTATCATGGGACTTTTTTATCATGTTTCTTAGTATTTCCCCATTGGTTATGTTTATGATGCATTATTTTAAAAAAAATTCCACATTTTCCATAAAACCATTATATTCTCATGATATATCATGATTCATTGTACATGTTTATGATTATCACCCCTTTCAAGCCCAATTTATATAACTATTTTCTAAAATTTATTTATATCATCATGTTATTTCTGGTTTATTCCCTTAATTTCCTTTTTGACTCACCCATTTCTTACATAAGTCCCTTGTTTATCCCATTCCATTTTATGTATGAACAGGTTAAGGAAGTATTCAATAAAGATGATATATTTTATGACATTAATTTGTTATGTAATGTACCTAATTCACTAATAGATATAATTTTAGATAATATGGTTTGTATTAACTGTTATCTTATGTAAAAAATCATTTATTAATGTTAAATAATGATAAGGGTATTATAGTAGCTATAAAACGAATGATTTAGTTATTTTTGGGATTATGATTACAATAAACACTAGTGAATGACTTTGGGATAAGGCAATGTATAAGAAAACATACCTTTTTAAGTATATAGTAAGTGATTTATCACAAAAATACATCCCTATCTGGATATTACATGTGGATATGGCACTGGTACAAATGTACATAGGGGTAAAACCCAAAAACACTATAGAACTATACTGTACTACGAACTAGTGCATGAAAACGAGACATTATGCACACCTGGTTAGACACATTTTTTAAATTCTTAATCTCATTATGAACCATTTTTATGAAAATAAAAAAATATGCATAATAATATATGTTAGTAAATAGATCATGGAAAACATAGATAAACCCAAACAATTCACAAGTTATATAAATTCAGAATTTTATAAGTAATCTCATTAATTTCATTGGACTTCCATTTATTTGTTTAATAGTTTAAAAATACTCATCCCTAATTTTAAATTTATTATAGCCAATGGTAAGAAATATGAGTAATTAGTTAAACAACAAATGTGAATGGAAATGTGATGACTTCCCCAATGAGATGCATAACCCCATAAGAGCGAGAATGGTGAACTTTGTGATGAAACCCTTTCATAAGACTCATGTTATAAATAGAAACCATGAACAAGAGGAGTGACCAAATCCCCTAAGAAATAACAAGCTAAAATTGAGATCATTATGTGAAAAATTCCTTTGCATTTCAATATATCATCTAATCTCATAATCATGGAACAATGGATCAACTCCATTGAAAAGATTTTCTATATCCTCAAAGGTTAGGATCAAGAGAAAATTCTACTATATATTTATCATATAGAGGAATAAGATGATTAGTGGTGGTTATTAATCAATTATATAAATCTTGAGGATGATATCGAAGCTATAGGGTGGATGGAATTATAGAAAATTGTTTTTCAAAAAATATTTTCCCATTACTCTTTAAAATAAAATAGAAATAGGTTTCATTTCCTGAAAAAAAAGATGAAAAATAAATTTGTAAGTATGATGAAACCTATACCTGACTTACACCACATTACATCAATTTTTCAATCACCCCTTAATAAAAATTTGATCACATATTTGGTGGGATAAAACCTTTTCTTTGAAAAGATGTAACATTACGATACATTGATATCTAGGTGGAAAATGTGTGATGTGACCTCAAAGATGAATTGGGATAAAAAAATTAAAGGTTATCATAGGGATAATAATCGGAAATTGGAGTTTATTTATGTTGGTTTGATGGATAAATCTAATGGTGCTACGAAATTTTAACATCTAACTTTTAAAAATTATGGAATGAAGAACCATAGAAATTTCATAAGGGGAATGAGGAAATGCTTTTTGGTGTGTTAATGAAGGACACAAAGCTAGAGATTACTGAAGTGAGAAAACAACTAATGAGATGGAGGAACGGAATAATCCAATAATCCCTCAGCAGATCATTCATTTCCTCATCTATGAGAAACTCAGAACATTGAAGATCAATTCACATAGATAAGGGATTTTATAGAAAACCAAAACATAAATTGTAGCAAGGGAAAGGTTTTGACATTGAAACCATTATAGTGGATCTAGACAATGAAGTGGTGATAGGTACACTAGTTATTCATTCAAGAATAGAGAACATACTTTTGATTCTCGTTCTACACATTTCTCCATATCATGAACGTTTAATAGAATTATTCAAACACTAATAGAAATTAAAGAAGTATATTTATTATTATAAATGGAAAATTGGGAAATTATTGTATCCCAATTATATAACACCCCATCAAATTTGGGGCATTAACATCCTATAGAAACTTGTGATACTCCCATTAGTGGAATTTGATGCAATTTTGGGTATTGAAAGGATTTTCTTGTATAAATCTGACATAAATTTATGCGATAAGGAAACAAATATTCATTTTTCGAATCGAGCCCCGATTACATACGATCTCAAGGAGAATGATGAATCTTATTTTGCACCAATATCTCAAGCATAGATATTATTTCCTTGTGAGTAAGCATATCTAGCTCAAATTATTGAGCCTCATGAATGTATTATCCTTTAATACGTTCCCATTATGATAGAATATGCCGAATTGTTTACCAAAAAATTACATGGTCTTCCTCCTAGCTGAGAGGTTGCAGTTTCAATCAAACATATACCTATGGAGTTACCATTATACATGAATCTATATAGAATAATTTTTTGAATGTAAGTATGTGAAGAAAGGACTAAATGAGAATCTCAATAAAGTGTTCATATACCCAACTGTTTCACCATGGGGTGCACCCGTCCTCTTCTTCATGAATATGGATAGGTTAATGTTCCTTTTCATTGATTATCTTGAGCTAAACAAGATCTGGATATGTAAAATGTATCCCCTACTAGAGATTGATGACTTCTTTGATCAGATATGTGGAGCACAATACTTATCCAATATTGATTTGTGGTTAGTTTATTACCATGTTTGGGTGATGAAGAGTGATATCCTATGTACTGATATTCATAAAATGTATTGGCACTATGTGTTCGTAGTAATGGGATTCAAACTCCCTAATGCCCCAAAAATTGTCATGTATTTGATGAATAGATCCCTTATGGATTAAATTGAAAAAGTTTTGGTAGTATTTATAGATGATATTCTAATATACCTCGAAAGAATAGAGGATCATGAGAAATATCTAACAAATGTTCTAAAAACAATGATAAAGGGTATGTTTTTTTCTAGGTACAAACAATATGACTTATTTTTAAAGGAAAACTCGTTATTAGGGAATATTATCACTAAAAATTGATATCTATGGACCCTTTATGGATATAATCAATTTAAGGATGGTTGAGGCCAACATTTGTGACAGATATCCATTGTTTCCTTAGAATTGTTGGGAAATATCAACGATTTGTGAGAAATTTATCATGATTGTTAAACAATATAACTATGCTAACTCAGAGGGGAAAAAGTTTTCATGGAATGATGAGTGTGAAGGTAGACTCAAGGAGTTAAAAAATAGTCTTATCACTAAACCTGTATTCACACTACCCATAAGTGTGGAACTTTTCATGGTAATCGTCAATTCATTAAAGAAGGGATTCAATTCTCTGTTAATACAGAATGATAATGTTATAACATACTATTTGAGGTGGTTTCAGGTTCATGAAAATGACTACCCAATTCATGATATAGAGTTGGATATAATAATATTCATGTTGAAAAGAAGGATTCATTATATAATTGGGGAGAAGTGTGAAATATATACAGATCACAAAAGCCTCAATTATATATTCAGATTGAAATAACATAATGTCACTACTGAAAATATAGACAATACCAATGGTTCAATACCGTTGGTATATGATATACCAACAGTTTCCCAAACCATAGGGAAGTAAGGCTTTGGGAAATCCCTTTACCAATTGTTTAAGGAAAACTGTTGGCCAAAGGTGGTGGAAGTTTTAATTTCCCAACGGTTCCTCTAAACCGTTGGAAAAAGGATTTACCAACTGTTTAAAACTGTTGGGAAATTCATATTTTTGAGCTTATACCAATGGTTTAAAACTTTTGGTATAGCTTTTTACCAATAGTTTAGATAAACCGTTGGTATATATTCATATATGCTCAAAGCATACCAACGGTTCTAAACCGTTGGTATAGATTTTTACCAAAGGTTTAGATAAACTGTTGGTATATATTCATATACGCTCAAAGTATACCAATGATTCTAAACCGTTGGTATTGGTTATTTTCACAAAAACCCAGTAGCCTGCATACAGCTTCCTCCCCTTGATACACCTTCATAAAAACCATCACAAATAACATCTATAAATAGACTTCAAACACCACAAAAAACATTGGAAATAGCAAAAAAACACATAAAAACATCACTCTTCCGACCATGACATGTACTACAATTCCCCATTTCAATATTCATATGACAAAAAATCTTCCAATTAACCTATTTCAATTTATTGGATTCACACATATAAATTTTCTCTTACTAAAAAAGGTGATGATTATGATATAAATTTGTGCATGAGTGGTATGTGTGATAAAGTGAATTAACAGTGTGATTAATATTTGTGCATCATCTGGAGTGATGCATGACTTGCAATGAATGTGGTGTGGGGGGATTTCCAGAGAGGGGAGGGTGTTGTCCAGGAAGAGGGGAGGGGATATTTACAGGGAGCGAGTATGGGGGTCATGGAAAATGTGAAACAAGGATTTGTATTCAAATTATAGCATATCATCACATGCATTTGATGAGCATGAGCTAATAATCTTACCAAGTCATTCATATAGTGCAAGACATACAAAAATGGAATAATCCCAAATAACATTGTATGATTAAAGAAATAAAAATAGGCATATGAGATCAACATGCCTACATTTACATATAATCCATGAGGTATAACAATTAATCAAATTGTAATAATATTATACATGAGGCCTACGAGTCTCATTTACTTGCATACACTGTGGTACAAAAGGAAAATGTGATTCATGTCCAGGGGGCTATCCGGGGTACAAGGAGGAGGGTGGGGGGGCTGTAAAGGGGCCATGAAGGGGGTGAGGGGCTCTTAGGGGCTGTCCTTTTATGTCACATTTGACTCATGGATCATTGTCCTTAAGTTTCAACAGAATTCGAATGCGTTTGGTCAGTTTGTCGTATGTCAGTTGTTGATTTCACTTAAAATTAAGTCCATTTTTAACAAAATAGAAGCACTTTGAGTGGTGTTGGCCACAATAAGCCTCATATTGAGGCAGGGTTGACTCGAACACGTCACATATGAGACATGGATTGTTGTGCAGAAGTATCAACACAATCAGAATCCGTTTGATCGGTTTGGCGTATGTATGTAAAATATTGTCCATTTTAAACAAAATACATACACATGGAGTGATACTGGCCACACTGCACTTTGGATTGAGCCAAGGATGACTTGTACACATCACATATTACCCATGGATCGTTGTCTTAATGTTTCAACACAATCCGGAGGTGTTTGGTTGGTTTCTCGTATGTTAGTTGTTGATTTCACATAAAAATAAGTCCATTTTGAACAAAAGAGAGAATGTTTGAGTGGTCACGGCCACACCACACCTCAAATAGAGGCGAAGTTGACTCGTACACATTACATTTGACCCATGGATCGTTTTCCATAAGTTTTAACATAATTCAAATGTGTTTGGTCAGTTTTCCGTACGTTAGTTGTTGATTTCACTTAAAATTTAGTCCATTTTTAACAAAACAGAGGCACTTTGAGTGGTGTCGGCCACACCGAGCCTTGGCTTGAAACAGGGTTGACTCGTACACATCACATATGAGTCATGGATGATTTTTAGAAAGTATCAACACAATCATAAGCTATTGTATTGGTTTGGCGTATGTACGTAAAATATTGTCCATTATAAACAAAATACATACACTTGGAGTGATACCGGCCACACCGCACTTCAGATTGAGCCGAGGTTGACTATTACACATCACATATATCCCATGGATAGTTTTCCTAAAGTTTCAATACAATCTGAAGGCCTTTGGTCAGTTTCCAATATGTCAGTTGTTGATTTCACTTAAAAATAAGTCCATTTTGAACAAAAGAAAAGGAGTTTGAGTGGTCCCAGCCACACTACGCCTCAGATTGAGGCGAAGTTGACTCGTACACGTCACATGTGACCCATGGATCATTGTACTTACGTTTCAACAGAATTAGAATGTGTTTGGTCAGTTTTTCGTATGTTAGTTGTTGGTTTCACCAAAAATTAAGTCCATTTTTAACAAAACAGAGGCACTTTGACTGGTGTCGGCCACACCGAGCCTCAGATTGAGCCGGGGTTGACTCGTACACATCACATATGAGTCATGGATCGTTGGGAAAAAATTATAAACACTATCAGAAGTCGTTTGATCGGTTTGACGTATGTACATAAAAATTTGTCCATTTTAATCAAAAGAGGGACAGTTTGGGTGGTTCCGGCCACACCGTATCTTGGATTGAGGCGGGGTTGACTCATACATGTCACATATGACCCATGGATCATTTTAATAATGTTTCATCAGATTCTAAACGCATTTGGTTGGTTTTTCTTATGCGAGTTGTTGTTTTCACTTAAAATTAAAGTCATTTTGAACAAAAGATAGACATTTTGAATGGTACCATCCACACCGCACCTCATATTAAGGTGGGGTTGACTCGTACACGTCACATATGACCCATGGATCGTTCTCTTGTAGTATCAATAGAATCTAAATGATTTTGGTCAGTTTACCGTATGTCAGTTATTGATTTCACTTAAAATTAAGTCCATTTTTAACAAAACAGAGGCATTTTGAGTGGTGTCGGCCACACCGAGCCTCGTAATGAGGCGGGGTTTACTTTTACACATCAAATTTGATTCATGGATCATTTTCCTAAAGTTTCAATATAATCTGAATGCGTTTGGTCAGTTTTCCGTATGTCAGTTTTTGATTTCACTTAAAATTAAGTCTATTTTTAACAAAACAGAGGCACTTTGAGTGGTTTTCGGCCACACCAGGCCTCTAATTTAGGTAGGGTTGACTCATACACATCACATATGAGTCATGGATCGTGGTGAAAATGTATCAACACAATCAGAATCCATTTGATCGGTTTGGCGTAGGTACGTAAAATATTGTCCATTTTAAACAAAAGACGGACAGTTTGGGTTGTTTCGGTCACACCGTGCCTTGGATTGAGCCGGGGATGACTCTTACACATCACATATGACCCATGGATCATCTTACTAAAGTTTCAACAGATTTAGAACGCATTTGGTCGGTTTTTCGTATGCTAGTTGTTGTTTTCACTTAAAATTAAAGTCATATTGAACAAAAAAGAGACAGTTTGAATGGTACCATCCACACACCGCCTCGGATTGAGGCAGGGTTGACTTTTAAACGTCACATATGACCCATGGATCATTTTGATATAGTATCAATAGAATCTGAATGTGTTTGGTCAGTTTACCAAAGAGGAGGGTGGGGCTATCAGGGGGAGCAGTCCAGGGACCAAAGAGGAGGGTGGGGGCTGTCCGAGGGGATGTCCGGGGTCCAGGGAGGAGGATGACATGTCAGTGGGAGGGGAAGGGTCAAGTTGGGTACGCAGATATGCTCATCTACATCTGGTATGAACCTCCCTCGTACCATCGGCCTAGGCACTGAAAGAATAGAATAATTAAAAGTGCACATACTTATGTACCTGTAAAATCTACACATAGACAGCACATAGCTGCATCATGTCATAAAAAATAACACCAAGGATCAGACAAAATATAAGAAGTCATGCAGAGTAATGACAAGTGGACATACAGATCAGAAGCAACTAAAAAATTATTGCATACATACCATTTGTATTTCCTAAAAAAAGAAAAAAAAAGAAAAATGATGAAACTCTAGAACATGGGTTGCCTCCTAGGAAGCGCTTAGTTTTATGTCTTTAGCCAGATGGATGGACATTGGTCAATCATCTTGGTCCATCAGCTCAGAACTCCACTACCTCTTACAAGAACTGGTGGTCGTGTCATCAAGCTCACAGTGACGCTTAGTGGGATTGATCACTTCAGGAGCGTAGCGGGCACAAATCTGGTGTGGAAGTAAGAGAATCTAGCGCTCGTCACCAGCCAGGAACTTAGTGGGATTGATCACTTCAGGAGCATAGCGGGCGTGAATCTGGTGTGGAAGAAGACTCCTGCTTGGGTTGCGGAGATGAATCTGGTTGTTATGATGTGTAAGTCTATGTTGTCTCTTTTTGATGTCTACTTATCCTTGGTTGTATGTTTGGGTACCGGGAACCCATAAACCGGCTTTTAGAAATGGTGAAAAAAATCAATTTTCGGCGCTCTTCATTAGCCAGACGCTGAGTCACCCGTCGTACGAGGTCAGATGGAAACGGGATGTGCACATCGATGATCATGGAAGAGGCAGACAAGCTAGACATTTTTGGTTAAGCTGCATCCACAAGTAGATTCATTTTTATATATTAGAACCTTTATAAATGTTTGTCCCATTTTTACAAACAATGAATGTGTGTAAATTTTGTAAAATAACTTATCGGATATATAAAAATGGATTTACTCATGTACATGATGTATAATATCTCAAATATTCCTCATTGGATCCCAATTTGAAATTTTAATACATTATCAAATTTCTTATATCATTTTATTTTTATTTGGATCCTTAAGGGTGATAGCTTTTTGTAAAATCTAGCCAAGGGAGGATAGACTACTGACTTGGCATACCATTGGATGCTATTTGGTGAAAACCACAGTATAAGCATTGTTTAGGATATTATTGAGGTGGTTTGAGGATCAAATCTATCTTTTTAGAGAAAATCCAGCATGTCCACATTTGGTGGTCAACGTTTTGAAGTGGGGGGGGGGGGGTATTTGGTGGTTGAGGATGGGGGTGAGGGGGATGTCCAAGGTCTAGGAAGAGGGGTGGGGGCTGTCCAGGGTCCAGGAAAGGGGGTGGGGGTTGTCTAGGGTCAAGGAGAGGGGAGAAGGGGTTGTCCATGGTCCAAGAAGGAGGGCGGGCTGTCCAGGGTCCATCGAGGAGGGGGGCTATCCAAGGTCCAGGGTGGAGGGTGGGGGGCTTCCTAGGGTCCAGGAAGGAGGGGGACTATACAAGGTCCTTGGAGGAGGGTGGAGGGGGGTTTTATAGGGTCCAGGAGGGGGTTGTCCAAGTTTCAGGAAAGAGGGGGGTAGGCTGTCCATGTTCTAGGAGGGGGGGACTGTCCATGGTCTAAAAGGGGGTGTGTCCAGGGTTCATGAGGAGTGGGGGATATGTTAAATGGAAAAAATCCCCAAATAATTCATTTAAAATTAACTAAACATAATCCAAAAAACCTCACAATTCCAATCCATCACCCAACCAACAACCAATTCATCCTCAATATCACTAACCTTCGCATGCCATAAACAACACAACCAAGTTTATACCAAATTAAAACATAAAACAAAAATAATAGATGCAAAACATTCAAACTAAGGTAGTAATTAAATATTTATAGTGTAGAACTACAAAATTGTTTGATTTAAGATGGATCTATTAGTGGAACGAGTTTCTGAGTCTTTGTATATATAGATCCCTCACATTTAGGTCAAATCAAAATAGAAAATAAAAAAATAGATGAAGAACATTATAACTGAGGTAGAACATACCGATTTGAAGTGTAGAAAAGAAAAAAAATTTGATTGAAGAGGATGTATGAAGTTTTAGAGACTGGGTAACGGGAGAGCGTCGGGAGAGCTTCAATTTCAGGGCTATAGTCGGGCGAACAGAGAATTGGGGGAGAATTGGGGGTTCTGTGTATTTGGAAGAACTTTTCCCCAACGGTTTTTTAAAACCGTTGGGAAAACTATGATTTACCAACGGTTCACTAAAACTGTTGGTAAAGGTGGTGGAATTGGGAGATATCCGAACGGTTTTACTATTGGGAAAAATGGGTTTTATTGGGAGATATTCCAATGGTTTGATAAAATAGTTGGAAAAAAGGTGTTTACTCCACATATACCAACGGTTTTATATAACCGTTGGCATCAATGTTTTGGTATACCACTCCATTCATTTAGTGTGTGTTCCAATGAATATGTTTTTGACTAATCATGTAATATGAATACTCAACTCACCACTATCCTACTAAAGTGAATAAAGAGTACGATGATATAAGTAGAAAGTATCCAACAATTTTTATTCATTAATGATAATTAAAAAAGATCTTATCTTCCTAGACATAAAAATGGTAGACATGGAAATCATAAAGAAAAGAACAACATCAATCCTTTCACAAATTATTTCTCAACTATACCTTATAGATAGGTTATAGGATTCTTAAAAAATTTAATTGGGAATTCATAAGAAATAGGAAACTATAAGAAAATGGAAATCCTTATATTTCATTTTTAATGAATCATGAGTTTTATGATTTGGGCCACGACAATGTGTGCCATCAAATATAAAGTAAAATAATGATTTGTTTGATGTTTCACATAGTTCTTCTTTCTCCATCTATCTAAGAATCACAAAGATGTATCATGATCTTTTAGAGAACTATTGGTGGGACAATATGAAGAAGTATAACATGGAACATACATAGAGAGGTCTTGTATGTGAGTATGTGAAGGTATAAAGTTAGAAATCCAATTGTATGATACAACAATTACCCATACTTACATAGATTTGAAAAAATCACCATGGAATTTTCTATAAGTATTATGAAGATTAAGAAATGAAATAATGCTATTTGGGTAATGTTGGATCATCTTACAAATACTACACATATAATTATGACTCTAGAGTACATATCACTTGATCAAATTGAAATTATATACATTCTAGAAGTGGTGAGGCTACATGGAACACCACTATCGACTGTATAAGATCAAGATCCAAGATTTACCTATAATATCTAAAAGAGTATCTAACATGATATAAATATTTATTTTTAATTCAGCATGACTTATCTCCATCAATGTGAACAAAATGAGTGGAATAACCAGACACTCTAGGATATATTGAGAGCATACCCAATTGAAATTAAAGGATTATGGGATCCACATCTTCCTCTGGTCGAGTTCTCATAAAATAATAGTTTCCACTCAAGAATTCAAATGGATCTCTATGAATCCTTTTATGGGAAGTGAGTTAGAACACTAGTATGTTGGGATAAAGTTGGGGAATGTAAACTGCCAGGTCCTAAAATGGTCCTTAAAATGGCAGAAAAGGTAAAGGCCATTCAGTATCACATCAAGTCTGTTGAAAATTGAGATATACTAACAATTTTTTATGAGACCTGGTATTTTTTGTTGGGAACATGGTACTCCTCCTCATATCTCATGGTAATAAAGTCATGAGAGTTGGTTTGTAGGGAATGATATTTCTAAGACACATAAGTCCCTTCGAGATGTTTGATCGCAGAGTATAGGTTGCATATGGACTAGAACTCCCACCTAACATATCTCAAGTATAAGATGTATTACATGTTTCCCTATTGGGGAAGTACATACCTGACCCCCACATTTACTAAATATAGAGGTTTTACCATTGGAGAATTATATCTCAAATAAAAAATATCCAATTAATATCTTAGATAATAGAAATAAATTTCTACAAAATATGATAATTAACCTGGTCAATGTGATGTGAAGAAAGCTTAAGTATAAAGAAGTGACATGGGAATAAGATTATGTGATGAAATAAAATCTATTTTAGTGGGGAAAAATAAAATTTTTACTGATAAAATTTTTAATTGGGGTGATTTTAATAATTTTTACATTTATAAATTAAATTTACTTTATGAAATATATTAAATTCCTTACAATGTATTATGGTTATAGAAAGAACATAACCTATTTGGATTTATTATATCTTGTTGGATTTAAAATATAGTTAATCATATTTACCATTGAATATATTGTAATTTAATAGTTATTATATGATTTGTATGAAAAATAGGGTTTTAAAAAATCTAGTTGACATTGATAAAGGAATAGATTCCCTCATCCACTATGATTGTTCCCTATGAAGCCCATTTCTCAAAGATTCCAAGGGAGAAAGAATCATTTCTATTTTACCTTGACCAATTCTAAGATGATATATGATATATTAATCATGAGTGAAACTTCTTAAGGGTAAAGTTTATGCTCATCGAGATCACGCCCCAAAATATGTACGCCAAAACACAACAAGAAATTCTCACCATCGTGCACCTTACACTTTTGGCATTTTATATTGTATTAAGGGGATATATATATATCAAGGGAATTATAATATGAATATATATATACAGTATTATAAGTAGAATAATTTTCATATTTTCAACTTATCGTTACATTATACATGTTTTTTATTTTTAAATAATAAAATAAAAAATGAAATTTTAATTTGTATTCAATTTAAAATAAGTCATTTATTTTGATTAATTAATGGATTTTTGAAATAAATTTTATTTTAATAAAACATTATTATTAAATAATTTTTATAAAATATGGATGGTCAAATAAATTTATGAAGTCAAATTTAAATTGTTAGGGTTTGAAACTTTTATTTTCAAAAAACCCATTATATCTCAATAAATGACGATTATTATTTTAAAAGTGAAAATAAAAAAATATTGAAAATTATTTTTATAAAATGGAAATTATTTTTTGAATAAATACATTGATAATATCCAACAGTGATGTTTTCATAATTTTCTGAGATAGTTAAATTTTCATGTCAATTTAAATGCCATATAAATATATGATGTGTATTATGACATAATAATGAACCAAAAGTGTCATAATAAATACTATAAATGTAATAAATCACCAAATTTATTTTTTCATTTTAGGATAATGTGATTCTATGTTTTTTTTTAATTTTATAAAGAAATTATGAATCCTCCAAAAAATAAATATATTTTACGATTTTAAAAGCATTTCTTAAAGAGTATGACTCACTTTCACATAATTAGGGGTAAAATTTTAATAATTTAGGTCTTTAAACATATAAAATAATGATATCAACTACCTTTGGTAGAATTCAGGACCAAAAAATAGGAGAAGTTTTTTGGTTTTGGTTAGTTCATTAAATAGAGTTCAAAACATATATTTGTGAAATGATAAAGAATTCACCAATCATTTGAAACATAAATCCACCCATGATACCATTTATCATTACTCAAAATAGTAGGAGAATGACTTTAATATTTTCTCCCATCTCTAGAGTCCTCACAGGGTGCCATCAAGCTCTCAAGAGGCTTTTCCTTAGCATTTGGAGTCGTACTCTCATAGTAAGGGATCCTTTCCTTCTCTTATTTATTCAGGTTTATTCACTATGATATGCATTATCTTTCATATTAATATTATTGGTAAATGTTTCTTCATGTCTCTTATACTTTAAATCTGATGAAAAAATGATTAGATACCTCTTTATCTCTCATCAACTTTTTTATGAATCTTTAAGTGACATTGTTATGCTGCCTAAATTCCACAATGATTTTCCATGCCAATAAATTGTTTAGTGAATACCCACCACCATTTCCTATCAAGGGAGTTCACATTTGTGAAATTAAACTTATATTATTATATTATTATATGTATCTATTAAATACTTCATCATTATGGATTAAAATATGATATGTAATGAATCTATGTTGTATGATCTATGTGGCACACTTAAAAATGAGAATTAAATGAAGGTGATGAGGGATCCCCAAATTATGCAGTACTATAATACATGGGGTAATCTGTTAGTATCATGAGATATTTTGAAAGGGGTAGGGGAGTGAATCTAATCCACCATTAGAATTTTTACATTATTATTTATTTCCATTTATCCTTAACTTATATATTTGATGTTATATTTTTATTTGTTTTTCACATTTCCCATGTTGCATTTATATTACCATGACATATCATTCTTTCTTGTTCATTATTATGATTCCTACTCATTCTATGCCCCATTTATATTCTTATTTCCTAACATATATTTCTTTTTCCAGGTTATTCCATTTTTATTCCATTATCAGTCTTTATACCTCACCCCATTCTTAAGTATATCCCCATGTTATCACATGTATCTTTAAGTACATGCATGTTGAGAATGTTTTCAATAAAGATGATGTATTTTCCTATTTTAAGTTGTTAGATAATGTGCATAATTCCCAAAGATTATAGACCTCTCAATATTTTGGGTTGTATTACTTATAATATTATTTATTAAATCATTTACTAATTTGTAATAAAGATATTGGTGTTATATGAATACTCATTATAGTATCTCTTACATTAATTATAGGATTTTATGATGTGATAAAATATACATTATAATTATATTCTATTTATTTTGTACCCAAAAAGTTTTATGTCTCATAAAATTATTAACATGTTCTTCTAGATAATTTCATCATTGTTATTTCATAAATAAGATTTATTTTATAAAAAGTGTTCTTTAAATATGAAAATTTATACTTTTAAATCAAAAATCATCATTTCTTGAAAAATACGATGTTGGAAAATAATAAAAAATTGAACCTTATAAGAATAATATTTCACATTATAAATTTTTATATTATTTTAAATTTTAAATAAATTATTTAATAAGCGTTTTTTACTAAAATAAAATTTACTTATAAAAATCATGAATTATTCAAAAATGGTGTCTTGATTGAAACTATATATTTCCTAAATATAAAATTTTGTTTCATTTTATTAAATATAATATCTTTCAAATTCATTACATAATCTTTTATAAATTAATAATAAAAAAGGGAAAATATAATAAAAATTTTATTCTAAAGAAAAATATAAAAAATCATATCATTGTGGTATAGATTCATAACCCCTTTTTATAGAACTATATACCCTTAGGGTAATGTGTGCAGTTGTGAAACATTATTCGGGTGATTAGACAAACATGGTTTGTGTCATGATCTTGATAAGATCGAAATAATATGAAAAATGTGTTTTACCAAGATTTATTTGTTCAATATCATCATTGGCTTCTTCAAGGGAAATGACATGACTGGTGATTCCATCTCCCTCATAAGGTCGGATAAATGGGATTCATAGGGTATGATTCATCAATTCGAGGTCATCATTTCTTATGCCTATGTCAATTGTAATTTATAATAACCCTTAATATATTATATTCTTAATGGTCACTATATAATGACTATATTATCAACAATTATAATTCTAATGATCTTTTAAATCTGTCAGGTTATATCTACCTAAAATAAACAAATTAGTTCGTGTGATTTGTGTAACTGCATTACTCAACAAGGAATTCTCTCATACAAAAAAATATTTTCATTTATTTATATTTGTTTGGTTAATCTAAAGTGAATGAAATTGACCATAATAAGACAATATATATTATTTAAAGGCTCAAAATCATAAGGATTTTTTTTCCATTTTCACTCAATGGATATTTTATATTTTATAAAAATAATATAAATTGGCCACTATAAATAGTGAGCATGAAGACTATATGTACATTGAGAATATTGAAGTCTTTCTTCTTATAGATAATGAGATTTCATAATACTGGTTGAAGAATGAATTTTATTTGTAAAAATAATCTCACATATCATAATATATGAAGATCTTATAATTCCATAAGTCACTAGAACTTATAAAAGAATGATTAGAAAAAAACTCTATATTAATGATAGAAAATAATAATAATCTCTAATATTTATAATCTATTTTGTTGATATTATCTATTTTGGAAATTAAAAGTATGGTTTCAACTATGTTTACTCTCATTTGAAGAATACTTTTAAGATTCCATTTTTTCGAGGAGATGCATTGCTTCATGGGAATTAAAATTACTGATGAAAAAGATCACATTTTTCATTATTAGGAGAATTATAGACAACACTTTTTATAGAAGTTTCTAATTGATGATTCTAAGAATGTTTTTATAAAAATTTTAAAAGGAACAAATATATAAAATGATGAATATAGAAAAAGGGTTAATCAAGAGTAGTTTAGAAAACATATTGGGAGTTTTCTCCATTTAATAGCTTTGAGTATGGAAGTTGTCTATGTCATTACATTATGAACATTGTATCAAAGTGTGAAAAAAATAACATACCAAAGTATTGAAATGAAATATAAGTTACATAAAAGGAAATATAAATTATTATTTAAAGTATAACAAAAAATTAAATCACAATCTCTTTTGTTATGTTGATGTGTATTGATCAGGATGTGTTGATGATCAAAATCCTACATCTGGTGGATTTTTTTTCTTTAGAGAAAGGTGTATTACATGACACACAAAGAATTATAACTATGGTACACTAAGAATATAGGAAGTGTAATGTATGTATACCACACAAGAAAAAACTCAATTATATAAATAAAGAAACTACTAAAATATTTGAGAGTGGAAGTTTTGTTTTCTTGATCGGTGGTCAGTGATAATAAAAGATCCAGCAATATTTGAAGACATAAAATTTAATATTTATTAATTAAATAATATAGATATTAAGTACCATTGTATGAATGTAAAGGTGTATGAAGGATTAATTAAGACCAATTTTATTACAATAACATAACTAGTGGGGGAATTCATTACTATGAAACTACCTATGAATTAATTATTTTAATTAAGGTTAATTAAAGGAGTTTGAGATCAAAAATATCAAGGATATTGTATAGTATTTTAGGTGCTGTCTAACATGATATTTGGATGTTATTTTTATAGAGTGTTAAATATATCAAAATAAATCTAAATCTAAAAATATTTCTTCTTAATAAGGTTTAAATATATCATTAATGGAAAATATATATTTTTTAGGATTTTTTTATAATGGGATAATTGTGACTTTGACAAAGACATGTGGGTGTATGTTTATAAAGCTGTGGTTTTTAGATTTCTATATTGGTTAATGTGTGAATCATTAAACCATGTTTATTTAGTATGTGTTTAAAGAAAAATTTAACATAGGCGTGGACATAGTTTTTATGAAAATTTAAGCAGAATAAAATTGGTTTTGTTTTTTAGAATTTAATATGAGTTAATCATAGTGAATATTCTTAAATAATTATTCATTATTCTTTTTTATCACACCAAATACACTAATTTATCATTATAAAGGTTATTTAATGATTCATTGAAATTTTTTATTCTAATATATGTTCAATGGTTGATAATAAATCAAATGTTATAGATTTTGTGACATGGATGATGTTTGAGAATGTGAATGTTTCCCAAATGATGTATGAGATAAAAATGGGGAGAATTATAGATGAAAATTAATTGAAATGGAATTTAATTGTGAAATTTGGGTTTTAATTTTGTTTATAACAGATTAATATTATTAAAAATTAGATAAATTCAAGTATTTTAGACTAGGTAAAGGTTATTTGTAACATATTAAGTGTTCGGAAATTTTTTGAAATAAAGAGTGGAGTTTGGGGTTGTCTTGGATGAGATAGTAAAAAAAATGTCATGGTGGTTTCCAAACAACATTATGGCTTCTTGAATCAAGGGATAAGTATTTTGTGGTACTGGAAAAAGGGATAGAATATTGTCAATGGTTTTAAAAATAATCCAAGCGTATAATTTTGAAGCCACATTATATCATTATTTAGTGTGTATATATGTTATTTGGTAGATAAAGATAAATGTGTAATACTTAAAACTATGGTTGTTTAGTAGTTAGTATGGTATAAATAATATAACTTGTAGCTATTGGTTGTAGGTTGATTTAAAAATGGGGGAATATTTATGGTTTTTTTGGATATGGAGAAAATGGGCAACAAAATAAATAATTGTGATTATGGTTTGATAGTTTTGTTCTTATAGTTCTTCAAACCATGTTGAAGTGGTATTAATGGGTTTTATCAGATGATAAAAATAGGGAACACATATTGGTATATTTAGAGTGGCCATGGTTTAGAGTTCTTTTGAAATGTTTCAAAATTAGTTATTTCAACACTATATTTTTTTCATCACCACCACACACTATGTTTTTCATAAAATATAGATTCAAGTTTCATTGATGATGGATCTTTGGAGATTGATCAAGGGATATTCAAACTGAATATTTCATTAAAATAGAGATAATTGTATGTGAAAATGAATTCTATATTTATCAAATGGATCTGATTTAAAAGGAAGAAGTTATATGTTGTGATGGTAACAAAATATTTAATTTCAAAATTGAAATTTCAATGAAAGAAAGATTAGTTTATGTTGTGAAACTACGTTTAGAGGAGTATAACTGTCACCTAAAAATAATCAAAGAGATAAATAAGAGACACCCAAGAAGAAGTTTAGTTATTTATTGTCATATTTTTTATAGTTGGGATTATCGAATAAGAAATATTAAAAGGCTTTATTTGATAAATATGAACTATAGTGACTTTATAATGAACTAATGAATGTATTATTATTTAATTATCAATAGAATATATATACATGATAATCTCTTAGTATTAGAATAATATAGATGATATGAAGTCAATAAAATGTTATTGGGTAAAAAATATTATATTTTCCCTGATTGATGTAAAGAAAACATGGTGAAACTTATATTGACACCAAATTTTGGGATTCTAATTGGGGTTATAAAATCATTCTTGTTTGATTAATTGTATGGTTATAGGTTGGGTGTGGGTGAACATAATATTTTTTACAAGAATGTTTTATAAAAATGATATTAATATATAAAAATTTCCCATTTTAATGAATTTCATAATACTAATAGATCATATTGTCATAAATTATAACATCCCAAACTAAGAATGTAGAAAAACATTATGAATGTTGATACTATAAATAATTTTTTCTCTATGGTTGTGTTTATGTGAGAATGAAATAATTTAGTTCAATTTATTAAATTAAAAATGTTTTTTCTAAAAAAATATAATTATTTACAACTTCAATTTAATAACCATATCCATGGATAATGGTTTATTATTAGAGAATCATAAAATATTATCATTTATTGACTTATCCCCCTGATTCCCTCGGAATCTGGGGATGACCACCTTGATGGGATGTTCAAACATTTCGATCAGTTTCTAACGGGTTTGTTCATAGAACCGGAAACATCCAATGATTCCACATCCATTCGGACCTACATTCCAAAGGTAGGTGCTCATTAGTTTGGGGACTGATGAGGCTTAGGAATTTGCATTGGTCGAGAGGATGGGAGGTCGGACTCATCACACCTTTTTAGGGGAATTATTGTCTACTCTGGGACTCTATTTATAGATCTAAGTTATGTTCGTGAATCCTTATTACATTACCATGTATAAAATGAGCTTCCCTTCAGATCTGAAAATCTATGATTAAATATGTAGGAAATTTAGAGAATCATTTATATGTATTCGAGGTTCTTCATCGATAGAGAATCATCTGTATTTATTAGAGATTATTGGTCAATGGTACCCTTCGACACATTTATATAGAAGTCTCTTGGTCATTATGATGACCATGCTGGTTTTAAAGCCACTCAGTGGGGAACTTGAGGTTTATTATCATTCATAAGGACATGGATTATTTTAGAGTTGGGATCGAACCCGTAGACATGCTACCTACGTATCCTTTGTTTAGAAAAGGAATTAGAACCCACGTAGTTTGAGTAAGGGAGTATGATGTTTATGATTGATGGCTCAAATAAGGATGTCACAATTACTTTTACACTCTATGCTCACATGAGTCATGCTCGGTGTGAGAAACAAGAGGTATTGGTAAAAATTAGACAATTTTTCCCTGAAAGATGCAATCATAAGAAATAATGTGGGGCTTATTTATGTAGGACTGCCTTGATAAATGAAGGTTAGGATTTACTTTAGCGAAGAAATCCAGGAACAGGGTCCATAAATGTATATGTGCTTCATGGAGATTTTGAATACTCTAACTTGGGGCTTACGCCTGAAAAGGAGGCCAAAATTAGGAGAAAACTTATGATTGGGTTTTAATCTTGAAAAGGAATCCCAGATCAAAGGTAAATTAGGACTGGTTAAGAAAATTAAGACTGGGGCTTACTCCTGAAAAGGAGGCCCAGGTTAAGAGATTTGAAAAATTAAGGGACTTGGGGTTTACTCTTGAACAGGATGCCCATATTTGAGACTGGGGCTTACTCCTGAAAAGGAGGCTCAAGTCAAGGATTATGACTGGGGATTATTCCTGAAAAGGAGTCCCAGGTTAAGGGAATTATGTTTTGGGGATTACTCCTGATGAGGATGACCAAATTAGGGGATTAGGGCTTACGCCTATGGAGGATTCCTAGATTTGGGAACATTAAGAATTGGGGCATGCTCCGAAGGAGGATGCCCAAGTTTTGAATTATGACTGGGACTTACTCCTAAAAAGGAGGCCCATATTTGAGACTGTGGCTTACTCCTAAAATGGAAGCCAAGGTTAGTGGATCTAGGTCTTACTCCTAAAGAGGATGCCCAAATTAGAGGACTTATGACTGGGGATTATTCCTAAAAAGGAGACCCATGTTAAGAATTCTATCATCTTAAAGGATGAGGTTGAATGAATGAAATCACAATCTTTAGTGACATAAAGATGTGTAAATCACTAGGTTTTGAGAGATATTCCACAGAATTCCTTTCAGATATGTAAGTCAAATCAAGAAATCATGCCATAAATGTCTTTGAAGAGTGTCTTGAAGACTGAATATTGAATAGGAAAGGTGGAATGGCTCAAGAAGGGTGAAATGGGAAAAAAGGGAACCCAAAAAGGCATGGGTGCGCAAGTCCTGGCAGGCGCGCAGGTACTGCGTGGGCACGCAAGTCCTAGTCGCGCAGGTATGCATGCGCGACACATGGTGTACTTTCATGACGGTTAACCAGTAGGGTAATACTTGAGCGACTCTTGATTGAAGCTTTTAGAATCCTCTTGAGGTTCTTCCAGAAGAGGGGAGCACAAGTTCTATTGAAGGAGAAAGGTGTCTTGCAAGTGTGACCTTTTCCCTTAAGGGCTGGCCACTCAGGCGTGCAAGTGTTGATGAGTTTCAACATTTAGGCCTTCCTCTCCATATTTAGATCTTCCGTTCTAGGTAAGAAATTACCTTAGAAGTTCTTCGGAAGCTTTGAAAAGAGACTAGGGCACCAGGAGCTCAAATATGAGTTTCTGGAAAAAATCCTCCTCGAATGGGGGGCCCACAAGGTCTATTTATAGGCAGGAGAAGATCCCGGGCAGTTATTACTTAGGTCACGCAAGTGTACTTGCGCGACAGTGATAGAACTTGCGTGGCACATGTGATTTTAATACCTTGTTCATGCCTTTGTCGATTTTTGATATTTTCTTCAAAGGATGAAATCAATTTGAGCTAAGTCATTTCCCTTTACATTCCTTTGGACTCTGTGAAGAAAAAGGAGTGTCAACAAAATTCCCTCCTCAGATTTGGATCTGAAAGAAATGAGGATGTGACTTTGAGGAAAAGAAGAAAACCAAAGGAAAGGTGACGCACAAGTCTTGATGGTGCAGAGGGTGGTGCGCAAGTGTGCATCGTGCAGGGCCTGGGCGCACTAGGTGTAGGCGTGCAGATAGGCCTCCTGGCCTATAAATACGTGGTCATTGGCCACGCTTCGCATCTGATTCTGAATTCTCGAGCTCTCGCCATGCAAGTCATATTCTTTCCACTGTTTCCTCACAGTTGCGCTGTTGTCAAGGTAATAGGACTTGTGCAGTGAAAACATGCGCGTAAAAAACATGTGTGACACATTTAACAATTGCGTGACACGTCCATACTTGTGCACCTTAACGCCTTAACCATTTTTTTTTGAATTTCATTCACAATGTTTATGAAAAATCAATCCATTTAAGGGTTAATTTATTCAACTCTTGTGCAGAATCAATGGCTCTTAGACCTGGAATAGTTGATGAACTGTCTAGAAAGCGGATAGATGATATGATGGACATCATTGGCCATGATTATTATACTGTCAAAGATAGCACTCTTCCGAATTTGGCTAATTATTTGAAGAAATATCATCATGACTTCCCACAGAGCACTTATTTTCCTTTGTATGGATATGGTCATCTTCGAGAAGTCACCATTCCAGAAGCAAAGAACTATCTTCCATTTTCGTGGATCTAGAATTACACCAACTTTGCTTTAGCAAATATCTCAGGTGGAGGATTATTTCTAAGTGATGTAATAGTAGATGAGGCCTACGTGATGCATCATATCCCTTTCACACCAGATCTGAAAAATCATACACCAGAGCTACCACCACATTGTCATCCTTCAATCTTCCGAAATGCTCAGATGGATCAATCCAAAGGCTGGAAGAAAAGTTGGGACTTTCGTCCTGGGGGAGACGTGAAGCCAACTTGGTTGTGGGAATACTGGTTGCGACAAACCTGTGCTATGTTTGTCGAGGTTCTGAAGGGAGATTCAATATACGAAGCTATCTGGGTTGGGAAAACATGTGTTTACAGACATGATAACTTCGTGCCAGAGATACTCAGCCACTAGAGCCCAGCAACTAATTTGTTCCATCTTACTCATGGAGAAGTAGGCATTAGTCTGTGGGATGTCTACAAGATCTCAGGGGCTCCAATTTTGGGCGATATGTATGATGAATTCATTACTCCCAAGGTGACATGGAATTATTCAGAGAAAACTCATGGTTTAGCTCGAGAATTATTTAAGATCTTCCACGAGATCAGGAGTTTAGAGACCTCATTAACTCATTCTAGAAAGGATATTCATCTGGAGGAATGGATGAATATATTTCTTATTGAGAAGAAAGAGAGGGAGCCAAAGGATAAGGGGCTGAAAGAAAAAGTATCCAAGAAAAAGAAATCCAAGGATAAGAGGCCCAAACGTCCTACCACCTGCCCGAAACCTGAGAAGAGTGGTGCTCCTGGCACATTCTGGCCAACTCTAGAAGCATTAGAGTTTTAGAAGTGGGGATATGAGGTGAATCAAAGAATCCCAAAGAACACTCGTCTGGCGGGATTCTTGGAAATGTGGCTCAGTGTTTATCTCTTTCCAGTCAGGGATTCGAAGGGAGGCGTCAGGCCAGGGACCTTCGTCATTGCCATAATGTTGGATGAGGGAAAATGGTTGGGTTGGCTACCCCCATTTTAGCAAAGATTCACAGGAGTTTACATCATGTCTTCATAGGTAAATCTTCTTTATGAATATTGGGAAAATTACAAGTTTTATGGGGATGGATCGCCACTCACTTCAGGACTTACAATGTACAGAATGGATTACAAATTACTGGAAGCTCTTTTAGGACGTCAGTGCAAGCATTTTCTGGAGTTGCTCCATTAGATGTTAATGCCTATGACATGAAAGTGAGGCTGATCATGTTTAAGGAATTAAACTTCTTTCCCTATGGAAGTCCGCCAACCGGGCGTTTTTTTGATGATAGAACAGCCCATTTGGATTTGAGGGCATACATGCAAGCTTGCAGGGATGGTGTACTAGTTTCCAGGATTGACGAAGAAATCATATGCGAGGACTATGCTTCATATAGATTTACACGTCAATCCAAATGTCTGCAAAATATTGTTGTATCTCATCTAGTACATGTTAGGTTAGAGCAACATCCAATGGTTGCTCGACAACTATGGCTGCTGACGTCAAGGGAGAAGACTGGGGCAGTATTTGATCTACCAGTTGAAAAAGCGGCACATAATTTGACTATATATTATGCCGAACACTGGATAGCATCATACCCAAAAGGGATATTGAATCAACCAGTTTATCAGGTGGGGAAAAGGAAGAGGTCTATTGAGAAAGAAACCCTTCCTCATGAAGGTGATGCTTCCCCACCTGAAGTTTATTCTAAAGACCCCTCCACTAGAACTGATTCACCAGATTCCCATGATGGGGATGATGAGGAACAACCAGCGGCAAAGCGGTTTCGTGCCCGATATAATCCTTCGGTCAGAATTAAAAGACCCACTCCATCAACTCCTGGTGAGTTACTTTATTGTAGTAATTTAATCACTGCTACTTTATAAATCAATAAGTCTTTACTTTCTTATTCTCTATTTGTAGTTGCAGGAGATGGGAAGAAATTGAAGTCAAAAATTATAGGACCTTTCTCGCAGCCTTCATATCTAAGACCAGAGGATGTCCAACTATGGAAGAGTTTATACTGTGGTACTGAGACCGCCTGGCTGGATTAGTGTGAGGGCCTACAACTTCTTGGAATAGGTAATCTTATGGCTTCTACAAATCTTTAAAACGAGGATGACCCCAATGAAGTGCGTGCTTACATCAGAGATTTGGAAATGCTCATATATGCCACTGATGAGTCTGTTCCTGTCACTAGGCGGGTGATGGAAATGATTGATCGTGGCGCCACTCTGGGGGCTGGTGGTTCTGGAGATGAGGAGTGGCATGAGTTTATGGCTCCTGAAGAAGTACGTTTTCTTTCCTTGTTTGCTTTTCAACGTGATTTCAGTCGACATTTTGTTACTTAAGGAAGCTATTTTCTTCATCTTGCAACTTTAAAAGAAAGGAACTGTGGTTCCTTTGCCACAGTATAGCCCTAGTGGTACTACCATCGGGGATGCTGCTGATTCTCCAAACGAACCAGGAGAGATATCTCCAGGACAGCAGGCCATGAATGAGGCGTTGTACATAGCCTTCCATTCTCCAATCCAAGTGTCAATAAGGGAGACTTCCGATACTCCTAAAAAACCAAAGAAGCAAAGGCAAAGAAGGAGGAAGTCCACAGATAAACTCTTTATTAGCAGTGATAAGTCCTTCGAGTAATCATGAGTTTATAACCATGACCACATGGTTACTCATATTTCGGGGGATTGCAGGGGCTTCTTCAATTTCCCCCCTGAGGGAAAGGAATGATCCTCCTTCAAAGACCATAGAGGGTGCTATGGAACAATCACAGATCCAAGATGACTTGGCTGCTCCTGGAGAAGAGCTAGCATCTATTCCCAGTACCCCTCCTGATTCTGTTGCAAGAAGAGAAGAACATGTTTCTGGTAAATCAACAATGCTTCATAAAAATGTTGAATGAAACACCGACTAATTTCCATTCTGTGATACTTTAGGTTCGACTCCTGCATTAGAGCTTCTGGCGACTATTTCAACTGATGCAACTGATGCTATGATTTTACCTGAAGATACTGTCTAGGGTCAGGGGCTGCAGGACGTAAGTCGTCAAGAAGACACACCAAACTCTTCCACTAGTGAGACTAACCAGGATTCTGAAATATCATTGGATGAAATGATGAATCATGGCATGTCTTTTGAAGAATTTTATGATCATGCTATATTTTCCTGTGATTTAGAAGACCTTGGGCGTGAGGGTTATCCTTCACCCAGTAAATTTTCTTATAATTTACACTTCTAATCATGACTGAAAATGATACGCAGTTCCATCCATAGAAACCGCTGAACTGCAAATTCCTGAAGCGGTTGTGGACATTGATGTCAACCCTACCATTGCAGAAACATTATTTCAAGTAGAGATAAACCCACTAAACCCTCCTGATACCCATCATGAAGATCCTGTTGAAACTAGGAAAGATGGGGAGGAGTCTTCTCAGGTTGCTGACCAACCGTCGGGTAAGGGATAACAATATTTGTGATTTTACTTCATATTCAAGACAATTGATTCTTTTATTATCCTTTGAAGCTAACCAAAGATTTAAATTAATTATGCAGGGCTGTCAACTGCAGTGGTTAAGTCTGGAGGTGAAGCCTCTTCCTCTACCCCCACGGGAATTGAAAGTGAAGAAGCACAAGTCAGGGGGGAAAGAACAGAATATGGCACTTCCTTAAGTGCATTAATCCCAGATTACCTTCCCCCATGTGATGATGATGTTCAATCAGACCCAGATATGCTTAAAGTGTTCAGCTTTTCAAGACGAAAGGCATGGAACAACATATGGAAAATCATATCTGAGGTGCCTTTAGAAGAGTTATCATCGAAAATTCCTCGATTGTCCTCCAAATTTGTCATACTAGGACATGGCGGTTTTGGATATGAAAAGATCCATACCACAGTGAAACAGATCATCTTTAGGAGGTAGCAGGAGCAAAAGTGCCACGAAGATCTAACCAGGGTGAAATTATCAGTTAACATCGGCGAATTTGAGGCTGCGGCATCCCAAGCTGAGGCTGATTATACTTCCATGATGAAGGAGATGAAGCATAAAATCAAATAAAAAGTCGTCCAGCAGGTGCAGCTCCAACAACAGTTAGATACTGTTACTGGGGAACTTGATCAACTCAATAATTCATTGTAGGGAGCTCAAACGAATGGTATGAAATCCATTTCAGATGCCAATAAGGCACTCTATCAAGCTGAGAAGAGTGAAGTTGATCGAGTGCACGAGCTTCAAGTAGTTGATGATGAAGCTCGGGATGTTGTACATCAAATGAATACTTATGTCGATAATTTTTTGTAATCTCTTTGGAAAAGAGAAGAGACTCCAATCTGTGGATGTCCTTCTATCTCTTGTGCATCAATGAAAAACACTTTCACCTTCACTCATTTGTACCTACATTCTGTTTTTCTACATGATTTAGATTTTACCTAAGGCAATGTGCCTTGTAGGAATAGTATGATTTTTACTAGGATTAATGTAAATAACCCTACAAACTTCGAACCTTTTAATTTCTCAATGTTATCTAAATCATACAAAATGTATGTTTAGTGAGATGGGAACGTGACTTTTATTCAGAGTTCCCTTGTCTTTTGTGGGCAGTTTAAATTCATCCACGTCGGACATAAAAAAGGCTAATGTTTAAGGTCGAAATAGCTTTGACCGAAATGGATTAGAATTGACTCAATTCCTTGAAAATTCATCTGAAAACATATTACCATACTCAAGTATGAGGTTAAATATGTAAGCTATGACTTAAGAATATTTGAATGTGAGGAATGATATGAAAAAGATCTAAAAGGCATTAGAAGAAGTAGTTTCCAAGAATGAAGTTACCATTATTTAACAAACCCGTTAGGGGGTTGAATTATATAGGGCCACCTAAGGGCATTGGATGCATAGTTAAATAAAATGGTATCTTTTGGATAACAAGTCTGTTATGTAGACTGTTTATGCAAGGCCGCCTATGGGCACGTACTGCATAGTCAGGCAAAAGAACTCTCAGAAATTTACATTCCTAGTGCTAAAAGCCAGTGAATGTTTATGGAGATTCAAATCTTCCAAAGTATAGAGTTTTCTATATGGAAAGAGGTACTTGAATATGGAGAAGATATTTCCAAACAAGATTATTGAAGAACTGGATGAGTATCACTCCTACGAAGGTCTGACCCAAATGTAGGGAAGGATAATATAAACCATATACTTGAATACTTTCAGATCATGAAAAAGGATATGGGACAAATATGTTAAGGATGGATATTTTTGTGGATCCCTACATACTTTTGTTTAAGGAAAATAAGGACAAAAGAAGAATTCTTCCCACGAATGAAGTTACCACTATCCGAAAAACCCGTTAGCGGGTTAAATTATGCAGGGCCACAAAAGGGCATCGGCTGGATAGTCAAATAATAGTATCTTTTGGCTAACATGTCTGTTATGTAGACTGTTTATGCAAGGCTGCCTATGGGCACGTGCTGCATAGTCAGACAAAAGAACTCTCAGAGGATTGACATTTTTGTGACTATAAGTCATGAAAAGGGTTATGAGGATCTGAAAATATTTAAGGTTAGGATTATGACACATAAATATGGGTATTGTTCAATGTATATAGAGATACATAGATCAATGCTAACCATAATCATGTTGTGGCTGGGTCCTGAATTAAAATGTTGGACATCACTACGTATCCTATAAGGATGAGAATCAAGCCATACGTAGTTCTTAAACTACAGTTTAACGTCGTGTGGGACAAAAGGATTAGAGATCTAAGTTTAGGGTCATAGAGCTTGGACCATTGTAAGAAATACACAGTGTGTGTTTTCATGGGGAATTTTCAGCCAAGGGACTGAAAATGGAATTTAGGGTTAGGCCCAAAGACTCGGGGCTAGATTCGAGGGACACTCAAACATTCCTACGTATCCCATAAGGATGGGCATCAATCACAAGTAGTTCAAGAAATAACCTCTGTACAAATTTGGTTTGTACATGTGAAGGGTGATAGGGGAATTTAGTGCAATGATGGTTTAACCCAAGATAAAAGGTTCGGGCATTTCCATGTATGCACGTAGTCTTTGAAATGAAACATGATTGAAAAATAAATGAAAATAATGGTTCTCCCTGAGGTGATGGTATCAAAGAAATTTGTAGTTTATTGTCATACTGGAAATAATTGTTGTATAGTTTAAAGTCGTATAACAAGGAAGAAAGTGAACTAATGTAAAGATATTGATTATATTGGAGGTTTCAAGAATTAACATCGTATGAGATGGAGATGAACCGACGTGAAGAGATTGGTTTTGGGCTTGAACCTTGGGAGGTTGCCTACATACCCAACCTAGTAGGCAAGGATCAAAGTCTGTGTAGTTCAATTAAAGAATGAATTAATGATCAAGTTGTTCTTGGGGACAATGACCTAAAAAAAGGTGTTAGGGCTTACACATGGTTAGCGGCCCAGAGAGAGTGTTATGTTTAAGGTTTTCCCTAAGCTCATGTGAGTCATACTCAGTGTGGGAAACAAGAGGTAACAATAACCTTAACGATGCATAGTTTAATGTCATGTAGGGCATATAAAGGGACTATGCAGTTTAAAGTCTTGCAGTTAGGACTATTGGTGCTGCACAGTTTAGTGTCATGTAGAAGGGACAAAATACAGTTTAATGTCATGTAAGATGTATCATGGAATTTCTGTATAGTTTATCATCATGTAGTTAGGACGATGGGGACAATAGAGTTTAACGTCATGTTGGACGAAAGGGGGACTATGCATTTTAATGTCATGCGGGGAGGAAAAAAGTGGACACCATTTTAACGTCATGTTGGATGCATTGGGGATTTTTTTCAATAGTTTATTGTAATGTTGTACGAAAGTGAGAATAGTTTAAGGGCATATAGGACCTTTTATGATTATGTAGTTTAATGTCTTTCCAGATGTAAGGTACTTTTATACATTTTAACGTCATGTAGTTAGGACATCATAGTTTAACGTCTTTCTGGACGTAAGGGACTTGAAAATTGTTTAGGGTAATACGCATGGACCGTTGATGATGCAGTTTAAGGTCATACATGACCTAGTTGTAGTTTAAGTTCATACTGGACCATTTAGGGAACTTTTTCATAGTTTAAGGTCGTGTCGGACGAAAGTACAAATAGTTTAAGGTCATATGTATGGACTGTTGCTCTATATTTTAACGTTATATAGCAAGGACGAAAAAGGTACTTTGCAGTTTATACAAAATACTTCTTCAAAAATCTGGCATTGGTTGGAGTAGTGATGAGTTCTCCATCCATTGAGATTAATGAATAAGCTCCATTGGAGTAGACCCTATATATTGAATAATGTCCTTCCCATTTTGGCTCATGCTTTGGAGGTTTCATTCCTGTTATCATTGGAGTTCTGAGAACTAATACCAATTCTCCCTGAGTGAATGAACGAAGATGAACTTTTTTGTTAAAAGCTCGTGCTATTCGGTTCTCATAGACTTCCAAGTGGTGAAAAGTGCACAATCTTTTCTCATCTAACCATTCCAATTCATTGAATCACTTTTGAGATTGTTCATCTGTAGATGATTGATCACAAATGGCAACTCTGAGCGAGGGTAGTTGAACTTCAATGGGCAAGATGGCTTCTGTTCCATATACCAATGAATATGGAGTTGACGGAGTTGCAGTGCGGGTGGTAGTCCAATAAGCCCATAAAGCATGAAAGAGTTTATCAGGCCATGACCTCTTATCTTTATCTACCATGTTTTTCAGTATATTTGAATGAGTCTTGTTAAAGGATTATATCTGACCGTTGGCCGCTGCATGATATCGAGATGAATGGTTGGATTTGATGTTGTATTCTTGATACAACATCTTCATCTCGGATGAACATAAATTGGTGCCATTGGTCGTCAATATGGTATGAGGGACACCAAATCTGGTAATGATGTTAGAATTTATGAAGCTAACAAAGAATTTAGAACTGACTTCCTTGAGAGGTGTTGCCTCTGCCCATTTGGAAAAGAAGTCAGTAGCAGTATGAATGTACTTAAACTGCATGGCTGTAGCCAAAGGGTAAGGTCCCACCACATCCATTCCCCATGTGGAAAATGGCCATGAGTATTTAGCTGTATGAAGAAACTCTGGAGGTTGATGAATGATGTTGGCATGTACTTGGAATGAATGAAACTTCTTTGGGAAATCGACACAATCTCATATCATTGAAGGCCAAAAATATCCAAGCCTTAGAATCTGATCGGATAGTCTATGTCCATACTGGTGGGCACCATAGACTCCTACATGCAATTCTTTCATGACAGCCATTGTCTCTTCACCATCAATGCATCTGAAGAGAACTACATCAAAACCACATTTGTAGAGAATTTTCTCTAGGTGATCTGGGCTACCATAAAGAGTAAAATTAACCACACGTCGTTGGATTTGTTCTTTTTCAGCTCTATCTGGTGGAAGTGTTCCATTTTGAAGGTATTCCCTGATAGGTGACATTCATCCTGTAGTATGACCATATGGTTTAGTAATGGGACAAATTTCATTAATTTCCTCTATTTTGATCCGAACATAAGGTGAAATTGCACGACAGTGGGAAATACTGATAGTTGTCTCGTCCCGATTTGGATCTTCCAGAGCTGTGGCGATATTAGCCAATGCATCAGCTTGAGCATTTTGTGATCTTGGGACATAAGAAAATGTCGGTTCCAAAGGGAATTCCGCCATTAATTCTCTGACATAATCATACAAAGGGATTAGTTCTTATTTTCTGATGGCATAATCCCTATTGACTTGTTTGATTACCAGGTCTGAATCAGCTTTCACCTTTAAGTGATTCACTTGTTCTTGAAGTACTAATTCCAAACCTATGATGACAGCTTGGTATTCTGCTTAATTATCGGTACCACCTTCCCAAAATAAGAAGGAATAATGTAATAGTGACTTTTCTAGAGAAATGAGCACAATTCCTAAGCCAACTTTGTTGAATTTAGGATTTTCCATTTTCCCCCTGTTGGACTTCTAGAAGAACCATCAAAATACGTTTCCCATGCATAAGGAAATTATTGAATAGAGAAGACTTCCTCATCAGGAAGTTCAATATCTGAAGATGTGTCTTCCACTAAAGGGTGTTCAGCTAGGAAATCAGCCAGATCTTGGCCCTTTATCGTCTTTTGGGACACATACTGAATGTCAAATTGCTGCAAAATAACTTCCCACCTTGCCAGACGTCCTGTAAGCATTGGGAAACATAGGATAAATTTGAACGGGTTATTGCGAGATACCAATTGGACCTCGTGATGTTGCAGGTAGTGTCCCAACTTCTGAACTACAAATATTAATGCCAGGCAGCACTTCTCAATACTTGAATATCGGGTTTCTCTTTCAAGCATGGTTTGACTGAGATAGTAGAGGCTGTTTTCATTCCCAGAATCATTCTTTTGAGAAAGGAAGGCACCCAATGATCACTCTAGAGCTGTCACGTAGAGGTTAAGTGGTCTTCCATCAATAGGTGGCATGAGTACTGGTGGACTCAAGAGGTATTTCCTGAGAATATCGAATGCTTCTTGACATTCTTCAGTCCTCTGATAAGTGATTCCCTTCCTCATCAATTTGGTGAAGGGTAAACTTTTTCATGCTAAATTGGCGATGAAATGCTGAATATAGGCTAAGTGTCCTTGAAGTACTCTTAATTATTTCAAATTTTGAGGAGGTGACATACCGAGGATTGACTTAGTCTTCTCAGGATCGACTTGAATACCATGATGGCATACAAAAAAGCTGAGAAATTTTCCCGAGGTTACCCCAAAAGCACATTTTAAGGGGTTCATCTTCAAATGATGCTGTCAAAGCTTGCATAATATGACTTCCAAATTATCCAAGTGATTAGAACATTGTTTGGATTTAACTACGAAATCGTTTACATAGCATTAAACAAACATCCCTATGAAGGGTTTGAAGATACAATGCATCGCATGCAGATAAGTTGCACCTGCATTTTTTAAGCCAAAGGGCATTACCCGGTAACAAAACACACCCTGAGGGGCTCTGAAGGCTGTAGATTCCTCGTCTTCTGGGGCCATTTGGATCTGATTATATCCATAATATCCATCCATGAAGGAATGTACTTCATAGCCAGCTGGTGCATCAATTAGAAGTTCTGTAATCGGAACTGGGAAATCATCCTTAGGACAATGCCGATTAAGATCTCTAAAATCGATGAAAACTCTAATTTGTCCGTTCATTTTCTTTACAGGGACAATATTAGCCAACCATTTTGGATATTGAACTTCTCTGATGAATTTAGATTTGATAAGCTTATCCACATCAGCTTCAATTTTGTAAACATAAGTTGAGTGTGTTCTTCTCACGGCTTGCATAAATCCTCGATGTTCTTCAGGTAAACCCAAATGATGAGTAGAAACATCAAGATTAATCCTGGGAATTTATCTATAGTTCCAGGAAAATATGTCTCTATTTTTCTTTAGAAAATAAATATACATCTCTTTCTCTTTAAGAGTCATGGCCGCACTGATTAAAGTGGGGCATGGATCTCCTTTTTTTACATAGATTTATTTCTCTGAGTTCATCCACAGTGGTAGAGATACCCTCTTCAAATGCTGGAGGAGCATCTCTAAGATCTTTCTCTTCTTCTTCATCATGTGTTATTTCTACCGTTTCTACTTGAATAGTAGATGATAAAGTATAATTATCATGATCTGAAGAGATGTCAAAATTTTCATATCTTGAAGAATAAGCTTCAATTTCCAACCAAATTAATGATGAAGGGTATTATTTGGGTAATAAAGAGGAGATGACGGATTGAGAATCAACATCATTATTCACCTCCGATGTTGCTATAACATCTTCTGTCCTAATTGGAGAAGTATAGACTTGTTGGATTTCAGCATATGAAATGAAGACATCATCATTTGTGCTTTCATCACTACTCGGTAGATTACCAATTTCACCCATGTTGTCTGCCTCGATTTCCGTAATTGACTTTATGGATCTTTCCATAAGAGTATTTTGATTTGGGTCTATCGTGTCAATTTTACTGATAGGCAACACATAATCTGTACTCACATGTGTAAATGGATTTACTAGAATTTTTTCCAAACCATATGGATCATTATCTTTGGTAATATCCTTTGTTATGGATTTCTCCCTTTGCTTCATGTGATAGAATTCCGCCTCAATGTATTGAGACTCACATGTCTTGAATGGGGCCTTATCACCATACAATGTCCCATCTTGACCAACAAAACAATATTTGAGACATTGATGGTATGATGAAGGGATAGCCGCATGTTGATGTAGCCAGGGTCTTCCAAGAAAGATGTTGAAGGCAGAGTCTTGATCAACAACCATGAAATCTGAATTGGATACAAGACCTCCAAACTGAGTTCTTGAGTGTAACATCACCCAATGGTTCTTGTTCATTTTTATCCTATCCTTATAGAATCATAGTGGAAGGATATAAATTAGATTCTGTGAGGCCCAATCGACTAAGTGTACGAATGGGCATGAGGTTGAATCTTGAACCATTGTCAATGAAAGCCCTTCGAACATTCACGCCATTGACATTTCCAGACAAGTACAATGGTCTAATATGTCCATGCACAACATCATATTCATCTTAATCAGTAAAAGATATTATTTCATGGCATTATGTAGGATTATTCCCTATTTGATAGACTTCAGCTGCAGTAATTTTAGTTTCAAACTCCTGAGGAATTGATAAAGCCTCGATGAGTGCTTCCCGAAGATCTTTTGACAGATTCAGAGCATCCAAAATTCATAACTTGGCTGGTACTTGGGCCAAGTGTTTCAATATATCATACTTTTGATCCAGAGATATGCATTTCCCAATAGGAATATATGGTTTAGCAGGTACCTTGGATACAAATTCTTTGGAAGTTGATGCATAATGTATTGGGAAAGGAGTTGGCAATATTCCTGGTTTTGGAAGATTAGAATGATTAGATCCATTTACATGCTGAGATGAAGAAGATGGACCCTTAAACCAGTCTTCCAAAATAACTATGCCAGGACTGAATTTTATATTGTTAGAAGAACTTGCTTGTTCTTGCTGAGCTCGCTGAAGGGCTTCACCATGGGTTTCTACTGCGTACACAGTTCTAGCCGGGGTAGAATTGGAATAGTGGCTTCTGAAATATCCACATCTTCCCATGAATCCTGAGCCCCTAGAACATCCTCTGATTCCTCTGTTTGATACAGGGAATTCAGGCTCATTGAAATCGAAACTGCGACTGGAATATGGAGCTGTTAATTGAATCATATTAACATCACCAAAGATTAACTGTTCTTCTGATCAAGACTCTCCCTGATTAGCCTGTTTATGTTGTGCTGTTTGGTTGGGTGGTGCCCGTGGATTTGAAGTAGATGGCATGAAGTCCGCCAAAGTCAAAGACAACTTAGGCTTTGACACATACTCATCATCTTCTGATTGTTTTTCTTTCTTTTAATCATTCCATTTCTTTGAGGAGTTTCCATCTAACGAAGAGGGTTTTGCCGCAAAATTTATGGCAGAAGACACAATTTGTTTCTTTAATTGTGTTCTCAAAATAGCATGAGTTTGATTGATTATCTTTCTGACCATCCAATCATCATACTTCTGTACATTTTTTCTTCTGACTTCTTACCATTCACCTTCCTCCTCTAGAACAGTAGCAGTGACACATGCTACCTGGGATGAGGATCTTTTCAATGTGACTTGTCCCGAGTCGACCATCTTTTGCAGGAGGTCTCTGAAGACAAAAAACTCTTGGATTGGATACCCCAACATTTGATGAAATGGGAAATAATTGGGATGGTCTTCATCTCCTTTCTTGTTTAACTTCTTGATCATTGGAAATTGAACCATATTATTTTCCAGAGTCGAAATGAAATAACTAGGAACTTGATATTTTTGGAAAGAGTATGTTTTGCTCTTCAGATCCTCAAATTGTTTTCACCTTTGATCTTTCTGATCGTCTGGACGAAAAGGCCTTTGATGTTGGCGCTCAGAAGGTGGAGCCCTTCGAGAAGATGAAGGTTTTGAGGTAGAAATATATACAGGTGCTTGTTTAAGCATAACTGTAGCAATTTCTTCTTTACCCATTCTCCTTCCCATAGCTGATGGAATTACACGAGATTTAGCCTTAGCCTGTATGAGGGAATCTTGAATCTGCTGAGCGATTGAAGTAAGGACTTGAAACCCTCCTGTGTATTTCACAGGGATTAACGGCGTGCGTAATTCGTCACGTAGATTTTCCACACATATTGGCAATAGTTCATCTTGAGAGAGTGCTAAACTCAAGGAATATGGTAATCCCTTCCATCGAGCAATGAAATCAGAAACCCTTTCATTCTCCCTTTGTTTACAGTTTTTAAGATCGAAAACTGTTTTCTTTGGAAAAGTTCATCTGAACTGAAGGAGAAATTTTTGGTGAATATCCTCCCATCCGGTAATTGACTGGGATTGCAAGCTTGTATACCAAACAAAAGCTGGTCCTTGAAAGGTTCGCACGAAGCATTTGAGTTTCACTGCTTCTTTCTGCTCCGGAGTTCCCATCATAGTATCGCAACAAGACACGTAATGCGTCAAATGCTGTTCAGGATCACCTGATCCATTGAAAATATGGAATACAGGGTTCCCAAAACTGGATGGAGGAGAATTTGAATCCACCCATTCAGGGTAAACAATATTTTCTAGTTGAACTTGCGCACGCTTCCCTTCAATAGCTTCTAACCGAGCTGTTAATGACTCAATAGTAGTTATTAACTTTTGAGAAACATCTGGTTGAACATTGACTTGGGTAGGTGCAATGACTGGAGATTGGACAGATGTGTCGATTGGTGCTGCAACTGATGGTAGTATTTCCAATTGTTGTTGCACTTGACCCATAGGATTAGACCTGTGAGGGTGTAATGATAGGGGAGGATATTCTTGATCCATCTCAGTAATTGCAACAAATTCCTTTGGCTGACTGACTCCAGCATGCTTAAGAAGAAGACTACTCTGATGTTTTTCTGCATTCAACCTTCTTAATTCCTTCATTTCTTTCTCCTATTGTGCAAACCTCTTCTCTAGTGAGAGTGATTGACCTTCTCCAGAGGAAGGATATGTAACCTGGTTCTTTCCCTTCCCTTTGTTGGATCCTTTTCGGAGAGGGTTAAGAGGGTTACTTGAAGGATTACCTAGGTTCTGAGTAATCCTTTGACTTTGTGTACGCACACCTTCTTCATTTGTGTCGGTGCATATGTCTTCTTGAGCAGGAACCTCTTCATTTGAGTCCCCTGAGTGAGCCTCATCTGGTGGATCAGCAACAACGGAACTGATGGCATTGATTGATGCATAACTCATCGCATCCCTTCTATCATCATTTCTGTGATATTGTCTTCTTCCATGTATTTGATGAGACATTGCCTTTTGTTGATTCTATCCCTCAGGAACTTCTTGACGAACCGTAATTTGGTGGGAATATCCTAATAATTTGTCTCTTAGTTCCTATTGAGGTTTCTTCCCCAATCGAGAAAATACCGACTTTCTCTGAGGAGGGGATTGATGATTTGAAAAAGTCCCCAATCCACTGGACTGGGGATGTTCCTGCTGTTCTCGCTCAACTCCCCGAATCCTTTTTGTTGATTCCGAGGGTTGGTTTAATTGAGTTCCCAGTTTGGTGAGCTGGGGTGGTTCTTGACATGCTATGTCTGAGACTTTCTTGAAAGTCCTCCTGATCTTGTGAACCTTAGTCCGGAAATTAGCTAGATGCATTAACCTGTATCCACTTTTATCACCCGGTTCAAAAGACTGTTGGATGATTTTCCGACACTTCTGTCACTTGGTGACGTGCTTGCTCTGAACGAGAGGCCTTTTAAATATTCTCGTTTTCTTGATGCAAGAGTAATTCAACATCTTGTTCTCCGTATTCTTGATTTTGAGAGGAACTATTTGAAGCCTGTTCTTGGGCATGCTTTTTATTACAAACAAAGCCCATTGACTGTGGCCAGCCATGGGCAATAACATTGCATGAGACCATTTTCGGCGGGCTTTGCTGACTCGAGAGCACTGTGAAATGCAGTGCTCCATGAACTCTCCATCCTCTAACATGAATACCAGATGGGGCATTGGAAATTAACTAACATAATCTTCTTAGAGCGCCAAGGCATGAACGTTGAAGGGCTCTCTGTTGCTTTTCAGCCTTCGGATATCGAGAGACTGATAGGGACTCCAAATCAATATGACATTGTAACCCTTCTATTATCATAATATGATTTTCATATTCATCATAAGATAATACATTATTTTTCAACTGAAAAAGAGTTTTCCATATGTTGAGACGAATATCATGAATTTCATCTTCCGTCAACATTTCTGGAATATTATACTGAGAGTCAGCCAGAGGCCAAAACATGACCGTAACTTCACCTTTCGCCAGTTGTTTTCTCATGTTCAGCATTTCCTATTTATTATTTGATGATGATTTTTATACCTGATTTGACCAGAGTTGGTGTTTTCTGGTTTCTTCATTAGATTCAGAAGGATTGGTAGAGAAATCATTGATCAAACTATAAGATTCATGACTTAGGGGTGGTTCGGAGAATGACCTACACCCTGGGATATCTTCTGATTGAGAAAGTATTTCACCTACTCGCGATGAAGTTTTTGACATGACTGGTTTCTCAATTGCAAGTTCCTCAAGATAAGAGGGCTTTCTCGGCACTACATTGTCCACTGGAGCATTTTCCTGGAAATGTGCATCACTACTCCGGAGAAGACATTCGCAGTGAAATTCATCATCATGGGGAGGACAACCCTAATGGGTTACAACAAAAGATGAGATCTCTTGCTCCTTGGTCTTTTGACCACACAGAGGGTTCCTATGGCTCTCATCTGAAGATGAAACTTTGAGATCGACCGAATTTTCATGAAGCAAGCCTTCATGAGGAAGTGTCTGTTGAAGACCTTCAGAATTAATGTTCCCACTATTGGGAAATGAGGGAGTAGAATCTTGAATTTCAATAGATAATTGTCTGAGGGTTTCAAGAACTCCAGCATCGAGCAAGGCCTTGTTACATATTGGATCTTGATTTCCTGATTTTGTCGGGCGGGTCATTTTCTTAGACGCCTTCTTACTATCCTTGGAAACCACTTGTTGATGAAAGTGGCTGCTCTGAGCAGGTGTATATGCCTGATCAGGAAATATGGATAGGTTAGGCTGACGATCTCTACTCAAATCAGGTTTATGTGCCTGACTTGGTTGTCCATATGCTATGGGGGAGTATTTCCCCACAACCCTCTTGGACTGGAACAGCTGTGTCTATCTGTTCTGGAGTGAATTGATGATGTATCACTCCACTGGTAGGGATAGATTTATGTGTCTTTCCCTGAGATGCCGTTGAAGTTGTTATAATATCCTGGCAGGCATCCAGAATATGAACACGGATTTTCTTCTGCTCTTTCACCATTGATAGAATATGTTTGGTGACTTCAGCTCCAGGAACGGGAATATACGTCCATTCCGGGCTTGGAGCAGGTTTATGTGCCTGCTCGTGTCCTCCTTTTCGTGACAGTGAATCCTGACAGTACTCAAGTGTGGGGGCAGATATTTGAGTCTGCCTCCTATTTTTTTTCGGGGCTTTCCAACTAACTTCTCCGAATTCTACCAAGAGAGACTATTGGTAGGCTTGATTAATACTATCAGGTGTATGTTACTGCTGATTGTACTTCGCCAAACGTGGTTGACGAGTTCCATCATATGTAGTCAGACGAGCCTGCTGACTAGCTGATGATGTATAAAAAGGTGTATGTTCCTTCCTATAGTACTCCGCCGGAACTGCCTGGCGGGATTGGCGTGATGCTGCTAGACGAGTCTGCTGGATAGAGGAATTAAAATGGACATGTGTGTGTGCCTGCTCGTTTCTTGCCACCAAGTTAGGTTGGTGGACTTCTCCGAAGATTTTAGATATGAGCACCTGTTCACTGTTGAACGGATTCCGCCTCTGGTGGTTCGTCTTGCTTGCTCGGGTTCGAGGAACCTGAGCCGAATGCCTGGAGTCGGTGCCCTCATCATGTTGAGGGCGCACTGCCGCATGAGTCTGGTAGTGATTATTGTTGGGAGCCCTCAGGAAGGACTCCTGTCTGTTTGAAATAAGGTCCTGAGGGACCTTCTCATTCACCTCCCCAGATCAAGGGAGCGAATGGTGATTGCGTTCTAGGTATAATGACCCGAAACAGTTGGAGACGGTAGTCAGCACAGCCTACTTCTTGATCATTGGTCGTCGTTGTCTGGAAGACCGATGTGAGTTGTTTAATTGGAGGGCTTGTCTGGCAGCATCCAGAGTTGGGATGGTACCGTGTTGACGGTACTCCTTAACTAGTGTGTTTGATACCCAGCGTTGAAGATGCTGAGTAGGTGATATCGTCCTAAAAGCGGACGACGATCCAGCAAGAGTAACAACAGTGGCATTTGAAGCAGCTGTATTCACAGGTGTGAACTTGAGAGCATCCATTCTAGAAATGCAGAAGATCTTGGGAAAAAGGTGCTTGTTTGAAATAATAGACGTAATCAAGATAAATTCAGCCACTACATCTTTTGAATGACCACATATGTCAATGATTGTTTTTTTGGACCTATCATTGAGTTTTAAATAGGGGCCTAACAAATAGGTAAAACATCATTTTAACTTGGTTAAGGATTCACGTCGGGTTCACCATTTTTGTTTCCCTTGGAATATGGGGATGACCGCCTTGATGGGAGGTTCAAACATTCTTATCGGTTTCTAAAGGGTTTGTTCGTAGAACCGGAAACATCCAATAATTCCACATCCATTCGGGCCTACTTTCCAAAGGTAGGTGCTCATTAGTTTGTGGACTGATGAGGCTTAGGAATTTGCATTGGTCGAGAGGGTGGGAGGTCGGACTCATCACACCTTTTTTAGGGGAATTATTGTCTACTCCGAGATCCCTTTATAGATCTATGTTATGTTCTTGAATCCTTATTATATTACCATGTATAAAATGAGATTCCCTTCAGTTCTGACAATCAATGATTAAATATGTAGGAAATTTAGAGAATCTTTTATATGTATTCGAGGTTCTTCATCAATAAGGAATCATCTGTATTTATTAGAGATTCATGGTCAATGGTACCCTTCGAAACATTTATATAGAAGTATCTTGGTCATTATGATGACCATGCTGGTATTAAAGCCAATCAGTGGGGCACTTGAGGTTTATTATCATTCAGAAGGACATGGATTATTTTAGAGTTGGGATCGAACCCGTAGATGGGCTACCTACGTTTCCTTTGTTTAGAAAAGGAATCAGAACCCACGTAGTTCGAGTGGGAGAGTATTATGTTTATGATTGATGGCTCAAAGAAGGATTTCACAATTACTTTTACACTCCAAGCTCACGTGAGTCATGCTCGGTGTGAGAAACAAGAGGTATTGGTAAAAATTAGACAATTGTGCCACGAAAGATGCAATCATAAGAAATAACGTGGGGCTTATGTATGTATGACTACCCAGATAAATGAAGGTTAGGATTTACTTTAGGGAAGAAATCCAGGAATAGGGTCCATAAAGGTATATGTGCTTCATAGAGATTTTGAATACTCTAACATGGGGCTTACTCCTGAAAAGGAGGCCCAAATTAGGAGAAGACTTGTGATTGGGTTTTACTCCTGAAAAGGAATCCCAGATCAAATGTGATTTAAGACTGGTTAAGAGAAATTAAGACTGGGGATTCCTCTTGAAAAGGAGGCCCAAGTTAAGAGATTTGAGAAATTAAGGGACTTGGGGTTTACTCTTGAAGAGGATGCCAATATTTGAGACTGGGTATTACTCCTGAAAAGGTGGACTAGGTCAAGGATTATGACTGGAGATTATTCCTGAAATGGAGGCCCAGGTTAAGGGAATTAAGGATTGGGGCTTACTCTTGAAGAGGATTCCCAAATTAGGGGACTGCGGCTTACTCCTAAGAATGATTCCTAGATTTGGGAACTTTAAGAATTGGGGCTTACTCCTAAGGAGGATGCACGAGTTAAGAATTATGATTGGGACTTACTCCTGAAAAGGAAGCCCATATTTGAGACTGGGGCTTACTCCTAAAAAGGAATCCCATGTTAGGGGATCTGGGGCTTACTCCAAAAGAGGATGCCAAAATTAGAGGACTTATGACTGGGGATTATTCCTAAAAAGGAGACCCAGGTTAAGGATTTTTTCATCTTAAAGGATGAGGTTGAATGAATGAAATCTCAATCTTTAGTGACATAAATATGTGTAAATCACTAGGTTTTGAGAGATATTCCACATAATTCCTTTCAGATAAGGAAGTAAAATCATGAAATCATTCCATAAATGGATTTGATGAGTGTCTTGAAGACTGAATCTTGAATAGTAAAGGTAGAATGGATTAAGAGGGGTGAAATGGGCATGAAGGGAAACCAAAAAGGAAGGGGCGCGCAAGTCCTGGTTGGCGCGTAGGTACTGCGTGGGCGCACAAGTCCTCACCGCGCAGGTATTCCTTCACGACACATGGTGTACTTGCACAACGGTTAACCAGCAGGGTAATACTTGAGCGACTCTTGATTAAAGCCTTTAGAATCCTCTTGAGATTATTCCAGAAGTGGGCAACGCAAGTTCTATTTAAGGAGCAAGGCGTCGCGCAAGTGTGGCCCTTCCCCTTAAGGGCTGGCCACTCAGGCGCGCAAGTGTTGATGAGTTTCAACACTTAGGCCTTCCTCCCCTTCTTTAGATCTTCCGTTCTAGGTATGAAATTACCTTAGAAGTTCTTCCGTTGCTTTGAGAAGAGACTAGGGAGCTGGGAGATCAAACTTGAGTTTCTAGAAAAAATCCTCCTCGAATGGGGGACCCACAGGGTCTATTTATAGGTAGGAGAAGAACCCGGGAAGTTATTACTTAGGTCGCTCAAGTCACTTGTGCGACCACTAGATGGCGTGCAAGTGGACTTGCATTACAGTGATAGAACTTTCACGGCACATGTTCTTTTGATACCTTGTTCATGCCTTTGTCGATTTTTGATATTTTCTTCAAATGATAAAATCAATTTTTGCTAAGTCATTTCCCCTTACATTCCTTTGGACTCTATGACGAAAAAGGAGCGTCAACACCCCCTCCCCGCAATGAATACATTTCTAGAAACTCACTACTATTTGGTGGTATTTTCTTCTATATATTTTCTATTGATAAAAATTTATATTTTTCTTTTAAATCATTTAAATAAAATGGAGATTAATTATTATTATTTAAGAAAATAATAATAACTCAAATTAAATTTCATTATACAATGGTTTGGAGGAAAAATAATAACTTTCAAAATCAACATTTCTAGTGACACAATATAGTGAAATATAAAATATCCTATGTATCAACACTTAATAAAAGTAAACCTAATGTAATACACTTCACTAAATAGAACAAAATCAGTTGAGGTTCTCTATGTGTTGGGAAAAACCCAAAATGAGTAAAATTATTTTTAAGGTTTAAGATGAAACTATTATCTTGGGAACCCTTTATTGAACATGTAAAACATTATAAATTAAATATATAAAATAATTTTCATGTTAATCTATAAAAATAAACATAGTATTTAATAAACATGAATAAATTTAAAAAAACATAAATTAGTCATATATTAATAATAAATAAAATAAAAAGTTCTGTAATAATTTAAATTACACCACCAAAGGGGCAAGGAGCCACTCAGCACATTCACACTACTAAATGTCAATATTTCATAACCAAAACAGTTTTACTAACCTTTTAATTTCTATAAACCTCCCTCTGATATCTTATTTAGATTCACTTAACATTACCTCCACTATAGTGGAACTATCTTTTTTCAACCTCATTTTGGTTGTTAGTTCCATCTGTTTCATGTAGGGATGGGTGACACATCCACTTTTGACGCATCACATGAAATGGTCATGTGACAGGAGGCCAAAAAAATTTAGAGTCACCCAATGGTCAATAATCATGGGATATCTAATAAAAATATAAATTTTTAATAATAATAATATTATATAATAATATTATAAAATCTATATATTATAATTTTAAATATTAAAATTGAAATTCATTAAAAATTATAAATAGAAACTGACAACCTTACCTCTAGAGGGTCCATTTGCTTCTCTTCTCCACAAATATCTATATCACCATCAAATAAATGTAAAATTAGTTAAACCTGGGAGTCCTTCCATATATTTCTAGAAACATAGGTCCCCAATTGGCCACTAATATACATGTGACTAACAAAACCACAAAATATGACATTATGCTCAATGTAATAAAATATTAATATAATTTTAATCTAAGGCCCCATTTTCTAGGTATTTATATTCTTCTTTTATCACCCTTAATTATATTGAAATTTTGAAATTTATCAGTTTAGTCCAAAAAACAAATAGTACAGAATTAAAAAATACCAAATATCAATTTAGTAATTAAACCCACCAATTAATCTAAATAAATAAAAAGGGATCTAAATTACTATCACAAATAATACATAAAATTATATAATATTTCAACTAATAATTATAAACTATAATGTAAAATTCAAAAAATAAAATTAAAAAAAATTAAATAGAAAATCTATAATCCTACCACATATGGGGGACAACTATCTCCCCCTCCCATCTATAACTGAATTTCACCTTGGACCACACATCTGGATTTTGGTAATTGAGAGTTGGGTGGTTCATTTATAGAATAATTTTCTCAAAATTTTAAGGGAACTCACATGAGAATAACATCAGAACTAAATAAGAAATATTTCCCTATGAAATATTATCCTAATAAAATATCATTCATTATCATTATATTTAAGATATTTTCATTGTATCTTTATGGCCCTCTCCAATATCACAGTATAAATAATTAAATTAAATAATATATAAACATAATAAATATAATCATTATGAAATCTATAAAATGAAATTGGATACAAAAAATTATTATTATATAATACATTATCGATTTGAACATAGGAAATTATAGTACCTCACACCATTCCAATGGTCATAACATAGCTTGATCACCAAAAATTGGTGATCACACATAGAAATATCAATTATACATAATTAATATTTAATATATAAATTAATTAATTAATCTTATACTATATTAGTATCCTTAGAAGGCCCTTTTAAAGGTCCCTTGAAAATATGTTTAGGAGGGGATTTACTATGCATCTCAACCCATCCTATCAAACCCTTAACACAAGGGAAGGTTTATAAAGGTAAAAATATATATAATAATATTATAAAGATAATACAATAATGGAAATAAAACATTAAGTGAGAATAAAATCAAAACATATTGTAAATATAACCCAACACCCTCATGATGTAAATCGGGAAAAAAATTTCTCATAACAACCTCTCCATCCATTTTATGAAAACATTATCTAAATACCTATTTTAATAAAAATTTAAAGGGGAAACCCTCTCATATTTAAATACCTCATTCCCTTATCTAAATTCAAATGAAACCCTCCTTTTAAAACCACTCAATTCCCTCTGAAATATTTTTTCAATACCATTCACATTAAATTTCCTATCCATTTTAATGCTCTTTTTAAAAACCACATCCCACTTTAAACCTCTTATAAAATAATTTATGGCCTTTAAAAATTAATTTTGGAAGTTCGTACATTTAATTTCACAAAACACATTTTCTGAACCACCAACACAGTCCACAAAATACATAAAGTGTTTCATCATTACTCATTCAACTATAGTGCCAAAAAACTAACTATTTAACCTATCAATGTAATCCTTTGCTGAATATTAAAATAACCTGAGTTTGTTAATATTTATAGGTCCCTAAGATTCTATATAATCATTTTTTCAATAATAATAATCACATAAAAATGTAATATAATAATATGTAGAGCTCCATATTTTATAATAACTAAAATAATTAATTAGTAAAGGCTAATTTCCTCATACATCATTCATTAAATTACATCGAACGTCATATTATCCATACATGATTCCCATAATCCCATACAATGTAAAAAAACCATAATTACTTAAAGAATATAATCCATATAAAATCCCATGATCGCCATAAATTAAACGAAACTAGCTATGTGAAATAAATTTGATGAAACCACAAGAAACAACATGTTCACAATCTATTTTGAAATCTCTGTCCTCCTATGTGAAAAATGTCAAATTTTTTATTTTCAAATCTAGGGAAATTTTACCCAAATTATTCTAAATAAAAAGAAAAAATCACTAGGTAACTTATCGACACCAAAATAATGATCTATATTATACATATATTGTCTAAGAGCCTCATTTATCCCCCACAAATGAAAAAATAACATCATTATAGGGGAATTTCACCATGATTTATTAAAATGAATTCCAAAATATAACATCACCAAATATTAGGGAAAGTATAAAATGAAAAAAAAAATAGAATAATATTAGATGATCTCAACATAATTTTCCATGACTAACTCCTTTAGGTCGACCTCCAAACATAGGGAACAAATGGGGATCAAGATGAAATTTAGTGGGGTTGGTGTAAAAAATAACATCTATCAATCCCATACACAAACACAAGAAGATATTCCCATGGACATAAAATTTTGGTTCTAATCCTCTTAAAAAATAGCCAAGGGACAAAATTTATAATGTGGCTCTTACAATGCACTAAATAGAAAAACCAAAGTTTTAATCTCTCTAGTTATCCATCAACTAGATGTATCCTCTACCCAACTTCATTGCTTATATAAAATGAAACAAAATCCTAATTTTGGATTTTATATACACATTTTATATATAATATTAGTCACTTTAATCTCATGATAATAATCTAAAATGAAATATCACGTGATCCAAATCCAAAAATGAAAATTCTTTTAGTGTTTTATATATTGAAATCTAGTTTTTACACAATTCCAAAAACACTAAAATCCATGTGGTGTTATAAAATCCCACCTATAATTATTTTCCTAATAAAAAATTATAACTAGTCCTTCAATTGAATATTTCAACCTATATATTTCACTAAATCATCAATGAAATTTTAATTTATATCCAACAATGATAATTATAATTTCATTATATAACATTAATCACTTAATCCAATTACTAATAATCTAAATCACATTTTCAAAATGGTGTAAAAATACCACCACTATTTCTAATAACCTATGACCAATAAAATATCATCCTTATGGTTCTGACCAACATAAGGATCCAATACCAAACGTGAATCTAACCAGATAACCCCCCCCACCTTAGGAATAGCCTACCAAAAAACACATTTTGTCTAATCAGAAAAACATAAAAATTAATTCCTGCATAGCTCTTTGAGTATTAATCAAAATCCCCAACTTTTAATTCCATGAAAAATTCAACAAAATCCTTGATCGTAAATATTATAAACCACTCATGATACATAAATAAAACATGGAATATAAATACTTAATCAACACACCGAACTCAAAAGCACCCAAATCCCTCCTAGTCCATTCATTAAAATCAAGCAACCTAGTGATAAACCATTGGATACACATTATAAAAATAATAAAAATAATTTTACATAACCAAATCCAAATCAATAAGTTGTTTATATAGAACAAAAAATTGAATTATCACCAATGTGATTCCAACCCAAATAAAAAAAATCATAAATCAATAGCCTCATCGATTTTCTTCCAAAAACCCATTTCTCATCATGAAGTACTTATTTCTCCACATTTTGAAATACAATTACAAAATAATTCTCCTTGGTTTCTATAAAACCAAAAAAAAAATCAAACCCCAATGGAATCACTAACCATTTTTTTAAAACCCAATTTTCCATGTTTTTACAAAACCATCATTAAAAATTAAACTCCAATTTCAAAAATAATAGCTTCACACTCTATTTTAGTTGAAGAAAAATTAAAAATTATTTTCATATATGATGTAAAATACAATAAAAAATATTTTCAAGAAAATATAAATATAAAATAATTAATACCTTTCCCAATGAAGAATAAAATATTATAAATAATTATCTAATAACATTAAAATGAAACACTTCAAATACAAATTAATTTAGTTTCCACCAAATATTTAAATATTAAAAATTTGAATAAAAGTTTTCATGATCTTAATTAATCTTTAATAATATTCTAGTATCCATAGTAATAAATTACTCAAATATGCATATGTATAATTACTTAAAATGGTTATTATAATTATATACGAACATATGTAATAACAAGATAATTGTTGAGCCCTATAACTCATCCCAAATCTCCATTATTTATATCCTATAATAATCAATACAAAACATCACTTATACTTGGAGTGTTTACTCCAATCATATAACATCCCCTAGAAACATGGCATTTAGTTATGCTTATATTGGGGAGATACACATGAAATATACAATTAAATTCCAAAACATCATCTACACCATTAAAAAACTCACACCACAAAACTAAAAACTCTAATGCCATTTTTAATTCCCCTTAATTTGGAACTGTACCATATAGAAAAAATAGAGAACACAACATTACACCAAGAATGCCCTATCTACACTAGAATATGTAAACTAGAAATCATGAACAAATAAAAAAAATTGGGATATTTTACCATCAAATATACCCATAATGGTAATACATGACTCTATGTAGAAATTACCATGGTGATGACCTAGGTCATATTAACAATTGAGAGGGAGGTGAATCATTGGCCTTATTTTTAAAAATTCTTCCTTTTTAATTCAGCCTCTTTAACGTTATAAGGTCTAAATCAACTAAATGAATTATAACATCCTCAACTTATATGAAGCATAATATAAAGATAAATAACATCACATTGGAATTACAAGGAATGTCCACAATGATCTACTCATTGTCATGACTGGTTCTCCCCCAATAATTGATTCATCTAATATATTCACAAGTAGTTACAACCAAGGACTTCCCAAGTCCAATCAACATAGAGTTTTATAGTTTTCTTACATCTCGAGTCTCATTGAACGTAATAATTTTCTCCTATAATGTATGATCTCATTTTACTTTAGGATTATTTTTCACATCTTTTTGTTAGTCTTACTTTATAAACAGGCTAGATCGACTAGTATACTCTTGTACACTTCAACTATATAAGAATAGGTCCGCATTATAACATATACATATAGATTTCTAATAATTTCATACCATAACATGATCTATTTCTCCAAAACACTTAAAATACATGGGAATAACTAGTTTCTTCTTCCTTGAAGGATTCCCATTTTAAATCACATTCTGCTTATCCGTTATATAATTCGGTGTGTTAGACACATACCATTTATTAGTACTTACAATTTTCACAATATCTATGATATCTCACAATGATCATGTTTACCTACCTTTCTCTATTTTACACATATATATTCGTAGAAATATACTGTGAACAATTGTTTTGTCAAATGAAATTATAGAAACTCTTTAATATTTGGTAGTCGTAGTGGCTTCTTCTTTTAAATTTGACAACAACTCCAAATTTAATATTCCATTAAAAATCACTTGATTAATGGTCAAGTATTTACTACATACTCAGGATATTTCATTCTTTGAAACTCTATAGAACTGTGTATTTTACAATTCGTTAAACTATCCATATGTTATTAGCACTCCTACATTGGTGACATGACCCCTCTCCATGTCGTGTTAAACTATTTTCAGCATCTCAAAACTCTTCTTAGTTAGTCCTCCTTTGAACATGGTGTAAATCATAATAATATAAATTTGATTATGGTATTTGAATAATAAATACTAAACAAGTAAAGTCATTATATTTTTATAATGGAAATCGTTCTAGATATCTCACCAATCTTTTCATTCGATTCTTATAATGTTAGTTGAACCTTATTACTTATATCTGAACCTTATGATGAAATTTTTGAATATTAAAGATGGAATTATCAACCTTATATGGTCATGTGGAACATGCATAAAATGTATGAGTATGTGTGACTCTTTTTTCAACTTTCTATAAAGGCTTTCTAAACCTTACAAGGTGTCACATCAACCTTATGAGCTTATTAATTGATCCTTATGACCAGTATGTCGCAACCTTATTTCAATTTTTGTATCTAGCTTAAATTATCCAAACGTAGCCAAATTAATCAACCAATAAAAACCATGTATAGACCTTATCCAACATTCTTAGAGCCTCTTTTACTGATCATTGGGCATTCTCAATAGCATAAAATCGTCTCATATCTTAATAAAAAGAGTATTCATCAGTTAATATAGAATATTTTATACTTGATAGCCTATGGATGGATTCAATATTATTTAATACAGCTTATTCCTTATTTAACCTTGTTTATTAAATCTCCCTTTAAACTAGATTCCTCCTATATCCATTAAATATTACATATATTACTCTTATAGCCTGCACCTTTCCTTTTAAATGAAAAAAAATTCATTATTCATCACATAAAAATTACTTATTTTTCTCGAATTTGTCTTAGTAAGATTTCAAAGCTACAGTTACAAAATTATTTTTCCATTAAACATGGAATTGCCTTCATAATTTATCCATCGCATATTGACACCATATTGAATAATCATGGTGTATCACCTTGTTGAAAACAAATATAATTCAATATAATGGGATTAAAATCTCTCACATTGATTTTTTTTCAATACCACTAAATAATTCTAATGTAAAAAGGTGTCCTTCACTTTATCTCCCCCTTATTTTTATGAAATGAAATTCTCTATGTGGTTAATCTTATCCCATATTACTTTTTTCAATAATATTATGCTTCATTTTAATTTTAAATCATTGCTTAATCCACTTATGAGAGAAGGAAAAAATCTCACTGCCTGTTAATTGAACTATAAAAGATACATTTAAAATTTCTATAGATGTAAAATAATTTCAATGTAGGGGGTCGATCTCATGGTGGAAATGTGTCTAAATCATTGAATAAACTTTTTTTTTGTTTTTTATAAATCTAAAAAACTAAATAAGTAAAAAATAAAGAATGAAGAGAATAATGAAATTAAAATAAGATCAATAGAAATATAAAAAGAGAAGAAAAATGTCACTAAAACCAGAAGACAAGAAGAAAAGAAAGTAAGTAAGAATGAAACCAATTCCATATTATTCAATAATCTACAGCCTATTACTTATATATAAATATTATACCAAAAAATATAAACCTCGTGAAAAATACACTTAATCTCTCAATATATTAACCTAGTACTCTCCAAAAAAATTAACAAACACATACATGTGAAACTTCTACACATGACCACTCTCCTAAGTATGGAATGAATATATTGAACAAATCACTTTTTTTGGAATAAAATCAATGAAAATATGATCATAACTTGGTCAAAAAATATCATAAATGCTCTGTAATTTCATTGTTGAATAAAAAATATAAGAATAAGGAAAATAAAGGGTAGTTTAAAGTATAAAATTATTCCTAAAAATGAGGGTTTTGATGCATCTCCCAAGATCGCAATCAAAAATTTCTAAGAGAGAATAAAAACGAAACAGTAAAAAATGTTTTATCTATGAGAATCATTTTTATTGTCTTTTTTAAACTATTTTCAAAATTATTCCTCTATTACCATAGCTTATAGACTTCACATAGAGATAGAAAACATAATAAACAATTTTTATTTACAAAACATAAAATTTTAGTTTTGATTGAAAAGAAGAGAGAAGAGAGAGTGTATCACAAAAAAGGAATCCTCAATTCCAAAATCTATATAATTATTTTAAAAAAATAAAAATAAATCAACAAAAAATTATGGTAAAACAAAATAATTTCACAAGGAAGCCTTCACCAAGAACCTCATTCTTCATGTTACGTGAGATAACACCTCTCAGAAATGTTTCTTCACCCATGTGATATAGTGTTATATCATTAATGTAATTGTGCCAATTCAATGAAAAGGGGTTATTCACACCCAAAAATGAAAAAAACAATCATCTCGAAAATATAATTTCAATTCATGGGAAGATCAAACTTCTTCTTCCTACTAAAGCTAACCTTAAATAACACCAAGGAAAAAATCATTCCTTAAATTATTCTTCTAGGAGCCTTGGGTGGGTTATTAAACACTTTCACAACCATGAAATTGTGATAGATTTGACAATAATAATCATCTGTAAATGGAACATATAGATCGTTACCCAGTATATATATCACACTTTCATCAAAATTTCACTTCATTATACTCCCATGGAATATTTACAAACCATGAAATGTGGCCTTCATCATAAAGAATATATTTATCTCAGATTATTCATCGTTACAATACTCTATAATGGTGAAGGTATTATCTTATCACACATAGAAAAAACACATCCCACATAGAAAATATCAATTCTAATGGTAGAATATCAATCAAACGGCACTCACCTAGCTTGGAACCTATAATTGGAACAACAGAAGATGTTTTCTGCCCACACTCCTAACAAATCATTCTCTCACTAACCCTTCATTAAAATTCCCAAAAGGCTTTAATGATTTTGAATCCTCAATGTAGAAAGGTAGAAACCATGTTCATTATCTTCCCATCTTCATGTTATAGTTGTTCCCTATTAAATGAGGCCAGAATAAATGACTTATAAAATAAAGCTTTTCTCAAAATCTATGGACTCAATTGTAATTCAAATATGGCCCATATTTTGGGTCCTAAACATTTCCCCACCAGAGCATTGATCAAATAATTGTATTACGTAGAGTCTTGGACTTCTCCATCCCCAGATACATCATTTTTGATGGTTTTAAAATATTGATCATCTTCATCAGCTTCTCTAAATGCAACATGGGTTTCTTTATTCATATATCTTATTCTTATTTGAATTGAAGTTATTCACCTATCTTTTCCACAGTTATTTAAAATCAATCTAGAATTGTTCAATTAATGTTAAATTCACCTTCTTCATCAACCTTGTATGCGGAATTTGAGCTCATTTTCTTCATCTTCATATATTCCTCACCTATGTTTATCCCCAAAAAATGAATGATACATTGTTTTTGTCATGCAGTCTCTTTGATAATCCATAAGATCCCTTTTCAAACCTAATTCCACATTTTTATATATTCATCCCATGATGATCTTCATAATTTTTACATATTCCTTGGAACATCATTGGCTAGTATATTTAATCCTCATATATGGTAGGGATTTAAGGGGATTAATATTTTACAAAGAATTTGAATCCATATTTTGTATAGACCTAAAAATTGTTCTGAGGTTATGATGAATTGATGCTTGAAAATATCTTACACACTACACAATAGATAAATTAAATAAAACAATAAATAGAATAAATCAAAAAAAATCGTTAGTGGTTTAAAACTTATATTAACATAATAAAATTCATATTCCAAAATCACACAAAAAATAAATTATCAAAATGGGATAAAATTAGAACAAGACTAATAAAAATTGAAATAAAAATAAATAACAATATATGAAAATTATGATGAAACAAGAAGTAAGTTAAAAAATTTCTAATTAATATTTTAAAAAAATTGTAGTAAAATATTATAAACAAATATTGAGAAAATAAACACAATTAAATATTTAACATAAAACACATAGTTAAACATGGAATTCTAAAATTTTTAATAATAAAACAGAAAGACTACTATTCCATAATTAACCAATAATAGACACCAATAATCATTAATACATTAATTATACATAAAAGGATGTGTGCAAAAACACTTGAACAAAGACCACATAAAATTCTCACACACTTAATTCATTGCTTATCCTCAAGAAGTCATTCGTTACATTAAATAGAAGAAATTAATTCCCAAAATATAAAAATTAAAATGACACTAAGAATTGATTTAAGAAAAAATGATTTTCCCTCCTATATTGTGACAACTATTAATATAAATTACACATAAAATTAAATTAATTTATTAAAAAATGGTTTTTTTTAAAAAATCATTTAAATTAATAATTTCAAAGTGAATTAAAAAAACCTATTTGTATATAACTGAAATTCAAAACATATCTTTACCTATAGGTGATCAAACACACATAAATTAATGGAATAATAAATATTTTGACCATTGGATGGTGAGTATTAAAATTTTATTAGTGGGATAAATAATGAATTAAATTGTTTGATGAGTAAATAATCAAAGGAATGAATGAATGAGTTGAACCTAGATTAGGATATTCATTTCATATTCCATTTTTATGCATTTCTGATGTCTAAAATTCAATTTGAAAAGTTTAAAATATATACTAATACTATGACATTGTCCCAAGATTTTACCAAAATCCATTTTTTCCAAGAGGGTAAGTGAAATGATTTAACCAATAGGGTATTAAGGATTAACCTCCTTAAATTAGCATCACACCACTTAAATTTAAGAATAAATTTCACCTATTAAAAATTCCTAATTGTATCTTATAAACAAAAAATTCATAAAACAAATAATAGGTGTCTGAATGGATCAAGTGGGAACATAGTTCAAGAATAATAAAAGACATATCCCCAAAACATAAAAGATAAAAATGTCCCTATTATTGAATATAAAATTTCTAGGAAACAATTTTGATAGTGGAAGTTTGAAAGTATTTTTAAAATCAACTGGGAAAATAATATAATAGGGTCATAATAAGGATCAAAAAATATTTTAACACAAAAAAAAATTATTGCATGCATAAATATACCCAATCATTACTGTATTAACAACATTAGGATAAATTCAATGTTTTGAATGAAAATTCATATTATTATTTAATATTCAAAAATTATTTTTAGAAAATTATTGTAACTATCATACAATAAAAAATTTTAGAATAGAAAATAGTAAAAATAGAGGAATTTACCCACAACTTTGACATGGGAAATTAATAATTCATTTTATTGTAATAAAAATTTAATTTTCCATAATTAATTATACAATAGAAAGAAAGATGTAGATTTTGATACATCATGAAAATAAATATAATGTAAATGTAATATTTGAACTATTACTCCCATTGTTAAAACCATATAAACTTAATAATTTTAATTATACACCTAACCTTTCTTCACTTGAGTAAGTAAACATGGTATGGAATATTTTAGGTCCTAAAATATTTATAGAACATGCATTAAAATCGATAATTTTAAGTATAAGATGTAATAAATTCATAGTTATAGTTTGGGGAGTTTATTTAAGTAACACCATCATGAATTTTATATTGAAACTTGAAAAAAAAATCCGACATAATAGGATGAAAAAATATTCTCTCCCCAACACAAAAAATATAAATTAAAAAATACATTGATTTATTTTTTTGTAAAATATAAAATCTTTTCATAAGATTAAGTTTGTAAAAGGTTTTACTTTTATTTCAAAGATCATAATCACCCAAAAACATATATTACAATGTAGTAATAAAATTTTAATGTACCTCTACCCCACAATTTATTTGAATAAAATAAAAATAATTTAAATTCATTAAATGTTTTAGGTGCTGGGACACATCCAAGATGATCAGTTTGAGTGGAATAAGTTACCTATTTGGTATTTACTCTCTATGAAATAAAAATATTGAAATATCAAACTGATATTTTCTCTCTAGTAAATAAAAAATAGGATATTCCTATTTAATATCAATATGGAGTGAAAAAATATAAATGTAGATAAAAAAAATATAATTAACATACAACTCAACTTCTTCCATAATATGTCCAAATCATGAGATGTGTAAATATTAGTCATCCATATTGTAAAACAGTGATCCTAAGACAAATTTGGTTTTAGGATTTAGGTTTTTAACCTCTTCTATTCTATCTTAAAAATTAATCATCTCATTTTTTTGGTGTCTTCCATGTAAAAGGAGAGAGTATCTTGAGCTATTTCTACCTGTTCAATCAGAAAACAATTAGCAGATGGGTCAGTGCAGTAATGATTATAAAAATGAAAATTAAGAAATGACTGTGTTTAAAAATGTTGTCAGGTTTCTTTAATTTAATTATCCATCATCTCTTACCAACTTATAAAAACGTCAAAATCATGGGGATCTTGAATTTTTTTCTATTCTTAAACCTCCTCAATTTTTTTTAAAAGTATTAGAAGATTGTGTTCATCTCTTTGAACCTCACCAGCATAATAATCAATGGTGTGAATGTTTATTAAGTTCATCAGGTAAGGATTCCATAGTTGGTCACATAAACTAATTCAAAAATCTAATCAGTTTTATAAAATCTTCTGCAATAAAACTTTCAATTTTACCTTGAAATTGTAATCAATAAAGCCCTGAATATCTTCTCATTGTTGATATGGGTTCATTTTTTAATATTTTGAATGTTTGAAATTGAAAATGAATAATTTCTAAAACAAACATACCTCCATGAAAATGATTCCAATTTTTTATATCCCATAGATTGAACTATAAATTATTCATTTATATTTTATCTAGATATATCACATTGGATTACATAGGGTTAAATCTAAATAAGTTACTGATTTTATCTTAGTGAACGTTCCAAAATATTTTTATGTCTTTATCAATTTATAATGTTGAAAAAGAAAATAATAAAAAATATGGATAATAATAAAATGAAGATTAGAGTAGAATAAAAAGTAAAATATAATAAAAAATAGAAAGAAAAAAAAGTGAAGAAGAAAAGAAAGTCAGTAAAAACAAAACCAACTCCATATTGGTCAAATCTATTTTAATTATCAAAATCTAGAAATATTATAACACCAAAGATAAAAATCAAGGAGAAAATGGTTTATGTCTTAATATATGAACCTGTCACTCTCCAAACAAATGAACAAACACATAAAATATCACCTCCAATACATGACCACTCTCCTATTAGTGAAAAATATTCTAGATAAAATAAAATTTTCAAATAATATCTTACAGGAGAATGTGATCATCACTTGGTCAACAAATAACATTAACACTCCTAAATAACTATGTTCAATAAACATGTGAAGATGAGGGGAAATAAGGAGGAGTTGAGTATAGAAAAATATTCCTGATTGAGTGTGTCATCGCATCTCTCAAGGTTTTAACCCCAAATTTCGAACAATGTAAAAGAAATAGATAGTTGGAAAGATGTTCAATCGATCGGAAGATTCGTGATTACCCATCTAGATATAGTATCAATATTATTCCTTTATCTCCAGAGGTAAGAGATCGCACACTAATATAGAAAACATAATAAGAAAAAAAATTATTTACAAAACAGATAATTATAGTAGAGAGAGAAAAGAATAGAGAAGAATTAGTGTGTCCCAATAAAGAATCCATGATTCTAGACTCTATCATCCAATTTATTGAAAGATAACAATAAAATTATAGTTAGAAAAAATTATTCCATGAGGAATCCATTACCCAGCACCAGATTCTTCAGGGGATGTGATCTTACTTCTCTTGAAAATGTCGCTTCCCCCATGTGAAATGGTGTTATACCCTTATTTTAAATTCAAATTACTAATGAGAATGTTTCAATCATATCCCAAACTAACAAATCTGTAAATAATATCTAAAACAGAATGTCACCACCTTAAAAATCAATCTATTTCTCTTAAAAAATTTCACTAGACCAACACAAAATAGAAATCCTTCATTAAATCCTTATTCTGATAACCTTGTGTGGGTTCTTATACAATTTCATAACCATGAAATTGGGATAGATTTTTCAACCCATAATCTTTATCATATATAACCATCCAACAATAACACCATATTGATAACATAGTTTCACCTGGATTTCACTTCATTATAGACCCACAAAAAATTCATAAACCATGATATGATGCCTTCATATTATTTTTGAGATCAAGCTCAGATTATTCATCATTCAACACATCTGGCATGATAAGGGGATGATCTTATCCAACTCAACTAAACTGCCTTATGTGTATCCAACAACAATACCAAAATAAGTACACCAAACAAGTGGAATGTACCCAACTAAGAACCTATAGTTGAAGCAGTTTAAGAATTAAACAGACCCTACTCTCATTAAACATTCATTATTAAAACCCATTATTAAAAGGATTAAAATGATTAAAATATTTCCAATCATCATTCATGTGTGGTCGAACACCTAGTTAATCATATTCAAATCAGAGGAATATAGTTATTCACCATTAAATGAGCATGATATGAATGAATTATTAATTTATGATTCTCTCATAATCATAAGTCTCAATCATTATTAAAAAAATTTGGGGTTGAAAAAATTTCTCTATCACAGCTTTGACCATATAATAATCTTCAAGAAATCCACATCCTTCTTCATCCCCAAATTATTCATTTCAGATTGTTTCAATAGATTGATTATTGGCCTCAAGTTCTCTAAATCTATGAAATGGTTCTTTCTTATTATATCAGATGTTGATTTTCATTCTAGTTCATCACTACACATTACTACACTTATTTCACCTTGACCAAGCATCATTCATTTAAAGTTAAAATTTTTATATTCTTCAATAACTAGTGTTAAAATCAAGATCAATTCCATTAGATTCATCTGTTCCTCAAAATATTTTTTTCCACCAAAAACAAACCCTAGTTTGTATTATTCTGTTGATCACATCAAAAATCAATAATCATCATATACAAGACGCCTTCTAAGGATAGATCAATATATAAAGAGCTCAAGATGAGTTTCATCATTCGTATATAAACTATAGAATTCCATATATTGGTACTATTGGTCTTTATCAATAGAAGATATCTATTAGAATTAGACATTGTCACAACCCTTGACAACATATATTATTTCATATATGAAAATTTGTCTCAAGATAAAAAAAATAAAGGATAAAATAAAAATAGATTAACATAATAAAATAAAACATCAAAAACCATAAAACCAAACAATTATAAAAAATTATATAACATTAAAACCAAACTCACAAAAATTTAAAAGAAAAATAAATATGAAGATATTAAAATTATAAAGAACAATGAATTATGATAGGTCATTTAAATTAATTTTTAATGATATATTTCTTAATAATATATTATAAACTGAAATTTAAAGAATAAAAATAATTAAATATTGAACATAAAAACACAAAATTTAACAAATAATTCATAAATATAATAATAAAAAAACCAAATGAAAATAATTCCATAATTAATCAATAATATAAATAATTAAACATAAAATGTAGAAATTATACATCAAAATAGATGTAAAAACACTTGAATATAGAAAACATCAACGTCCCATGATTTTCCTAGCAAAGAGACTTTAGTTAATTAACTCTAAGACTATATAGGATAAATAATTTTCAAAAAAAGATTGATTTAACCACTGTAATTGATGTTTTCTATAAACAAACATTCATGTGATACCAAAATAAGAATATCATTTTCGGGAAAATAAATAACAGAATCATAAAAAAAAATTGTATCCTTCACACGTCACTATACAAACATAAAAAATCATGAAAATAATAAAACTCCTTCACTTTTTTATCATTTAATCAAAAAAAACCTTCCCATTATAAACAAATTTTTAAAATAAAACATATGGGTTGTAAGTGTGATTGGAAAATATCATTCTCTAATTTTTCAGCATTGTCTAAATATTATAAATTCCCTATATGAAATCTTCATCTTAGATTCCCTCCCCCCATGGGATGAACTTGCTTCCTAATATACACGGTAGTTATAATACTCCCTTAAAAACACACTAGTATCTATCTAGTAGTGATACATTCACTCATATCCTTCAAATCCTGATATATTTCCAAAAATATAAAAAAATTAATTATAAAGAACTACATGGTTCATCAATGATAGAAACAAAATCTGAGAGTTTTATCTCAACAAAAGACTATATTTACATCCATATTTATCATGGGAATAACTCTTAAAACTCATTTTTCTCTAATAATTCTTAATAATTTTCATTATATCTTTATTCTTGTGAACTTGTTTTTTTTGTGGACAAATTTTCTCCACCTCAATCACAAAAGAAAATTATTTTTTCTTATTATTGAATATGTGAATCATTCCTATTATGGAGCATAGAAAAAAATTATTACCAATAATATTATAATTATTAAATAGGGATGTCTTCAAAATATGATTTCATAAAAAACATGTCTGTAACTTTTAGTTTATTTGAGAAAAAGTTGATTTTTTTTTAATTTTATACATTTTGAGTTTGGAAATGTAGTTTAAATTGATTAATTTTGAAAGAAATTATTTATATATGGAGACCATAATGAGTTTATAAACACCTAGTTCTATGGTATCATTATTTCCAATTTTTACCAAGTATAATTTTTCTATTTGATAAAAGAGGGATTTCTATTTTTATTCATCCCTCCCACTTGGTTATATGGTGATAGTAAGGGAATTCATAATAAATTCTCAATTTCTATGCCCTAATTCTTCTATTTTTGTAATTGTAAAAAATAATTTTAATAAATTAAGGAAATAACCAATTAATATTTTTTATTCTCTTGTTAACAATAGTCCCCATCACAATTCCTCACACATGTTGGTGATTATTAAGCACTCACCTACAGAACCTAATGTATTCTGTATAAAATGGATAAGAATTGGTTGGAGGGAGCTATAGGTCATTGAATGAATATAATTAAATAAAAATAATATAACCTCAACCAATATGCAAATTGAATTAAAAACATAATATACAATTTAAAATATTTAAAAAAAGGAAGATATATTTTTTATTTAATTAAATGTAGAAAGTAAAACATAATAGTTGGTAAATCCTAATCCTTTATTGACCACAAATATAAAATTAATTTTATATGGATATGGATGTTAATTTGATTCAAAATACAGAAGATATAATTGAATGAAATAAATAATAGAAAATAAAAATGGGAAATAAATCTGCAGTAGACTATCATCTAGATCTTCCCTCAATGATTAATCCCATTCAGTTTCTCTCTAACCTTTTATTTATAGGCATAGATCATGGTTGATATTTCCTTAATGACTCATTATATTGGTAAAATTATTCACGGATTACCCTAGGTTTATAAATGCAGCATTGGAAAAAATAATATTCATAATTACCATTTTTAGGTATGTTCAATAGTATCACATTGTCTAAGTAATTTATGATGTGTAATATGGGGGAATGGACTTCTGATTCCTGAAATATTTCATTTCATGAATAGTCGATTCATAATGACATTTTTCTGGGGTCAAACATTTCATGAATTCTTTTTTACATCTAGTATTTTTTTATATTCATTCCATGAATATTATTCATGATGTGAATTGGTCGTTTATAGCCATCTTTTCTACATTTCAACCTATCTATTTGTTTTTATCTTGAAATTTGGTATTTAATTTAACCTTTAAAATCGTGCATCTTCAAATTAGCTTCAAATATCTAATATATTTGTCTCTTTTTCATCATTTTTTATCAAACTCGTTATAATGCCAAAAAACATAAAATCCATAAAATAACAGTAAGATTAATCATTTTATGTGCATAAACAATATTTTTTACATTAAAATAAGATTGAAAAATATGACTATATCAATAAACACACACATATAAATTTATTTTACTTAATAATGTAATCAAAAAATAAATAAAAGAGTAATAAAAAGTTGAAAATATTCAAATTCAAAATAAAATAAATCATATGAGTACAAATAGGGTGTCAACCTTTCATGAGTCCCATAACACATCAGTTAAACTTCACACTCTTCAAATAATCTAATAAACCCATTTATCATACTATTTCCCATTTATAATTGGTGGTTCATCTACTCTCATTCATTTATATATCATAATTATTTATTAACAAACATGCCAAGTCATGATTTACCACAAAATTGATTTTTTCTCTCTGCACTCATGATACATATAATCTTATCATGATTATATGACCCTTTTTCATGTGATATGAAAGAAATTAATTTACACACCATGTAAGAAAATTATTTATAGAAAATACTTAGAGATTTTTTATATTTGTTTTGGTGAATATGAGTATAATGTTTGGTTGGGATTGATGTTCAAAATATTAAACATAAAAAATGAGGTTATCTCTAAAAAATATTGCATGATATCAAAATTAATGTACAATGAATATCTTTTCTATAAAATTATTACACCCTATCCCTAAAACTCAAAGTAAGGCCATGATTAGTGTAATTGTGTTGAAAGATATTCACGTTATGTTTTTTAAATTTATGATTATAAATAAGGTCACATACACCTCCTAACTATATACAATCGACAGATCTTCAGTCTAGTAATATTATTTTTTGATTTTCCGAAAACATAACCCACATTGAAATTATTTATAGGAAGGTAAAATAATAATTAGAATGGATAAAACATCATACCTTCTCAATACATATAATATAACCCCCACATTTGTTTCATATTAAACATCCATTCATTCAATACATCTTAAAACTCCATAATTAAACATTAAACTATTATTAAATATAAATATAGTCTAATAGGAATTGATAAAAATGGATTGAAAATAAGACCATTCCTCTAGAGTTTATCATATGTTTCTACATGCTAAACAATGACTAATTTCATGGTGGGTCCAAAGATACATGCTTAACAAAAAAATTATTTAATCTTTTTAAATGTAGTTCTTCACATTCATAGCTTCGAAAAGTTCGCATATAAGTTATAAAAGGTGGTATTCCCCAAGATCACACAAGAAATATGATCAAGATATTAATATTAATTATTTTTCTATAAAATATCTTTGTAAAGAAACATGTAATTTGGGGACAATCAATCATGGGTTGTAATAAAAATAAAAAATCAATCCAAATAAATTTTAGAAAATAAATTTTTGAAAATGGTACAGAATTTTCATTTATTTGAATCAACATGTTTCATAAAATCATTATTCATTAATTCAATATCTATGATTTTCTATAATTAGTAAATTTACCATTTTACTCATTCAATCTCATTATCCTAAAATTCTAAATCATGGAGTCATGGTATTCCTAAGAGATTCAGGTCTCCTTGATCAGTCAAGTAAAGAATGAAAGGTAACATTAGGTATGAAATTTTATTCTGAATCTCAAAAAATGATATAAAAAATGGTAATTTAAAGGCTATTGAATATAAAACAAAACCCTCGTTGTAAATGATACTTAATTTGGGTTGAAAAGTCATATTACTGTAGTTATGTTCTACATCAATTTAATGAGGTCTAAAATTTTGAAGTCATGAATTTGGACTAGATACTATCATATTTATTTATTTTGTCCAATAAAAACCTCGAATACTGACCTAAAAAAGATAAATCACGGGGCTCTTAAGTAGTGAAGGCTTAAGGAATCATTAACAATAAATTTGATTACCTTACTAGGAAAGGATCCTGAGTTTTGGAAGTAAGATACACATTAATTTGTAGGAGCCACTGATGCCAAGAAATCAGTTTCCATGTTGCCTTCCCACCAAGTGTGAGTGATCTCTATGTGGGTAACCATAAGCAGTTTTCACTTCCTGATCACGTAAGCAATGTTTTATGGTTAATTGTTCGTTCTTGATAATTCGTTATAGAGGATCATTGAATCTATCTCCACCACATTAAGGTTGATGTGCCTTTGTTTTCATAAAACCATCCAAGTGACCATAGCCAGGGCCTCCTCCTGCACTATATCACCTAGACCAAACCTGGTAGAGAAGATATCTAAGACCGACACCACTCTATCCCTAATAACACCTCTGCCATGCATCTCCCTATTGAGAATAGTCCAATATGAGTTCATTTTGAAACCACAACAAGGACGACACCAATGGACCCAATGCCCCTACCCCTACCTACTGGTCTGATTTGTAACAACATGATTTGGGAGATAAGGCATAACCAACAGAGTAGCCTGGCAGTCAGTGCACAAGCTGACCTAGTTGAGCAGCATATTCCTCATTTATAGGTGAGGATGGTATGTAATCATGTTTCATTAATATAGCGGTCATCGTTCTGAGCCTTCCAGATTATCTAGAAACCTGCCATGAGGATGATAGCCTGGCCTTTCCTCTCCGGCCCCCGATCACCTGCCCCCTAGAACCACAAGCTGAAAAAAAAAATCAACAAGCATGCCTCTTTGATTATCCCACCCAATGAGGACCTCATACTTAGACCGCACCCATATTACCCAATCACTACCAGTAAAGAGGCACCCCTTTTTCCATTTTACGCTCCCTACAAGAGTAGAAATTGGAAGCCAAGATCACTTACCTGTGTTGAATCCTATCATCCATGGGTAAAACATTATGTCTTAATATCCACAATAGGAAGTCGAATTTGGATGGAACCACGTCACCCCCATGGATCAACATTTACTAGAACCATCCTTGCATGAGAAAATGCTTTGAATGAAAACACTCTCGATGTGGAATCGAGAAAAATGAGTTTGTATGGATAATCACTGAGCACAATGTTGTTGAAAGAGGTCTTCTAGTTCTCATAAATAATGGCATGGATAAATCATGGATTATCACATTACTCCCTGAAGAAAATGAACGTAGTCAGACATCCCAGATACCACAGCCTGCCATCCCCCCTTGTTTTGAACCCAAAAATTAATATCACATTTTCCCACCATCCATCACGAGAGAGGACTCAGGGTCTCAATATATGGATAGATCATCATCTATATCTTCAAAGGGAGTGATATTTATATGCTCAAATCATGGCCATATCAATCTTGTATGGTCATTTCCCACAGGTTAATGCCTTTCATTGCCTCCCACATGAGTTTCGTATGAAATCCTTTTAGGGATAAGGAAACACTCCCCAAGTTGACGCCCCCTTTCGAAACTAGTCTTGAAAAAAACTCCCCTGAAGCCCAGTGGTGTCTTCCTTCAGTCATCCCATCCCATATAAATTCAACCAAAAAAATTTCCATTTTAACAATGACATTATTGGGTACCTTCATGTAGCAATGAATATGCATGGGAATAGACACTAGGACACTATTTACGAGTGTTACGAGAACACTGATGGATAATAACTTGTTTTTCAAATTGAAGATGCACCCTGTGATCATGATAATGATTTTATCAAAGTATTTCACTAAGATAGAATTAGGACTATCTGTTATTCCAAGATACTATATTGGAAAGACCCCTCTTCTCATATTTAGGTTGACATCTAAGACCCCTTCCCACCTGCCTGAGTTATTAGTTGCATTAAAATAAATTCTATTCTCCCTATTGACCACATGAATGCTCCACTGACAGTAGTCACCAAATATCCGGTTCATCCCATGTACTGATCTCCTGCTACCATTGATGAATAAAATCATGTCACCCACAATCATCAAGTGCGTGGAGCCCCCTGATGCAAGTTGGTTCCTGTACAAGATTATTTCCCCAATACGAAGGCCCCTGTTAATGGAGTATCTAAGAGAATTTTGGGAGATAATCAAGATTGTAGGGGAGAGGGGACCCCCTTTTCTAATCCTTTTATAAGCCATGAGGAAACAAAATTTCTTTCCCGTAAAAGAATTTGAGGTCCACACTGAGGTGAAGAAACAAAATAAAAGGTCACTGGTCTAGTGGGAAAACCCCATACTGGCAAATACCAATGGGATAAAACCCCATTCCATACTATCATAGTCCTTGCACATCTCTAATTTTATAATTAGATTACTTGTGAGGACATTTTGGGTTATTATATATTATTTCATGATGTGAATTCTATACATTTTCTCCAGTATTGTCTTTGATTTATTTATGAAACAAATAAGTAAGAATAAAAATTAATTATAGTTCATGCATGTTCAAAAATTATAAAATACTAATGAGGTGAAGAGTGGAATAGGGAAAAAATGTGGGTCTCCAATTAGAATAAATGTTGTTTAATGTCATTGGATCGCCTCAAAAGATGAAATGTTTTATGAAATAACAACTAAAATATTCCAACCCCACACTTGATCAATTAAATTTTCCAACTACATTCCAATTGATTCTTAATATAAGTATAATTAATATGGAATTACTGTATTTAGTAAAATATGAAGGTATGGTTCAACCGGGTTGGGGTTCATATATAATCAGTTTGAAGGATTATAATCTCATCCACTTGTTACTGAGGTATGGACCCACGATATTTCTTTGGCCTCTTCCCATTTATAGTAAAAGGGTTTTCTTCTCCTTCTTTTTCAATATACATATAACTCAATGGGTATACATTAATTATAGTAAATGATATTTTCTATATGGAATTGGATTTACCCAGTATCAATTTAATCCGAGAGTTGTATAAAAGAACATGATCTCTAAGGTAAAAGGTTCTTGGTTGAATTATCTTACCATGGTCTCTCCTTATTCCTTATTTTTAAATATTTATATTTTTTAAATCCCCTCTCTTTATTTCATTGAAATCATTGAGCTGAAATATCCTCTTCATCCTAGTTTTATCAATGTCCATATTCATCAATCTCATGATCTAGTATGCTTTGTCATCCAATTTCACTTCAATGTGGTTGATCTTCCCATAAATTAATCAGTATGGTATCATTACTATGGGTGTCTTATATGTAGTCATATAATACCATATAGTATCTTCCTAATTTTGGATCTAGTCCTTCATGTTGGGTTTTACCATCATTTCCAACATTCCCTTGATGTATTTGTTAGAAACTTATTCTTCACCATTTTTTCATGGATGATATACGGTGAACCCCATACTATTTCAAAAATGTCTCTTTTTTCCAATTATTGAAGTGGTTCCCCTGGTCTCTAATGATAAATTGTGGTATTCTAAACCAACAAAATATATTATTCCTAAAAAATAATAAAACATTTAGCATCATCAATCGTAGTGAATTTTTCATCCACCCATTTTGAAACATTTTCTACAGTGATTAGAATATAATAATAATAAAATTAAACAAGGAATAATCTCATGAATTATATACCCACACTTTAAAATCTTAATATAAATTTATTTTTTGTTTGGGAATTTTTTTTTAGTTTTTTCAGTAAAACTGATATTTTTCACATTTGTTTACAAAACTCATGTGCATATTCAAATAATATGGGATAATAAATTATAGAATATAAGACTTTATTCGATGTCCTTTGGGATCCAAAAATTTCCTTCAAATGATAATGTGTGACATAATTGAAATTATTATTCAATATCCATTTCAGTTAAATATCTTCTAATTACATGATCAGTGAATATCTTCTTGAGGAATAGGTCTTCACAAAACATTCCAGATCATATTTACATTTTTTTCTATAGATGATAGTTTAAATGATATAGTATCTGATATTTGAATAACTAATTGATAATTTTGGTTTATATTAGTTCTTCATATTCCATGATATAAAGTTGTTCTCTTGGTAGTTGGTCATTAAGTGGGTTCTAACAGGGAAAATATACTTCAACAATCTATGGTAGTTTGCTGAGATGATCCACCAACTGATTTTTTAGTACCCTTTTTTACTTGATCTCCAAGTGTAATTCCTATAATAGAAGAATCTATATCACATCTTGTGGATTAAAATTATCCTTCTTAATTAGATACCTGAGAGAGCCCTAATCATAAAAAAACAAATTTAGTTCTCACAAGGTATGATCTATATTTATCTAAAGTGAACATTACTAAAAAGAACTCCTTTTCTATATCCATTTAATTGATTGGAGTTTCATCAGATCTGTTTTTTATAAGCAGTGAAATAGGGTTTATTATAAACTTGTTGTGAAATGTTGAATCCTGCATCTTGATTTTATGCACCACATATCATCTAAAAAGGGTGGTCCATGTTTCGTTGTTACATTGTTGGTAGTGTAATCGATTGTCGTTTGAACTCATCAAACTTATTCTTTCACTCATCATCAGTATTAAAAATATAATATTTTAATAATAATCTAGACCTATGTAGATAAATCTTACAGAAATATTTAATAAATATTTGGGAGAAACATTCATGGACTAAAAATGATCTACCATGCCTATGAAAAGTAAGATATGCAATGTGTTTATTACTTTAACCTCTGAATTATCTACCTCAATTCCTTTCTCTCAGATTTTGAGTCCTAATATGATTCCTCTTTCTTGTATGAAGTGAATTTTTTTTGAATTTTGAAATAAAAATTTTTCCAATGCGGATTTTCAATAATAAAAATCTAAATTCCATAATTAATTGTAGAAATTATTACCAAAAAATAGATAAATCATTGAAAAATACATCCATACAGTTCTCATTATGATCTATGAAAATACTCCTCAAACACCTGTTGGCGCCAAAATAGGGCATGAAAAAAGAAGGCTGGCGCACTGCCTCGCAAAGCCCCGACGCGAAGCCCCGACGCGAAGCCCAGACGCGAAGCGCCCCCAATCATCGCGACCCCGCGAAGCTCTAGAGGCGGTAACACTCCATGAATGCATTTTGCGTTCACGAGCCCGCCGCGAAGCTCCAGAGGTGGTAACACTCCACGAACTCATTTGACGTTCGCAAGCCCGCCGCGAAGCTCCAGAGGCGATACCTCTCCGCGGACGCATTTGACGTTCGCGAGCGCGCCGCGAATCACCTGTGGCGGCGCGCGAGTTCGGCTTCGCGGTGCCCCTTCCCTATAAATACTGGACTCCCCCTGAGTCCCGAGGACGGACAATCTGACCTTTCGGCTTCTCCTCTCCCGAATCGCGAAGCACTCTTTGCCCCGGAAATCATGAGCTCCGCAAGGTATTTCTACTTCGCGAGACACCTTTGCTTTGTCTCGTTTTGAGCCCCTCTTCTAAGAGGGATGCCCTTCGCGAAGCTCAAGGGCATTCGCGAAGGAAAGGGATTCCCAAGGGAACCTGGGCAGCCATGGAGCACTTATGTTTCATGAAACACCCAACCCACACTAGTGATCCCAATGCTAAGGCAGGATCGCTACACATCGCGAAGCACACTACTTCGCAGGACCTTGCTTTGCGAGGCACCCATTCTTCGAGAGGAAGTGCTCCGCGAACACTGTTCCACTTCGCGAAGCACCTGCCACTCACGCCTACGCCCCATGCTAAGGCCAAGGCACTCCACTTCGCGAAGCACACTCCTTTTCTTTAAAATTCCTCTTCCCGTGTGACCCTCCAGGTTTGCACGATGTGATTTCAAAGTCCCATGGACAATACCACTCGTAGCGTTGCTTCTCCTAATGCCTCTTGGCATAGGCACGCTAACGGCTATTGCTTCTTCGCATAGCCACACTAACGTGGACCCCTTGATGGTTCATTCCACAACCCCCCTTGACCATGGCCTTACTGGTGCCTTCCCTTCCCCAAGGACCAGAGGGTACCGGTTATGTAAGTCCTAGGGGTGCGGAATGAACCCACCTCGTCCGAGCTGCAAGAAGATAAACTACCAAGCACCACGTCCTCAACACATGACGTTAAACTGTGACCCGACCTCGTGCCTCTCACGAAGGGTCCCCCCAGATCGAACATTATTTACACCACTCGTCTCCACAGGAATGGAATCACCCATCCACAAGGGATGATATCCTCCTGATTGGAGTGGAGTATGTTCATAAGAGAAGGGTGACCCTAGTTCCCCAACGGATTACTGCACCTCTGCATCTCTGTACTTCCACACTACCAAGGTCAGTGGAGGGCGTGATAGGGAATGAGGCACCTCCCATTATTGGTCCCAAATCCCTCTTTCGCTGCGCTTTGTCGCACTATGGGCCTCCATCCTGGAGTAAGTCCCAACACCATGGGCCGCCTAACACGTAAGCCCCTCTTCGCTTCTCACGGACGCATCCTTCGCGACGTGATCATCAGGTCCTTGCAACCTCTTGTTTCTCACACCGAGCATGACTCACTTGGGCTTAGAGTGAGCACCAACCCTGACCCCCACCCATAGCGAACTACGAGGACTTTGATCCATGTCAAGGCATGGTACGTAGGAAGCCTCCATGAGGTTCAAGACCACCCTTCATTTATTCACGTCAGGTCCCATCCCCGTCCAGCATGACGTTAAACTGCATTCCGGTCCAATGGAAAGCCGTTGAGACCCATCCCATTTGAACTACGAGGACTTTGATCCATGTCAAGGCATGGTACGTAGGAAGCCTCGATGAGGTTCAAGCCACATTCCTCAGTCGTTCATTCACGTCGAGTTTCGCCCTCGTCCAGCTTGACGTTAAACTGTATGCCCCCTTGTCCCGCATGACATTAAACTGCACACCCATTCCCATATAAACTACGAGGTCTTTGATCCATGTCAAGGCATGGTACAGATGAAGCCTTCCAGAGGTTCAATCCCACCACCCATTGGACCAAGGTCCACCTTCACGTCGGTCCGCCGACAAAGCCCCCATATAAACTACGAGGTCTTTGATCCATGTCAAGGCATGGTACGTAGGAAACCTTCCTGAGGTTCAAGCCACCCATCATCATTCACGTCAGTTCACCCCCGTCCTTCAGGACGTTAAACTGTATTTCAAAACCCGAACTACGAGGACTTTGATCCGTGTCAAGGCATGGTACGTAGGAAGCATCCCCGAGGTTCAATCCCAATAATCATTGGCCCAAACCGTCTCCTTGTCGGTGTGCCAAGTCCCCATTTTCAATCTGAACTACGAGGACTTTGATCCATGTCAAGGCATGGTACGTAGGAATCATCCCAGAGGTTCAAGCCCATCTCCCATCGGACCATGGTCCCTCATTTACGTCAGTTCACCGACACCCACCTCCCGTCGTTTATTCACGACAGGGTTCATTACCATCCTGCATGACGTCAAACTGTATTCCATCAATTCCTTGAACTACGAGGACTTTGATCCATGTCATGGCATGGTATATAGGAAACCATCACAAGGTTCAATCCCACGTCTAGTGGACCCACGGGTCTGCTTTCACGTCGGTTCACCGATGAAACCCTTTGAACTATGAGGTCTTTGATCCATGTCAAGGCACGGTATGTAGGATGCCTCCCCGAGGTCCAAGCCCATCTCTCATCGGACCAAGGTCTACCTTCACGTCAGTACGCTGACGATGCCCATCGGACCAAGGTCCACCTTCATGTCGGTTTACCGGCACCATCCCAAACTACGCGGACTTTGATTCCCTGCCACGGTGATACGTAGGAAGCCTCTTCAAGACTCAAGCCCAACTTCACTGTCGCCCCTGCGATGGTCCCATTTCATTCCCCATCCACTTCATTAATCTACCTGTCACCCATCCTAATTCTTTCCCGGACCATCATATCTCGGTGAGACCGTGTCGGTACGCTCTTCTTCACAGCCGCCCATGGGTTGGCCCCGGTATCGGCATCCCTTCAAGGGAAACCCCTCAATCCGATCTATTTCTAGCTAATGCTCTGATCGGGTTGACCCATCTCCGCTAGACATTAAACTCGCGACATACCCCTTGTTAAACACAGGAAGCTGAGGAAAACCTCTGATATGTGTCTATGGAAAATAATTCCCCGCGCTTGATGTGGGATGCCTTGGGCTTCCACGCCCTCGAGAAGCCCTGTGACCAGGGATAATAGACAGACATTCCAGGTTCCCCGACATCCAGACACGCTACTGATGCCTCAACGTGACTACTCCCCCGACTGAAGGTTGCTGCCCTGACCGGACCCTTTGGAATGTCCTGACAGAAGCAGTGTAATTAACCGGTGTCCATGGAAACATGGCACTGGGATGAGTTTCACGAACTACATATGAAATCTATGAGGGAGACCCGGACTAGGTGACGAGTTCTGAGGAGGAATCCACAGAAGGAAGAACCGACATCCCATCATCCCGTTTTGATCAAGGAGTAGACGTCCCTGGATATGGAGCGAATGCCGCCCGCCTTTGGAAAGCGGGAATGCGGGGCAACAAGCACCGTGCGTCCTCCTCCTCCGCGGACGGATGCGCGTGCGCCCCAACGAAAGCGTCGGAAACAGGAATGGTGAACCCGACGTGAAATTATTCTCCTCAATATGGAGATTAGTAGCGTTCGAGACACCAGAAGATTGACATGTCACCGGATCCAGATATCCGGCGCCTGGTCCCGCAAAGAAAATAGAGGGCCTGCCGTGAAACTCACTGGAAGTCGGGGCAGTAGAACATGGGGCACTCCGTTCTGCAGCGTGTTGGCGTGGATCCTTCTTACAGACGTGGAGAATGGAAGGACGTTGGGGCACTAGTTGTCAATCATTTTCCCTCACAGTGCTGAAGAGTTGATCCCTTCGTTTCTCAGGAACCAGGTTGTTGTTACAAAGATGCGATCACCGCCCGCAAGCCTACGCAGGGGCAGGGGCAACATCGCCACAGCCACCCCACATGGCGCCGCTACCGCCACGAAGGCCGCCACATCGGGGAATACGGGGCGCCCACGTCCCCTTTCCCCATCAGAGGTCATCTATCCAAGGGTGATCAACAACCTCGTGCGTAGGTAAGAGGAGGATGGGGTCATCCCAACCAAGGATATGGCCCGCCTGGACCTGGAGACATCCAGGCCCCGCCGTGAGCGCCGCCCTAACAGGCCGCGCAGGGAGCCCCTGCTCCCCACCCCAACGTTCAACCATTTCGGGATCCTATCCCCGGAACACCTTGATGACTCCTCGCCTTACGCTGAAGAGGCGGGCGCCGTCCGGCTCCGCAGGAAGAGCAGGCAGGCCATGCCCCTGCACCACCTGCACCAGCTCGCCTGACCCAACGTCAGCGCCGGGCCCGGGATGAGGATGCTCGCCCAGGCGCTTCGACGTCGAAATCTACAGTGGCCCGAGCCACCGCCGAAGTGCATCATGAATCCCCCGCATACACTGAGCAGGGGAACTCCTTCACCCAACCAAGATCAAGACCCCAACCGCCCCGCGGGCAGGCTGGGTTGGCTCTCTGGGTTGCAGGCCCAAGTGGTGATCGCCACGAACTAACCCGCGGTGATGTCACCCCGTACGGAGGTCCTCCCCATACCACTACTCCACAGATCATGGGACTTCCCCGCTCTGAAGTTCGTCATGGAGGCATGCCTCGTGCTACCCCCACCCCGAAGGAAGACCTGCCCAGCGGCAGTGACGCACGGCGCGAAAACCTTTCCCACGCCCACTATATAGGGTATGGAGTCCATCCTCCTTCCCTCGACCGCCGATCTAAAGTCACAGTCCATCCAGTCATTCTCCAACGTGGGGGCCCTCCCTATGTCCTCTCTGCAACCGGCGAAGGTCAGCCTCGCTCCACCCGCATCGACCATGGAGGTCCTCCCCATGCTCCTGCCGGTTCGAACAGAGGCTTCGCCCATATGGGTGCTATTCATGGAGGTCCTCCCCATGTGCCCTTCGACATTTTCCCTGGTGCCCCTCACACCTCCGCTATCTCGAGTGGTGGTTCACTCCACCATGGTGCCAGCGCCGCCCCGAGACTCCATGATAGGGATCATCCCTGTCCCAAAGAGCCACCCCGGGGCGGGAGAGCGGTTCGTCGCCGCCACAAGAAGAGTCCTGGGAAATCCTGGGTGGAGATCAAACATGTCCGCTTCTCCGTCTCTGAAGCAGAGTGAGACTCAGCGATGGAACCTTCTCCCCGCTCCTCTGTATCAAGGACCGGGGCAGGAACCAGACGCGTTAGCCTCATTCTCCCGGAATATGAGGTTCACCAGATTCCCGTCTCTCTCCGCAGGTACATCCAAGAGGAAGAAATCTTGGGAATTCCATAGGTCTCGACCACGCAATCATCACCATTGTCACCAGAAGCGCCCTCTACCTCTACCAGAGATCACAGAGAGCTATTTTTGGGTCCAACGGCGGTAGAGCGACGACATGACCGGTCGCCGGTAGTTGCGATTCCTGTGCCGAAAGCTGTGGCTATCATCCCATCATATCGTGACATCGTGGCCAGGTCACCTTACTCTTCGGAGGATGGCCCGGAATTCGGAGGCCAGTCAGCTCGTTCACCGTATTCTCCGCCGCTGAGTTTGCTATCCCAGAGGTCCGCCTTGGTACCGCTACTGGTCCCTCAGCCACCCCCGGTTGATGAGTGGGGCAATACAGGGCCAGACCCTGAGTCCGAGCCCAGGAGCTGTTGGAGTATTCTTGCAGCGGATTACTTCCAGGAGATGTTCTGGCCGACTGCGGCGCTGAATTTTCACGTACCAGAGTCTCTTACCCCTGAAGAAGTGGGGTGCTTTTGTCGAACCCTTTGGGTGACACACTTCTGCCTTCATTACGAACGGGTGGTGTACCCCAGAAGTCGAGATCACTTCGAATAAATCGGCGAGCTGTGCCGCCTGATCGATGCGGCCGCACTTCTTGAGGCCCAGCACCCTGAGGCACCAGGCCACCAGAGCGCCCTTCAACGGAAATGCGTTCAGAGTTTTAAAGCACTCCACAGAATCGTCTGGCAATCCACCCCCCATGTGAAAGTTCGTGGTTGGGGACACTATGCCTCTCTCCTCTTCGACCCTATCCGACGACAGCCCGATTCACTATGAGACATCGAGGACATGCCCGCGAGAGGGGTCGCAGTCCTCATTGCTGACATCGTGGACAAGGAAGACGATCTCGAATTCCTTGATGGAGGCTTACCCCCCGAGGGCGTACCGCCACTGCTGGACCCATCAGGGAGGGTTACCCGTCAGCAGAGGAACCTGCTAGGGCTCCCTGTACCCACCGAGTCGCTGGTACTCGGTCGAAACACCGGCAAGGGTAAGGAGCACATCAGAACTGTCAAGCACTCCAACCCGTTTGCCTTGGCGCAGAAAATGGAAGAGGATCCTGAGAAGGCCACGTTACGCCAGCAGCTTACTGAGCAGAAGAGGCTGGTTGACAAACTCTTGGCTGAGCGCGCCGCAGAGCGGCGACCCGACTATGGTGATCCCAAGACGGGGCTGCAGGGGTAGGAACAATTCCCCCCGGTGAGATGCCTCTGGGAAACCCTGATCATCCTACTACCACAGACAGGGCAGAAGTCGGAACGTATGGAAAGAGGGCGCGATACGTCTCGCCAAACCCCCCCCGAGCGACGGGGCAATCTGAAGAACCCAGTCCGGGTTCCCCCAGTCGCCCCGCAGGTCGTTCCGCCAGTTGATCCACGAGCTGTCGAAGCCATCTACCATGTTGAAGAACCTAGAAACGCACTTGTGGTTAGGGATCCCTGTCAAGATAGAGACCCCCACCCGGATGATCTTATCGTGGCACTCACAGCCCGCCTTGAAGCGTTAGAAACACGGTAGGTGGCGGTCCCACCGGATGACAAGCCTTATCCCACGTGGGTGGATGATATGCATGCACCTCTGGGTTTTGGGAACCCCACTTTCTCGCCCTTCAACGGGACAGGGGACCCGCCCCAGCACTTGGCTCATTTCTCTTCTAGGTGTGGCCCCATGCTGGGGACCCCGGCTCAGCAAGAAGCCTCCAAACTCTGATGTTTTGTACAGACATTGGAAGGTCCAACATTCGTCTGGTACAGCCAGCTCCCTATCGGATCGGTGACCGGTTGGGAGGATCTTCGCCGGCAGTTCTTATACCAGTTCAGCTCCACCATGCGGAATACCATCATTGCGGACCTCTTCAAGTGCAAGCAGAGGCCTGATGAGCGAGTCGCACATTTCATCGCCCTGTGGAAGGGACTTACGTATTTCCTCGATATGCCACTGACTTAGGAGAAATTACTGAAGATGTGTGTGGGGAACGTCAAGACAGAGCTGGTACCCTCCCTGATTACCCAGAACTACCCTAGAGGGTTCAGAGATTTCTTAGATAAGGCTCAGCGCCTTGAGGAAGCCCTGCAACAGGCTAGTCAGGCACGATTGTTGCCCCCTATGATTCCAGCCAGGAGGACCGTCAGGCCCAAACCCGCCGCAGTGGACCAAATAGAAGCCCCGAGGCAGCTGGAGTTACCGCCGGCAGCACCGCCCCCGCAACCCCGCAGAGGTCCTCCACCTCAAGCACAGGCTCCTACCCAGCAGCGACCGCCTCAGAACCGACAGGTTCCCCCGCGCAATGCGCCACCGCCACCTAGGCGAGACAATCAGGCGCAGCCTCCTTGGCAGGCCCCTCCGGCCCCTCGTCAAGGTCAGGCCCCCAGGGCCCCCTATCCGGAAAGAAGGCACCAGTGTTATTCGTTCAACGAAAATCAGGTCCCTGGCTATTTCTGAAGTGCTGTAGAGCAAGGGATCGTGCGCCTTCCCGAGTGCAGAAGGTCGGCAGAGGCAAATATCACCGATCACCCCAACTACTGCCCTTATCATCGGATTCTGGGGCACACCCTCAAGCAATGCTATGTGTTTAAAGACTGGATTCAAGACCAGGTCAATAACAACATAGTCAAGTTGGGCCCGGCACCCGCACAAGTGGCGGGTGTCTTTTCAGGATCATAGATCGGCAGCGACAGCGAAGGCGAGTGGCAGCAGGTCCCCAGCTGCGGATACCGGAAATACGATGACTGGATGGATCGAAAAACCGTCATCCATGCCCATGGTATCATCCGGGCACGCCTGAAGTAGCCTAAACCTTCAGAAGAAGTAGTCGGTGCCTCCTCATCGTCTTTACAGTCGACCTCTTTCTAAAAGGGCAGTCAGCGGCGACGTAAGAAGAAGCAACGCACACCGCCAGTGTCTTCGTCATCCCGCACTCTCGACGAATTTATGCCCTCTGAAATGGGGATTCCTCCCAGAATCCGCCCAGTGGTGGATGACTCCTCGAGCGACAGCCAGGGGTACGCTTCGGTTAACACCGTGGAGCTGGTAAAGCCCTATATGACTCCCGACGAGGGGGGAGCGCCAGGAAATCCTCCCCAACGTTTCCAGCCGACGTCAACGTCAGCAGAATCGCAACCGCGCCGGTCATCGAGGTACGTCAGCAGGCACTTTCAGCCAATCCGTGCACGCTACTGAGACTAGGCAGCAGGCTCAGCGCAGAGCTCAGCACGCACAACCCCATCTAACGCTCTCAGCTCTACCTCAACCGTCGTTCGTGCTACTAGATCAGGGAGAGCTGCCTCGTTCGTATCACAGTCAGTCTTGCCCGGCTACAGGCCAGCCTCCGCTACCCAATCCTAGTCTGGCGCCTAATCTCCAGGCTTCAACTTGTAGGAAGCAAGATATACCCAGTACTAGCTGATCGCCGGTTCAACCGGTAGGACCCGCTATGCCTCCAAGTGCCGAACGACCTCATGTAAGCAGAGGTTCGCGTTTGGCATGAAAGTATGATGTCCTGAACCACCTGGCCGGCATTCTTGTGAGGATTTCTATCCTTGAGGCCCTTCGCCTGTCATCCGAAATGGGCGAGGAACTTGCCGAGGCCCTAAGGAGCCCCCTCCAGTTTGAGACGGAGGTAGCATCTGCAGAATCCTTCCATATCGAGACTATTGAAAATGCCGTATGTCAGGCAGTTGTCTTGTTCTCCAGTGAAGATGAGGACCCTCCTATACCGAGGCACATTCGCCCGCTGTACATCACTGGCCACTTCAATGGCATGGAAGTCTGCCACTGCCTCGTTAACACGGGTTCCGGAATCAACCTAATTCCGACTCGGACGTTGCGGAAGCTGGGTCTATCTGAAGGTTATTTAACTCCCTCTGACCTCAGAATCCAGGGGTATGACAGGACCGAGCAAACCCCAGTCGGGAAGATCTGCCTGAAGAATTAGTTCGGTGGCTTAATTGCCAGCACCGAGTTCATGGTCGTCTCTCAGGACACTGCCTACAACGCATTGATGGGTAGGTCGTGGCTCCATCTACATGCAGCGGTCCCTTCGTCGTATCACTAGTGCCTCAAGTACTCGCTCAACGGTCGAGTAGGTGTACTCCAAAGAGATGCGACCCCTTTAGCTTCTTGTGAGTCCCGCTATCTGGATGCGGGTTATTAAAAAAGTAAGGATAAACAGATCCTAGTAAGTGAGGATGAACCCGCCCCGGTCACAAGTGATCCCTGGGCGAGCATGGATGACGCCTACGTCCTCCCGATCCACCGGTTGGAGGCCACGACCCCCGACATGGGGAAATGTTTTGTTGTTTCGGGTACGCAAGGAAGCCATGTTCCCGTTTCCAAGGGCCGGCGGAAAATCATCTCGTACTCCTACATCAACCAGGCTCAGGTGATCCCTGAACCTCCTAACCCTGTACGGTACTGGGACGTCAAGCTTATGACAACGGCGGTGCTCCATACATGTGTCTTCCGCCGGGCTGGAATTAACCGACTCATGCCGACACGTCACCACTGCTTTGATATCATCAAACGGGGCCCCTTAGGCCGAAGGCCAGATGGGATAGGGTCGACTCCCTTCACTGCTATGGTCTCAATGGCAAGTGACTCTCCTGATATGATGACCGCTTCTGCCCGAGCCGGTACCAGATGCCCCTCGGGTTTTGATAGCCTAGAAGTATCTTCCGTCGCGGGAAGTCCCCCCACGGGTGGGGAGGAAGACCTGGAGGATGCTCCCCCCGCCTTTGAAAAAGGCGTCTCTACCACGGTTGATGAACTGGTACAGGTGAACCTTGGTAGCAAGGCAGATCCGAAACCCACATTGATCAGTGTATCCATGTCCCCCAAGGAGCGGCATCAGTACGTAGACTTCCTCAAACAACATAGTGACGTGTTTGCCTATAGTTACAACGAGATGCCAGGACTAGATCCCCAGGTAGCCGTTCACCGTCTGGGCCTCCCGGAAAAACACCGTGGGTTTAAGCAGCCCCCCCAGGAAAATGCACACTTCACATGTTGCAATGGTTGAGGCCGAAGTTGACAAGTTTATCAAATCCAGCTTCATTAAGGAATTCTAGTACCCCAAGTGACTTGCCAACATTGTGCCAGTCAGGAATAAGAATGGGCAGATCAGAGTCTGCATCGACTTCCGCGATCTTAATCGCCACTTCCCAAAGGATGACTTCCCACTCCCGGTGACGGAGTTATTGATTGACGCCACGACCGGGTTCCAAGCCCTCTCTTTCATGGATGGATATTCTGGGTACAACCAGATCCAGATGGCCCCGGAAGACGAGGATTCCACTGCTTTCATGGCTCCCCAAGGTACCTTTTTCTACCAGGTTATGCCATTCGGTTTGAAGAATGCAGGTGCCACTTATCAGAGGGCCATGCATCGCATATTCAAAACGATCCTCGGGACATTGGTGGAATGCTACGTGGATGACCTCATAGTCAAATCATGTCAATGCCAGGACCATCTAAAAGACCTTGAGAAAGTGTTCGGTTTCCTCCGTTCCCGTCACCTAATGATGAACCCGTTGAAGTGTACTTTCGGGGTCACCTCTGGGAAGTTTCTGGGCTTTGTTGTCAGATACCGACGTATCGAGATCGACTCGGAGAAGATCAAGGCCATCAGCCAAATGCCTCCCCCGAGCAACATTCGGGAACTTCGAGGCCTTCAAGGCCACTTAGCATATATACGCCGATTCATCGTGGATCTGGCCGGCAAGTGTAAGCGCTTTTCCCGGCTCATGAAGAAGGGTGCCGCCTACGAATGGGATGAGGAGTGTCGGACCACCTTTGAGAAAATAAAGTAGTATCTGCTCCAACCTCCGATCTTGATGCCACCCGTATCTGGAAAGCTGCTGGTCCTTTATGTGACCGGCCTGGAGAGATCCCTCAGTGAACTGCTCGCCCAGAAGAATAACGAGGGTACTGAGAAAAGTCTCTACTATCTTAGCTGCATGCTCCTCGATACGGAGATCAGATACTCCCCTATCGAAAAGATCTGCCTTGCGCTCGTATTTGCCGTGCAGAAGTTGCGACATTACCAGCAGCACCATGAGGTGCAATTGGTCTCCCGGGTAGACCCACTGAAGTACATCCTGAACTGTCCCATGCTGACTGGCCGACTAGCACGGTGGGCAGTGATTCTCCAGCAGTTTGATATCAGGTTTGTACCTCAGAAGGCCATTAAGGGACAGGCGTTGGCAGACTTCTTAGCTGCCCATCCAACCTCCGCGGACCAATCCCTGGACCTGGATTTCCCTGATGAGACGATCCTCTCAGTCGATCATGTTGTCTCGTGTTGGAAAATGCATTTCGACGGCGCCTCCCGGATCCCCACCGGTAGGAGGCTCAATGACCCCAAGCTCAATAGAGTGGGCCTGGGTATTGTCTTCATTACCACGGCGCAGGTCGTCCTGCCATACTCGTTCCTGTTGTCAGAAGGTTGTACGAACAACGAGGCAGAGTACCAAGCTCTCATCACCGACCTCGAGTTGGCCTTTGAGATCCATGTGCCCCATCTACATGTGAAGGGAGATTCTGAGCTGGTAATCAAACATGTTAATGGCGACTACGTCGTCCGGAAGCCGGAGCTTGCACCATTTCTGGAGTACACCCTCCGCCTAATGGACCAATTCTCTTCTCAACCAGAGGTTACCCATGTCCCACGGTCGCAGAATGGCCAAGCAGACGCCATGGCTGGCTTAGCCGCGTTGCTCGCAGAACCCGAGCAAGATGATTTAATCATACATGTGGCACACCGGAGAGTCATTGCCCCCGTCACCCAAGAGGACAATGATGGCCTGTGGGTAAGTCATCTCACTGCCGGACCCTCAACGTCAGGGGTCCCAGGTTTGTCAGACGCAGTTACTGAAGCCACTCCCAACTGGACGGCACATTTTGTCGAGTATCTCCAAAATGGTCACCTCCCGGACGATCGGGCCGAGCGCAAGCGAATCCGACACCGCGCGCTGCAATTTACCCTCCAGAGCGGGCCTAGTCTTGAACAGATCCTTTATAAGAAGATTTTCGATGGCGTCCTCCTCCGTTGCATCCAAGGAGTAGAGATACCTCAAGTTATGCAAGAGGTTCACGCCGGTTCCTGTGGCGCCCATCAAGCTGGGCCGAAGCTATCCCATCAAATCCGGAGGTTAGGGTACTTTTGTCCCTCTATGATCCACGATTGTATTGGGTATGCCAAAAGATGCCACGCGTGCCAAGTTCACGCCAACTTCCGGCATCGGCCACCGGAGTCCCTCCACCCCACCAAGTACTCTTGGCCATTTTTGTTATGGGGACTTGATGTAGTGGGACTGTATCCACCGGCAACAGCCCGCCAGTGTAGGTTCATCCTGACTGCTACAAATTTCTTCTCCAAGTGGGCAGAAGTAGTTCCGCACAAAGAGGTCAAGGCCCGTTCCATCGTTGACTTTGTGAGCTCCAATATTATCCACCGGTTTTGATTCCCTGACGCCATCCTCGCCGATAACGGCACCAAATTCCGAGCGGCTGAACTAAAGAAATTGTACGCCAAGTACGACATCTAGTCGAACCATACCTCCCGCTACTACACACAGGCAAATCGACAGATCGAGGCGTTCAACAAGACCCTCTCTAACATTCTGTAGAAGATGGTTGGTCAGAATAAGAAAAGATTGCCAGACAAGCTCCCAAACGCCCTCTGGGCTTACCGGACGACGAATCACAACTCTACCCAGGTGACCCCATATTCCCTGGTGTATGGAGCTGAGGATGTTCTACCAATTGTGATCCAGCCACCATCATTACGCACTGCCGTTTATGATCACCAGATGTCAGATGAGGTATCCGAGATCCGTCATGCTAAATTGGAAGCACTGGACAAGAACCAGCTTCGTGCCCTGCACAATCTGTAAAGGCATCAGGATAAGATAGCGAGGGCCTTCAACAAGAAAGTTCTTCTCCGCTCTTTTCTACAGGGCGACCTGGTACTGGCCCTTCGAGCACCAATGATTCCCGGTAGGAAACCGCCCAAATTAGAACCCAAGTGGGAAGGGCCTTATATCATCCATAAGGTTTACCCTAACGGAGCATACTCCTTGGTGACCATGGATGGAGAGCGTATAACCCCTCCCACCAATTCCAAGTTCCTCAAGCGATACTTTGCCTAGGGAAAAAGGGTCCTGCACGACCCTAAACTGCATGTTGGTCCTGCACGACCCTAAACTGCAAGTTGGTCCTGCACGACCCTAAACTGCAAGTTGGTCCTGCACGACCCTAAACTGCAAGTTGGTCCTTCACGACCCTAAACTGCAAGTTGGTGCTTCACGACCCTAAACTGCAAGTTGGTCCTGCACGACCTTAAACTGCATCTTCATCCTGCAAGACGATAAACTAGGAAACAGTCCCACATGACCTTAAACTGCACATTATGGTCCAACATGACCCTAAAATGTAAAGTCCTGCACGACCATAAACTGCATCTTCATCCTACAAGACAATAAACTACAAAATAGTCCTAGCTCTATGAATTTAAACTGAGATCTCCCCCCGTCCTTACTGCAAGACGTTAAACTGCAAGCCAGTCCGGCCTTCCTGACCAGGGCTCAGCCTCAGGCCCCTTGGCCTCCTCGGGCCCCTGGCCCCCCGTCTTCACCGCGAGACATTAAACCAGAAGCTGGTCAGGTGTCCCTGACCGCGGTCCGGCCCCAGGCCCCTTGGTTTTTTCCCCGAGTTACCCTCTTGTGGGATTGTATGGTATAGTATCGGATTACGTCCTCATTCACGTTGGATTACTTGTCGTACCTTACATATCCCCAAATGAGATTCTCCTCGTCCCGCATGACGTTAAATTTCATTTCAAGAACTACGTGTGGATTGATTTCCATCTTCATGGGATACGTAGGAACGCTCGGACACCTCGTCTTGAGCCCAGCCCCAATCTTTTCTCTTCCACTATCCCCCCTGGGAATAGTTTCCTTGGAGGATCTTTGTGTAGCCAGGGAGTAGGATTTCTTAGCCCCGCTCATACAAACCCCACGCACACAAGGATTGTAAGGGTCGCACCATGTGCCCACTCCCATTCTTCCATTCCCCCCACATCCTCACAACATGATGCTAAACTGCATGGCTTTCAAGAACTACGTATGGCTTGATTCCCATCCTAATGGGATACGTAGGAACGCCCGAACATTTCATCAGTTGGCCCAGCCCAAAATCAAAAATCTTCCCCTCGGGTCAAGACATGGCAGGGTGCACACTTTTGCCCCGACTCACATTGGGCAAGCCTCGACCCGGCTGCACATCCCCCTGGAGATGTTTTCCTCTTTCATGGATGGATACAGCTATGCTTTACCCACTCCTTGACTGGGATTCCATCATTTTTTCACACCAGGAGGGACCCCTAAGAACAGCCTAGATACTACGCCCAAGGGCTCTCCTACCGTTACGGGCCAACGCCCCCGAGGGTTTTCGACCAACAAGCCGATACAAGTCCCGCGTTGCGAATTTGGTCGGCGGTCGACGCTCATTTGTTGCCCCCATATCGGGTCACCATAGGAACACTGTGTTTCAAACATGGCCAACATTGTCTTGGATCTTCGGGTCCACCCCGAGATGTCCCAGACATCGAGTGCAGTGATTCGTTCTGCCCCATCCCGAGGTGACAAACTTCCCCCCGGGTGGTGCTAGTGATCGGGCCCATGGCCCTGATTCCCTATAGGGGTGTAGGGTGTGGTGTAAGACAACGTCCCCATTCACATCGGGATCATGTACCATGTCGTACGCCTTCTTCTTACGAGGCCCAGCCTCAGGCCCCATGGCCTTCTCGGGTCCCCGACCCCTGTCCTCATGTAAGATGTTAAACTGCAAACCAGTCAGGCCTTCCTGACTGATGCCTGACCTTAGCCCCTTGGCCTTCTCGGGCCCCCCAGCCTAGGTCCCCTCTTACCCAGGGTGTATGGTGTGATGTAGGACTACATCCTAATTCACGTCGGGATTATGTACCATGTCGTATGCCTTCCCTTTCGAGACCCAGCCTCAGGCCCCTTGGCCTCCTCGGGTCCCCAACCCCCGTCCTCATGTATGATGTTAAACTGCAAACTAGTCAGGCCTTCCTGACTAATGCCTGACCTTAGGCCCCTTGGCCTTCTCGGCCCCCCCGGACCAGGTCCCCTCTTACCCAGGGTGTACGGTGTGATGTAGAACTACGTCCTCATTCATGTCGGGATTATTTACCATGCCATACGCCTTCCTTTACGAGACCCTGCCTCAGGCCCCTTGGCCCCCTCGGGTCCCCAACCCCCGTCCTCATGTAAGATGCTAAACTGCAGACCTGTTAGGCCTTCCGGACTGATGCATGACCTTAGGCCCCTTGGCCTTCTTGGGCCCCTCCACCCAATCTCTTACCCGGGGTGTACGGTGTGGTGTAGGACTACGTTCTCATTCAAGTCGGGATCATGTACCATGTCGTACGCCCTCCCTTTATGAGGCCCAGCCTCTGGCCCCTTGGCCTTCTCGGGTCCCCGACCCTCGTCCTCATTGCAAGACATTAAACTATAAGCTGGTCAGGCCTTCCTGACTAATTCCTACCCATCAGGTCCCTTGGCCTTTCCGGGCCACAGCCCAGGTCCTCTCTTATAGGATTGTATGGTGTGGTGTAGGACTACGTCCTCATTCACGTCGGCTTCTTCGCCATACTGTACACCTCCCTTGTTTAGGGGTATATTACTCCCCTCCTCATCCTGTATGATGTTAAAATGCTTTTGGATAACTACGTGTGGCTTGATTCCCATCCTCATGGGATATGTAGGACCACCTGAATGTCTAGGATTCGGGTCCTGCCCCATCCCTCGGTAATCTTCATCCCATCTTAGCCCCTTGTCCTACCCTTCCTCCATGAGAGGATTATATGGTGTGGTGTGGGATTATTTCCTCATTCGCGTCGGTCTCGTAATGACGACGCCATGTACCTCTCCCTACTGAGCTGTTTCATCGATCCCTTTTCGGCAGTTCACTGATGTGCCTGGGAGTACTCTGGTTTATTACCCGGAATGCCAAGCTTTACTCGGACACGTCCGCACTCGCTTTCCAGGATTTGTGTATCCCTGCATCAAGGCTTCCATCATCTTTCACACCCAGAGGGACCCCCAAGAACGTCCTGGATACTACGCCCAAGGGCTCTCCTACCGTTACGGGCCAACGCCCCTGAGGGTTTCAGACAACAAATCGATAAAATCCCGCGTTGCGAATATTGTTAGCGGTCGATGCTCGTTTGTTGTTCCGACCTCAGGCTAACGCGATATGGAAGCTGTGTTTCCACCATGGTTAACAGTTTTCCTCTCTCGCCACGCCAACCCATTAGGCCCAAAATGTCGAGTGCACAATTCATTCCCTTCATCACTTCACCGTGTCCAAGTGGAGTCTCGGAAATTTTAGTTCTTTTCCTCCGTGCACGTCTGCGCGTTGGGGGAACAAGCCGTGTCGAAGATGTCCTTCGGGGCTCTCTACCAACTCCCGTTTGACTCACCCCAAGTATTGCGATGAGGATACCCCCCTTGTTTCCCACACCGAGTTTAGCTCACGTGGGCATAAGGATCGGGTTGCCATCTGTGCTTACTCGGGAAGTTGTCACCATCCATGGTCCGAGATCTAAGACCATAAACTATGATTTTCATCTGGAACTACATTCATCTTGATTCCTATCTTGATAGGATACGTAGGAGTGCCCAGACCCCTTATATTTGGGACCATCTTGAGTTCAGCAAATTCACCTCTCTGGTCCTGCCTTCAGGACCCCAACTACGGGACCACGTGGCGTAGCGCAGGATTATGTCATCATTCACTTCAGGTTTGCAAAGGCTGCACCACACACACCACCGTTCTGAGAGTTAGCCCTCCTATTCCTTGTCCAGAATGACATTAAAAGGCACCCTTCAGAACTACGTGTGGCTTGATTCCCATCTTCATGGGATACATAGGACCGCCCGGACGCCCTGTCTTCGGGTACACCCCATTTAGGGAGCCAGTTTCCCCCCTGTTTCATTCCTTACCTATATACAGGCCCCTCGGACTAAGGTCTCCCTCTCCGATTCGCATACAATTTGATGTGGGATCATGTCTCCGTCAATTGTGTTTTATAACACTGCGCACATTTCCTGCCTAGCACCATCTCTGCTACGTCGGCGCTGCATGACGATAAAATGCATGCTTGGTCCTATCATACGACCCTAAACTGTGACATTATCGTCCTGGCCGCACGACGATAAACGGAACTGCATTGTGGTGACCTCGTTGTAGAGGACATCACATTGGGTATTGGTCACATGCCATGCCATTTGTCAACGCCCATTACGGCTTGATCCTTGTGGCGACACCACGGCCTACTACCCTAGGCCTTTCGCTTCACAAAAAAAACCCATTCACCTTAAAAAACAAACAAGACTTATCAAATTCCACTTCTTTTAGTGCAAGGGCCACGGCCGCACTCCCCCTTTTCCTATGGCACTGTTACCTTACCGTGACACCCTTTCAGAACTATGTATGGCTTGATTCTCATCCTTATGAGATACGTAGGAGCGCCCGAGCACTTCCGTGTGGGCCCAGCCTAACCTTCATGTTCAGTCCCTCGACTCGAGCATTTCACCCGAGAATGCATAGTAAGTAGGGCTTAGGTCCTCATTCACATCGGGTCTTGTAACCACCTTGCCAGGTATCCCCTGCTCCCCTTACCCATCCATGGTCTGAATTCTACTACCCTAAACTATGATCTCCCCATGGGAAAGGAATCTGCTCCCTCTCTATAATACGTCTTGTTGTCGTATTCAGATGTGTTTCTACAAAGAGCCCGAAGTGTGGGATTTTCATGGGGACATTCATCTCGTCCCATGACCAAGCTTCGTGAACTCGCTATTTGGATCCTCATACTCCTCCACATCCAAAAGGACCCTCAGATGACTTGGATATTAGGCTTAAGGTCTCTCCATGAATGCTGGGCCTAAGGGCCCTCCAATCGTTTCGGGACAACGTCCCTACGGATATTTGACAACATTTGTGACATGGTCCCGTGTCTCGAATATGGTCAACGGTCAACCCTCATTTGTCTGTCCCCATTCTAGGCTAACGCGGCAGGATGCTGTGTTGCGAACACGGTCAGCAGTTATCCTCCATCGTCACGCCGCCATCATTGTGATCTGAATCTTGAGCTCCATGATTCACACATTTCCACTTCCTCATGTTCAACTGAAATTACATCATACTCTGCTCTTTCTCTTCGCGCATCTAGGTGCACTAAATGATCGAGTTAGTGTTATTGGGCCGGTATTCACCGAGCGTCCCTTTTCCCTAACCTTCCCCTTTCTGTGTCAGGAAATTACCACCACTACTGCTTGTTTCCCACACTGAGCACGACTCACGTGGGCTTAGTAGTTTTGGCAGGATGTGTACCAACACGGCCAAGCTTCTCATCATCCCGCATGACGTTAAACTGTGCTTCCAGAACTACGTATGGCTTGATTCCCATCTTCATGGGGTACGTAGGAATTCCCGACCACTCTGCTTCGGGCCCAGCCCAATCCTTACTCTTGGTCCCTCGACCTGAAAAGTTTCCTCCGGGGGTATGTGGTATTATTTGGACTCCAAGTCCTCATTCACGTCGGTTTCATATCTACCGTGCCACACGCTCCCTGGGATCTTCCCTTTTATTCCGTGTCCTATCGTATGACGTTAAACTACAGGAGTCCATGTGTCATCAACGCATGACACTAAACTGCGGTTCTACCATGAACAAGTTCAGGATGCCCCAAGATCCCATTGGGAAGTCACAGATCCCCTCGTCAGAGGGGCCTTGTCTGAATGAAGGAATGATCCATGATCAAACCAATGCGCCCATATGGTGTACTCCCACCACGGTTGTGTGACTACCTAAGTTTTGGATTCTGTTCGAAAAAACAATCACTCTATATGCCATGCTTTGGGTACCCCTTATTTGGACCTTCATCCCCTTTCATGTCTCACGGGACCCCCTAACGGCCTGGTCTCATACCGCATCGGCTCACTTACCGTCCTGGGCCAACGTTCCGGAAGACCGGTCATGTCTGGAAAGACCCCCTAACAGTATGGATGTCTGACCTATGGTCCGCCAACTGTCCTGGGCCAACACCCTGAAGTATTGATCAATGACATTTGTGACATGGTCCCGTGTTTCAAACATGGTCAGTGGTCGATGCTCATTTTTTGTCCCCATTACAGGCTAACGAAGTAAGGATACCGTTTCTCCTCCAAGGTCAACGGTTGTCCCCTATTGTCACGCCATCCCCACAGTGTTCCGAATCTTGGGTATCGTGATTCACACTTTCCATTTTCATCTGTTTGGACCGATTTCACCGCCCCTGGAGTTGCCCCGTTCGTGCATAAGAGCACGCTGAAGAAACGGTGATTCGACTATCCTGAAAGTTCCTTCTCCGATCAGGCCTCTCCCATCTTTCAGAAATCCGGACTGGTAATTCGAATCTCGGATGTCCGGAGCCTGATCCCCACTCCTATGTTAGGTGGGACGAGAGGGAAACTATCTCCTGTTTCTCACATCGGGCTCGACCCACGTGGGCCTGGGGAATTGTCGCCGAACGTCCCGCAAACATTGTAGGGATGTAACAAGGCAATTCAAACAGAGGAAATTGTGCGCGCTACGTCATTCAAAACAAAGAAAGGAAAAAAAATTGAAGCATGAAAGTACCAATAAAATGTTTTTGGGTTTGTTACAATACCCGGGGGTCGATTCCCCCCATGGACGGGTTGACCCCGTCAAAAGAGTGTTTCAGCTCCGCCACCCGTTGGCTTGTGGCATCCAAGGCTTGCTTCCGCTTTCTCAGCTCTCGCTCCTCCTCAGTAGTGGTGGGGTGCAGTTCGTCAGTCCTGGCTTTGGCCCTCTCTACGTCAGCTTGAACGGCAGCCATCATTCTAGAGGTCTGCCTCATATGCTCTTCTGCCTCTGCCAGCTGGGCCTTCAACCATGAGACCAGCTCAGATTGTGCATCAAGAGAGGCTGAAAGCTCGTCTGCCCAGGTCTGCATCTATTGGACCTCGCCTTCAGCCTCCTGGAGCTTCTTGATGCTAGATGCATTCCTCCGCTGCTAGCCCACACTGAGCCCACGATCATGCTCCCGGATCTTCTCAGCCATAAGATCTCGGATGAGTGCGTGAGGACGTTGGGCATCCACTACCCCAGCACACAGTTCGTGCAACCGCGAGCGGAGTCTATCCATTTCGGCCAGCCATTGCGCTTGGGGGTGTCCTTGATAATGAGTGTGATTGGCTTCCACGACCGGCGGCAAAATATGCTGCTGTCTTCCTCGTCGGAGGCCGTTTTGTCCCAGTCCGCGCGATTGGCAGGCTCGTACGTGGGATACACCCGCAAGAAATCCTCGTCAGGATCTACATCTGGTGTTGAATCCAGTATGACACCTGGCGCTGAAGCAGGCGCGACAGGACTGGGACCAACCGGTTGATCCTCTTCCTCAGAGTCCACCTTAATGACCTCGGGCACGGCCCTGCTGGTGGTCCCGCCAGTGATGATGTGCGTCGCAACTTGAGGAGATGGGGGGACTATCGCCACAATCACTGGAATGCCCCTCGGAGGGACGCCACCAGACATCCGGACCAGTATTTCCGCAGTAGCCCACGCCAGTCGAAGAACTGTACGACAGAGAGGGACATAAACGTTAGTTGGCATGGTCTACATGTGAAAACGAGGAGACCGGTAGAGGAGACTTACGGAGATCGACCTCCTGGCGCTGCTCTTGAGCCGGTACTGACAAGACCCCGAGGCGAGGCCCTCCATATACTGTTGGAAGGTCTGGAGATTCCGAAGGAGCCACCTCGGGTGATTTGGTCCCACCATACGCGGAACTGGACGCAACCATAGGTGCGGGTTCTGAAGGTCCTGCATCATCACCTGCCAAGGGGCGAGAACGAGGCCTGCGAACAAGTTCCTCCTGCATGGCTCAAACATCGGTGAGAAGTTCATAATGACCCAAGGACGGATCATAGGGAAAGAAGTTCGGAATGATACCTCGAGAGCCTCTGCAAATTCATTGGAATTTGAGCCTCGGTCTCCGACCTCGTCCTCCTCCAACGGGCTCCCTCCTCCAGCCTCATCCTCCCGAGAGGAGTCCTCTGATTCTTCCGGCAGGGGTAAGTTCTCCCTCAGATCGGAAGCCGATAACTGTGGGGGGACCGTTTTATTCAACAGTACCCTCACCCAGTCTGTCATTGGGTGAGGGACACCACTGTAGTGGACGTAATCATCCAGCTCATCCAGGTATTGTTCTGCCTCCGCCGGAGACGCCATGAATCCAGCCCGAACTGGGCCTATGCTCGGTAATTCCATCCCGAGGCGATTTAGGTGGGCCCATATCTCGGCTGGGATGAGGAATTTTTTGTTGACATACCAAATGTCCCATGCTTCCGGGAAGATGGCATTATTTTCCATGTCGATATGACGCAGGCGATTCCCCGGAGACTGAGTGGATATCCCACGGAATCCCCTCGGTGGCTGCCCATCCGGATGGCCCTGCTCTTCCGAAATCACCGGATCCACCACTGCTGCCATACCCTCGGCCGGTGCGGGTCTCGCCACCATGGAAGCCCCGCTACCGCGAGTGGCCCTAGCTGCCCTCCGACCCCGACCTCAGGATAGGGGAGGCCCACCGTCACCGACCCAGATTGTTGGTTGCTTCAGCATCTCCCCTGGGTAAGCAGCCTCCCAACTGATGGAATACTCCCTCACCAACCCAAAAGCGGCGGTGGATAGAGGCAAAGAAATCCGCATCGTCCCATATTTTTGTGTGAACATGAGCCACAGCTGCCTCATCACACACGGGTGCTCCTCATGACGCACCTCCCAGTAGACCTGTGGGGTCAGCCGCTGGAGGCACCGGAACTGCCTCGCAAACCGATGCGGGGTGTACGGTTCATAGATTGGCTCACGATCTATCCATGCCACCAAAACTCCACCTCTAAAGGACAGGAGGTAAGCCCGATGTTCTTCCGTTCCCCACCCTTCATCAGTTATATCGCCTTCGTCAATGGGAAGGGGTGGAAGTTAAACTCATCCGCCCTCCACACCCGATTCAGCACCATCGGCATGGCTAGTTTGAACGTGAAGCTCCCGACCGCGTTCAGGATAGAGGGGCGGAAGTTCGATCTCGGCGACGAAATGGGGTTTGGATACTCGTAAATCCCCCTGATATGCGCTGCAATCCACCCATACAAGAGGTGGAAGGTCCCGCATATCCTTGGAGGCTTCATGCCCTCACTAATGTGCCGCAGCATTCTGTACAGTTTAGTGAGCATCGGAATCCCCAGATTTCTCCGCTGCCCCATGGCCAACATCGACGCCATAATAAACGAGCTGGGCCATACCCCCATGCTTCTATCCCTCACCGATAGGATCCAACCACAGATGAGAGCCGCGATGAACGCATCCAGCCTGACTATCGGCTATTGTTCAGTGCTGACACTGAAACCCCAAGTCTTCCATTGGCTGTCCTCCAAGACCCACCAATACGAGTTCCCCTTGCCCCGTTGGGCCGCCCATGGACAAGTTCGAGGCCTCAGAGGGAACTCTCAATTCCTTGGGAAATTCAAGAAGCATTTGAACCATCTCCTAAAGTGAACATCCCTTACTGCCTCCTTGTCCTCTCTAGGGACAAGTGCCATCAGCGCTGATGCCAGCCACGACATTTGCTATGTATCCTCCCACGCGCTAATGACGGGGAGGAACTCGTCATACATGGACCCCACGATTGGGACCCCAGAAATTTGGTGGACATCCCACATGCTGATTCCCACCTCCCTGTGATGCAGGTGAAAGGTATTTGTCCTAGAAGGCCATCTGCTCAGCAGTTCCGGCATCAGTTTCCTTGGTTGGTAAATGTGGAATTGGGAGGCCCATGCCGCCTCATACAACCCCACTCTCCTCAGTTCGGCCCCAAACTCCTCGCATGAGGCGCCTACCCAGTAGGCCCAGGCCCTGTCATCAGTAAAGTTGCCGCCCTGGCGTAGGTCCCACTCATCGGACCATCCCTTCTTCGAATCCTGCAAAGCCACCTTCAACATGGTGCGATAGAGGGGAGGGGACGTCTCCGGTTGCAGTGGCTTCCCGTCAATATCGTTCAAATGGTTGTAGAGACAGTCAGCGGTGACGGGTGTGAAGTCCTCCTATGCATGACCATCGGCCGCCTTGAACCATTGGTGCTGGCAAGGTGTGCTCCTGAACTAGCAAGCTAGCTCGTCGCTACTCGCCTCAGGGATGAAGACGTCATCCCTCAGCCCGAAGCCGTACAATGGCAGTTTTTTGCACTGCGGATAATCCTTATGACCCTCCGATAGTAGATCTATCAAAGAAGTGTGGTTCGAGTGGCTTCAGACAATCTCCCCCAGGCCTGGACAGTTGGCCATCTCATCCCGACGAGCAACATCTATAAGCACCCCCAATACAGTCTCTTGACAGGCCATTTCGATTTCGGACCTCAGAAATGAATTTTTTCAGCTGGATCGTGAAGCTCAACCGCGAAGCTGAATCGCAAAGCCGGATTGCGATGATCAGTCGCGAGACCAAACCGCGAAGTCTGGCCGAGGCCGACAAGCAGAGGTTCGCTTGGTGCGGACGCGGAGTCGGAGACCCGCGGTTCGCCGCGAAGCTCGATTCACGGAGGGTTGTCGCGGAGTACGCGGAGCATCGCGAAGTCGGGAGCACAAAAAGAAAAATAAGTCACGTGAAGACAAAAGAGGTCGACCCCCCTATTTATAGGGGGCAACCCCAGAGCATCGTGGCGCGCCTAACCCGCGCGGAGCATCGCAGTGCGTCCGGATCCGTGGACCTGTCAACACCGCGGGCCCCCTTCGCGAAGCCGCATCGCGAACCGCTGACAATTTTTGGCGATTTTCCCTCAGACATCGACCCTTCGCCCTCCACGGATCCAAGTCTGAGGGGTGGCATTTGATGGCCCCAAAATAGGGCACGAAAAAGAAGGCTGGCGCACTGCCTCGTGAAGCCCCGACGCGAAGCCCCGACACGAAGCCCCGACGCGAAGCCCCGATGCGAAGCGCCCCCGATTATCGCGACCCCGCGAAGCTCCAGAGGCAGTAACACTCCGCGAATGCATTTGACGTTCGTGAGCCCTCCGCGAAGCTCTAGAGGTGGTAACACTCCGCAAACACATTTGACGTTCGCGAGCCTGCCGTGAAGCTCCAGAGGCGGTAACACTCCGTGAACACATTTGACGTTCGCGAGCGCGCCGCGAAGCACCTGAGGTGGTGCACGAGTTCGGATTCACGGCGCACCTTCCCTATAAATACTGGACTCCCCCTGAGTCCCGAGGATGGACAATCTGACCTTTCGACTTCTCCTCTCCTGAATCGCGAAGCACTCTTTGCCCCGGGAATCATGAGCTCCGCGAGGTATTTCTACTTCGCGAGACACCTTTTCTTTGTCTCGTTTTAAGCCCCTCTTCCGAGAGGGATGCCCTTCGCGAAGCTCAAGGGCATTCGCAAAGGAAGGGGATTCCCAAGGGAACCCGGGCAGCCGCGGAGCACTTATGGTTCGTGAAACACCCAAACCACACTAGTGATCCCTATGCTAAGGCAGGATCTCTACACATCGCGAAGCACACTGCTTCGCAGGACCCTACTTCGCGAGGCACCCCTTCTTCGTGAGGCATTGCTCCGCGAACACTGTTCCACTTCGCAAAGCACCTTCCACTCATGCATACGCCCCATGCTAAGGCCAAGGCACTCCACATCGCGAAGCACACTCCATTGCTTAGCAATTCCTCTTCTCGTGAGACCCTCCAGGTTTTCACGATGTGATTTCAAAGTCCCATGGAAAATACCACTCGTAGCATTGCTTCGCCTAATGCCTCTTCGCATAGGCACGCTAACGGCTATTGCTTCTTCGCATAGCCACGCTAACGTGGATCCCTTGATGGTTCGTTCCACAACCCCCCTTAAACATGGCCTTACTGGTGCCTTCCCTTCCCCAAGGACCAGAGGGTACCGGTTATGTAATTCCTAGGGGTGCGAAGTGAACCCACCTCGTCTGAGCTGCAGGACATTAAACTGCCAAGCACCACGTCCTCAACACATGACGTTAAACTGTGACCCGACATCGTGCCTCTCACGAAGGGTCCCCCCAGCTCGAACATTCTTTACACCACTCTTCTCCACAGGAATGGAATCACCAATCCAAAAGGGATTATATCCTCATGATTGGAGTGGTGTATATTCATAAGAGAAGGGCGACCCTGGTTCCCCAACGGATGACTGCACCTCTGCATCTATGTACTTCTCCACTACCAAGGTCAGTGGAGGGCATGATATGGAACGAGGCACCTCCCATTATTGGTCCCAAATCCCTCGTTCACTGCGCTTTGTCGCACTATGGGCCTCCATCCTGGAGTAAGTCCCAACACCATGGGCCGCATAACGCGTAAGCCCCTCTTCGCTTCTCACGGACGCATCCTTCGCGATGTGATCGTCAGGTCCTTGCAACCTCTTGTTTCTCACATCGAGCATGACTCACGTGGGCTTAGAGTGAGCACCGACCCTGACCCCCACCCATAGCGTACTACGAGGACTTTGATCCATGTCAAGGAACGGTACGTAGGAAGCCTCCATGAGGTTCAAGCCCACCCGTCATTTATTCACGTCGGGTCCCATCCCCGTCCAGCATGACGTTAAATTGTATTCCGGTCCAATGGCAAGCCGTTGCGACCCATCCCATTTGAACTAAGAGGAATTTGATCCATGTCAAGGCATGGTACGTAGTAAGCCTCCATGATGTTCAAGCCACATTGCTCACTCATTCATTCACGTCAAGTTTCGCCCTCGTCCAGCATGACGTTAAACTGTATGCCCCCCTTGTCTCATATGACATTAAACTGCACACCCATTTCCATATGAACTACGAGGTCTTTGATCCATGTCAAGTCATGGTACGTAGGAAGCCTTCCCGTGGATCAAGGCCACCACTCATTGGACCAAGGTCCACCTTCACGTCGGTCCGTCGACAAAGCCCCCATATGAACTACGAGGTCTTTGATCCATGTCATGGCATGGTACATAGGAAGCCTTCTTGAGGTTAAAGCCACCCATCATCATTCACGTCAGTTCACCCCCATCCCACATGACGTTAAACTGTATTTCAAAACCCAAACTACGAGGACTTTGATCCGTGTCAAGGCATGGTACGTAGGCAGCCTCCCCGAGGTTCAATCCCAACAATAATTGGCCCAGACCGTCTCCTTGTCGGTGTGCCAAGTCCCCATTTTCAATCCAAACTACGAGGACTTTGATCCATTTCAAGGCATGGTACGTAGGAATCCTCCCAGAGGATCAAGCCCATATCCCATCGGACCATGGTCCCTCATTTACGTCAGTTCACCAACACCCACCACCCGTCGTTTATTCATGATAGGGTTCATTACCGTCCCGCATGACGTTAAACTGTATTCCATCAATCCCTTGAACTATGAGGACTTTGATCCATGTCAACGCATGGTACGTAGGAAACCTTCACAAGGTTCAATCCCACGACTAGTGGACCCACGAGTCTGCTTTCACGTCAGTTCACCGATGAAACCTTTTGAACTACGAGGTCTTTGATCCATGTCAAGGCACGGTACGTAGGAAGCCTCCCCGAGGTTCAAGCCCATCTCTCATCGGACCAAGGTACACCTTCACGTCGGTACACTGATGATACCCATCGGACGAAGGTCCACCTTCACGTCGGTACATTGACGATGCCCATCGGACCAAGGTCCACCTTCACGTCGGTACGCTGACGATGCCCATCGGACCAAGGTCCACCTTCACGTCGGTTTACTGGCACCATCCCGAACTATGCGGACTTTGATTCCCTGCCATTGGGAAACGTAGGAAGCCTCTTCAAGGCTCAAGCCCAACTTCGTTGTCACCCCTGCGATGGTCACATTTCATTCCCCCTCGACTTCATTCATCCACCTATCACCCATCCTGATTCTCGCCCGGACCGTCATATCTCAGGGAGACCATGTCGGTACGCTCTTCTTCACAGCCGCCCACGGGCTGGCCCCGGTATTGGCATCCCTTCAAGGGAAACCCCTCAATCCGATCTATTCTAGATAATGCTCTGACCGGGTTGACCCGTCTCCTCTAGACGTTAAACTCGCGGTGTACCCCGTGTTAAACACAGGAAGCTGAGGAAAACCTCAGATATGTGTCTATGGCATATAATTCCCCGCGCTCGATGTGGGATGCCTCGGGCTTCCACGCCCTCGAGAAGCCCTGTGACCTGGGATAATAGACAGACATGCCAGGTTCCCCAGCATCCGGACACGCTACTGATGCTTCAACGTGACTACTCCCCCGACTGAAGGTAGCTGCCCTAACCAGACCCTTTGGAATCTCCTGACAGAAGCAGTGTAATTAACCGGCATCCATGGAATCATGGCACTGGGAAGAGTTTCACGAACTACATATGAAATCTATGAGGGAGACCCGGACTAGGTTATGAGTTCTGAGGAGGAATCCACATAAGGAAGAACCGACATCCCATCTTCTCGTTTCGATCAAGGAACAGACGTCCCTGGATAAGGAGCGAATTCTGCCCGCCTTTGGAAAGAGGGAATGCGGGGCAACAAGCGCCGCACGTCCTCCTCCTCCGCGGACGGATGCGCTCGCGCCCCGGCGAAAGCCTCAGAAACGACACCATTGAATTTTACCTGGGGAATTGTATAGCCCAAACAATATCCTCTTATAAGATAAAGATCCAAAAGTATAGGTCATGGAAATTTTTTCTTTCTCTTTTGGTGAAGTTGGTACCTAGAAGTATCCTGGGAATCAATCTAAAAACAATACTATGATTTCCCATAATCCTTTATAATATTTGATCAATGAATGGAATAAAAAAGTGGTCTTCTGGGTAACTTGATCCAACTTCTAAAAATATATACACACACTCTGGAAATTTTGTACTCTCATGGGAATTAGTTCATTTTTCCCATTATTGGAAATTCATAGACCAGTTATGTTAGGCACTGCATGAATGGGGTTGACCCACTATAAATTAAAGATCACGAATATAATATCATCTGTAAGAGTTTTATATTTATTTCATAATAACCTCTATGATGGTAGAATTATGTATTCTCTAGGATTTATTAACTAGTATGTAATCACATTCTAAAATGATTCTATGGGAGTGTAATTTTGGGTTAATCCTTGTGATATCTTCTAGAGTCTAAACTATTTCAAGAATATTTATCATTAAAAGTTCATTTAATTTTTTTATTTGGTTGTAGATACATTAATAGTAATGATATCTGGAAATTTATTTCCTTCCATATGGTGTAGGTATATTTAATTACTTTGTAGTGGTTTTAACTCCATTCATGGGGGTTGTTCAATGTATGATATTGATTTATGGTACCCTACCTTTAATGTTTAAATCTAATCTATCATTTCTGTGGAATTTAGTAAATAATTAAAATAATCAGAAGAAACCTCTTGTTCTAAGATGAAATTGGGATTCTAAGGTTTTTGGTTATTGATATTTTCAAAAGAAAAATGCTCTCCTGATGTTGAGAATTAGGAAAGCATACCAGAAGCTTTAATTGGGTCTATAACATCATCCTGAGAGATCACATTGAGTGAATGACTCTTTAATGGATGCTTCATTGTGTCAAGTATTTTAAAATTTAATATACTATCTATAAGCTATATTTTGAGTATCCATTAATTGACATCGATGATTGTGTTTTTTTCATTGAGAAATGTCTCTATAGGATTATAGGAGAGTGTCCTAGTTCTCTGTTTACTTCTATGTTAATGACATAAAAGTCTACTAGAATGACCTGTCCTCTTACTGATATGAGTAAATCTTCTAAAACTCCTATCGGGAATACTATAGATCAATTTAAAAATTTAACCACAACTTATATTGATATAAATTATCCAATATGAAATAATGAAAATATAGGGAGAGTAAAAAAAATTATTAGAGATTCCATATTAGATAATTAATCAGGGAAAATTAAAGATCCAATAGAGCAGGAAAGAGACAATGTTCCTAGATCTTTCCATTTTTGGTATCACGAGTGTGATTGGTATTGACATGCATCTCCCTAAACTGATTTTCTCACATCCATCCATACTCCTTCTTCATGTGCACATCTCTATAATATATTTTTTATATTTTTCGATTTTTTAGATGCCATCTAGTAGAGCGATGTTGATTTTTACCTTATGGAGTATTTCCAAAATTTCCTATTGATGTATCTCCTCTTCTCCCATATTTTAATAAACTCAAACAAAAGGTAATTATTCATGGATATCCCTTATCTCCCTTTGTTGTTTCTATATAATATTTTTTTTCATGTCTCTTCTAAACCTATTACTTGTTTCTTCATTTCTTTGGTCCCCTTCATTTATTTAGATGGTTTGATCTTAAAGAGGTTTCTCAAAATCATTATCCTTATGTTTTTCAAGTGTTTGAAGTACATTTTTTACTTTTATTATAATAGCTCTTACACTTTCATTGGGATTCAGAACTATTGAAACTAGGATTTCTCCTCGATTCTTTTTTAGAATGTCTATAAGGATATAAAAATTATTGTCAATATTTTTTTCTTATCATCTTTAACTCTTAAATCATTATTCCATGGAGGTTCTACTGAGAAATTTTTTATTATTGTTTATATGTCTTCCACTAGAACAAATGTTTCTATGGTTTTTGGAAAGGTGTTGGGGGTGTGGGTTTATTTTATTATTGTGACTAGTATGATGTTTGATTTTGGTATTGATTCTAAAAACGATTTTTGTCCTATATTGATTATAACAAATATCCAAGTTTAGTATGGGTTTGATATGGATTATTTTTATATATTTGCATTATTTTATAGGCTTCAGAACAACTTTATTCAGTATTCACTTCTCTACCCTAGTCTGTGTGATGATAAGTAGAAGAGAATAAACCATATACCTTAGTCATTCCTTATTGTTCCTTCACTTTGTTCACATCCATTTGAAAAACTAACCTAATGAGTTCACTCATTTAGTTTCTAACTAATACTGTTGTATTTGGTGTTCTCATCTCATGGATTTCCCGGATGTACGCACCTCTTTTTCCACATTTTTGTGAGTTTTGAGCAATCTTCTCAATCAGACCTCTATATTATCAAAGATACATGGAAATAATGCCTCATATAGATGATGTTTTGAGTAGGTGTTGATCATTTTTTGATGTTTTTAGTAGAAACAAACAAGGAAGTAGTGTTCCTCCGTTGTCTAATATGGGAATCTAGTGAAATGAATCTTAAATCGCTTCCAGTACTCTAATAGTGTCTCTTCGGTTGATTGGAGAATATAGTAGATATTCATTCAACCAGTTATGCTCTTGGATGGGTGAAAAAATATTTTAAGGATACTTATTTGGATATCTTCTTAGTTATATACCATTCCTTGTTGAAGACTATACAACCATTTCTTTACAGCTACCTTAATTGAGAAATGGATTTCCCTATACATTAATTGTTCTTCTGTAACTCCTCAGGGTACGAAACTGAAGAATACATTTGTGAACTATTGAATATTCCTATTTGGTTATTCTACTAAAAGACAAAGTATTTTTTTCTAATTTGAATCATGTTAATATGGAACTCAAAATCATTCCTTAATAATGGGATGGATAGTTGATTTGGTTGGTTAGAAAATTATGGTCTCCATATATCATGTAGAGTTTGGTTGGGATTTACATTTATTTTTTTAGGTTTTGATTGATCACTAAATGTGACACTTGAATTTATGAGCTTTATTTTCTCTTAACTGTATTGAAATATTTTATTTATTAATTGATTTCTTGTTCTATCAATTTATGGATTGATGTTAATTAAATGATTATTTTTTCCTCGAGACCTTAAAAATTAATTATTTTTGTAAAACAAATGTTGTGGCTTGAGGTACTGACTCCCCTCTAATGAAACCATGTTTTATGTAAACTGGTCATGGGGTGTGGAAAATTTTTTATTAACTATTATAGTATAGTAGTTAGCCTATGTATTCTCTAGGATTTGTGTGCACAAAATATTATTTCTTCACATTTAGTTATTTTGAGGGAAATTTTATTTTATTAGATTTTTTGGAAATTGTGTGTTTTGAAAAGGTGTTTAAATTGATTAATTTGAAAAAAACAATTATGAAATATAGTGACCATAACTTGTTTTCCAAAACATAGTCATATTTTATCATTTTTTCAAAATTATAACAATTCAACATGTGATGGATGGTAAGAGATATATTTCTCTATTGATTCATCTACCCCTTAGAAATATAGTGATGATGAGGGAATTCAAAATAAAATCTCAATCATTATATCTGAATTCTTATGTTATTGTGTGTTTATTTTGTAATATTCCATTTTGAAAATTAATGAATTACCAAATTGGGAATTGTAATTCACTTATTAATAACTCTCCCTACCTCAATTCCACACATGTGATGGTGATTGTTGAGGACTCACAACCCAATCCTAATATTTTCTATAGAAAACAGATAGGGATTGGGGGAGGGATATATGGATCATAAACCAAGGAAATTTAAATAAAAATTATCAAACCCTAGTGCAAATTCATTTGGAATTTAAAACGGAATGAACTATCAAAACCAGTTTGTAGAAGGAAGACAAAAGTTGTTTTCCATTAAATATAAAAACTCAAACATACCGATTAGTAAATCCTCCCCTATCATGATCATTAAAATAATACTATACATCCATGTATGGGGATGTAAAGTTTATTCCAGAGGGGGAAATATTACAGAAAAAAATGAAATAAATTTGTAGCAATATATTGTCCAGACATTCTTCATTGATCAACCCCTTTTAATCTCCCATAGCCTCTTAATAATTGGAATATTTCATTATCATGTTGTCATAAATGTCCCATTAAATGGTCAAAAGGATTCATGGGACATCTCAGATCATAAATGAATCATTTAACAAATAGTAGTCATAAATCACTATTTTTGGGTATTTCCAAGAGTTTTACATAAATTTAGTGATTAAAGATGTGTAATATGTGGGAATCAACCTCTAATTTTAGAAATATTTCACATCATGAATATTGGATTCATGATGTGTAATGTGTGAGGCTGAAAATTTCATGGATTCTTTTCACATCCTATATTTTTTGAGATTATCATACTTGATATTATTTAGGATGTGAATTAGTATTTTCCACAATGTTTTCTATGATTTATCATGGTTATTTATTTTTGATCTTGAGAGTTGGTATTTTATTTTTCCTTCACTATGTTACATCTTCAAAGTTTTATAAAAATGTGATATTATTACAAATACCAGAAAGATTAACCATTTAACACACATACACAATATGTTTTAAATTAAAATAAGAATGAAAAATAGGAATCTTTCAATATACCACTTCAAAAATTATTATTTATCTAGTAGTAAGGTCACACGATCATTTTTACTATTTCATGTATTCCCACTAATTACTTATTGTTTTACGTTAATTATAATATCACAACTTGTGAAAAAATTATCATAAATTATATCCTTTTTATATGTAAATAATTTATTTTATTTTGAACTGGCATTTAGCTCTTCAATCTCCATTTTCATGGCCATATAAAATTGTTATTTCCAAATAGTTACGAACTCTCTCTTGACATTCACAACTTCCTTGGGTTTATCACATGACTTTTTTTTGTCTCGTTAGAAAATACTTACCTTATTTCTCCTTATGAATTTTTTTCCTTTTTCACTATTTAAAACATATATTAATAATCTGGTAAATCATACTTCATCTCTATTACATTTTTTATGATATATACCAAAAACTTACTATAAGAAATCAGATCTCTTTTATGTGTAAAATATTTAAATGTTCTTATCAATAGATATATTATTGGAAAATATATCCTTTGTTTCTCGTAATATAATCCCCTTGGTTGATAATAGTTTCCATTAAAAAACATTTTATAACTGAAAAGGAGGATTAATATCATCAATATTGATAACACACACAAAAAAAACTCAAAATTGTGATCTATAAATTCGATTGTAAATCTATCTCGAAAATTATTAGGACTTTACTCCCTCAGAATGGGACTACTTTTTTCTCAATGGTAGTGGATTCCAGGGAATATTACTCTATCTCTTATATGTGGAAGACGATCTAAATATTTTCTATTAGTTCCAAATTGATTTATATTTATTTTAATGAACCACATTATTACAAATAAGAGATATATTTTGAAGTAGATTATTTGTATATTTTTCTTTCCTATTAGAACGTTTTATCTCATAAGCTTTATAAAATTCATCTTTAACCTCAAATTATCTAGTGAAGTATTCTCTCATATTCATTATTTCATTTTTAGATCAAATAAAAATTGATTGTTTCTCAACCAACTCTTATAAAAACTAATATTTTCGAAACAATTCTCACTATATTATCATTCTAAACGTCTATTGGCATGTTATTATTGATTAAGTCAACATTGGTTTTTTATTTTTTTTAAAATAGTCATCCTTTTGTTTAGACATCTCATTTTTCTCTTACAGTGGCTTCCTATTATATTTCATGAACTGTGTAATCTACTAAAGGTATTATTAAAACTCTCTTTTCATCTACCAATCATGTTTAGTTATTTCTTCTATATAAACACTTCTTAACTTATCAAAACCTCGCTCAACATGATCCAAAAAAAGATATTCATCCTCTAATTTATTTATTAATGAGTCATCATGTCCCTTATTTCACATAAATACTCTTTTATTATAAATTGAAATGTTTTTTCTGGTTTTTTCCTACATAAAATTTTAGGGAATCTCTTATTCTCCATCTGAATATAATTAGGTAGCTTCCATATTGGGTAATTGTTTATTTAAATTACCAACTCCAATATAGTTATAACAACTTATTTTTGTTTTTTTCCTTTTATTTTTATTTTACCTTCTTAATTAGTATTGTTAAAAGAGAAAAAACACTATTAAAATCCTAATCAACTTATTAATATATATATAATCACATGATTCAACACATAGTTATTTATTTTTAATTTTCCTTTTCTAATGGCCACAAAAGCTACCACATTTCTTTCTTTCGTTATAAATTTTGGTGTCATTCTCATTTCATATATAATTATAATTTTTTTATGTTTATCCAAAAAAAATTCATGCATATATTCTATGTAAAAAATCATAGGATAATGTCTATCTAGAATGTTTCTCCTATGATTGTTTACAATAGTGGAATCATTCAGATTCTCACTAATCCTCCAACATATATCTCAAAATCTCATTGACTCTTGTAAAATAGTCTTCAATTTTTTCATTATCACCCATATTTATGTCTTTAAATATACTTGTCCAATAATATTTTAGGTATTCCTTGACTTCATTATTACATTCATGTTTTCTTCTCAATTTTTCCCAAATCTCCTCTTTTGTTCGGATCCCCATTAATTTTGTTTATATCTTTTCTGATAGAAATATCAAGATGGAATTTTGATATTTTACATCTAGTTTTATGTTTATATTTATATATAATGACATAGGGCCTCTATCATGATTGTGTGAAAACACAATTATGGAATCATCTATGGCTTCTAGTCTAACACATAAGAGAAATTGAAATATCCTTCTCCAACAACTATGGTAGTTCTTGTTTAAACAAAGAATACCCATTTTTAACAAAATTAATATTATTTATACTAAGAATCCTCTAATATATTTAGAGGAATCCTATATTACCTAGGATTCCATTTCTGATTCTCTATGTTGAATTGATCATTGGGGGTGATGTTTTGACCTTATTTCGGAATATATTCCTTTCAGATTAAAAAATATTATCTATATAATGTATTGATCCACTAAATGAATTATCACATAATAACCTTGGATACAATATTAAATAATGTGAAAATATAAAAAACTTGATTTGAAATGATTTTCCAGAAGGACCCACTCTATTTCATTACTGGTTAGTAGCCCCATCATAAATTCTTCTGCAATATAAAAAAGTGGTTAAAACCAAAGACCATCGCAGTCTAATCAAAATAAAGTCCCTCAGTATTTTAGCCAAAAACATCATACTAAAAAATATTATATAAATTATGAACCAATCAAATAAATACGTCCATATTCGATAGGCTTCTTATACACCTCTTGATATTGGTTTTGTTTAAAAAATAATATAAATCAACTAGTATAATTTTGTAAAATCAAGGTATGAATAGTTATGTCATCTTCAATACATGGTAATTTTACTAGCTTATCCTTCCATATATTCAAATGATTTGGTTCCCCTCGTTACTAAAAATACTCAAGAAAATTTGATTTCTTCTTCCATGAATAAATCTTGGCTTCAATATCATATTTCTTCTCACTTTGACAATTTGGAGAATCACGATCTTAGTATTTATAATCATTTAAAACTCACACAACATTCATGATCTATCACAATGCTTGACTCCACATTTCTAATTTTTTCTACAAATATATATTTATAAAATAATTTCATGATTAATAGTTTCCCAAATATAATTTTGGGATCTCATTGATATTTGATGATTGAAATGATATCATTTTTTAAATATATCAATAGGCCTCGTATTAATCTTCTTATAAAACTCATTTTTTTCTCTATGAATTCATTCAAAAATTCATAGGATAATTTATTCTTTGAGAGTAAATATAATCCTTATATAAAATCATATTAATTATCCACATGGGTATAATATTTATGAGGTGTTGATGTAGATCATATTCTTATAATGTGGAGCTTTTCCTAGAATCCCAACATTATCCTTAGGCCATCCTCCCTTAGTCTCAAATTGAATCAAAATAATCAAAATAATATTATGATAATTTAATTATAAAGGTCACATCAGAAGAATCATTATATTTCTTCACAAAAATAATTCATGTGATCACACTGATCACTCATTCAACTATTTTAATGATTGTTAAACTTAAAAGGATTGCATGAACCATGACATGACTTGTTTTAACCTTATGGAGGCATATCTCAACATTATATTGATGTTGTATCAACCTTAACAAGATGTTTATCACATTCCTCAAACTTATGAGATCATGTGGTGCTTTTTTCAGCATTATGTAGAGGGTTTCTTGACCTTATAAGGACTCACATCAACCATATGATTCACTTGATTGAACCTTATGACTAGTTTATCTCAAACATATAGAATTAATTGTATCAATATTATGAAATCCATACTTATATATATTGATCAACTAACATGACATCAAATTCAAACTATTTACAACCATCTCAAAGCCTCTTATAATAATCATGAGGAATTCTTTAAACATTAAAATTATCTCAAAAAATCATCTAAATAATGGTAATTAGTTAATAAAACAAATTACATTATTTATTCTATATGGTGGGTTATTTACTCTTCATTCCATATTCCTTATTATTTAACATTGGTTATTAAATATCCCCTTGAACCAACTTTCTCCTACTTCCACTAAATATAGTATATAGTACTCTTAGTTCCATATTTTACATTAAACTTGACGTCAAAATCATTAATCATTACATGTAATTTTTTTATTTTCCATGAATCTATCTAAATATTATTTCCAAGATATAACCTCAAACATTACTTACCATATATCATGGAAGAACCTGAATCGTTTCTATAAAACGTATTTAAATCATATTCAACCATCATTCCTTTTCACCTTATTGACATAAAATACAATTCAATATAATGGTTACAGCTGGTATGTCCCATATGTACATAAAATATACCAACCTAGGGAATCAAAATTAGGATCTATAGTTGCATCCCGCATCTAAGTAAATAAAATAAATAATTTTTTTGATTCCAACATTTAAATAGTGTAGAAGTATATAAATACATAATAATATAATTATAAGTCACTCAATATTCTAGGATTTTTACCAATAAATGTATAGTTTGTTAATAAAATAAAACAAACGATTGATGAAGATATTCCCTAAATCCAATATAAATAAATTGATATTTTTTTCTATATTTTATTATATGATATTGGTGTTTCATAGTTTATGACGTATATATCTTATAAAATGAATGTTATATGAATTTAGGGTAAATATTTTCTTATGATATATTGACATTATAGTATTATTTCGTTATCCATTCAATGTGTGTGATATAAGAAGTTAAATATGTTGTAAAATATATTAATCATACCTTATAATTAATATTGAATCATACGATTGAAAATTAATATCAATGTTATGTGTTAACATTTATCTTCTCATCCATGTAAGACTATCATTTATTGTAAACACTTCATATGATGAAATGTATTGGTGAATTAAATGATAAATGTATATGATAAATGCATTCATGATCAGTCAGGGGGTTACAATTAGTTTTTAATCCCAATCCATTTACTAGTGATTTATTAAAATATGTGTTACCTATCAACCATATTTTTTCACATTGAATAGGATCATAATTTCACTGAACTTATGTGTATCATGTAACATCCTGACCTAACTGAACCACTAAGATAGTAGCAGGAATGGCGTCTTAGATGGGCTCAAGAGAACCTCCATGTATTCCAAAGGCTACTGAATACCTACGAGTGCCTAAGGAGGTTATAGTGGGGAGACAATACCCTCATATCAGAGTAGAAAAATGTATAATAAATAAGAATCAACAAAGATTTTACTAATAAATTAGAGACAGAGTAGTGAAATCCTAATATATAATGAATTAAAAAAGATAATTTCCAACACAAATATACAATATATGCATTCATGAAATGAAAATGATACATAGATGAAAATAAAAGACATGCTTTAGGAAATTAGATAGAATACATTACAAGAAAAAGTAAAATATGTAAAATCCCTATGGGTGATCTCTATGAGCATCCAGAGCTCCATCTCGATCCTATACTCCCAACTCCTAAGTACTAGCAAACCAAGATAAGAATGAATTGATGGTCCTTTGAACATAAGGTATAATTAGGTACCCCAGTACAATGGAGGCTCAAGTTGTGTGTGAGATATAAATCCATTTAGGTTACCACAAACACTGTCTACCACTGAATATAGTTTGTGAATAGTAAATAAAATAATGTATGGGAAATATGAATAATCAATAGTACAAAAATAAAAAAATAACACCAATCTTCTCATGTTCCTGTTGGACACCTAACCATATCTACTTGCTTCGACTCATTTCGATAATAAGTGGCTATATAATAACCATATCTATTTATTAATACATGGTATATTAATATTTTTCATCCACCTATATGAACCATGTACGTGTGGACGTAAGTGTCCATATACCAAGAATACTAAATGTTGGTTGGATTGGGGCGTAACTCAATCATTCATATCTAGTATAAATGAGCCTATAAGCTCCATCAATGTGTACATGCCCTACATCTCATGAGGAGTGGGATACATAATTCTTGTCACTCGAGATGATGATTTTGTCATCATGTGAACATTCAAAGTCGTGAGTGTTCCATCATGCCAACACTCGACAAGGGACCTAGAAAAAAATTCCCACCCTTCTAATAATGTCAATGGTGTGAGATTCCAGGAATCAACACCTTATATAAGGGAGCATGATTTCCACCCTACTAAACAAAACCCTTACCATCATTCCACAACCTATATCATGAATTAATAATATGTATAATAAATATCCCTATGGTAGTATTTATCATGCTTTATATTTAATAATCCTAATTATATCTAAGGGAATCACATTTTAAAACATTCAGATAATCATTTCTTATTAAATTATAAAAAGAGTTGTGGTTGTACCACCAAATTCAATTTATTTCATTTAATTCATTTAATTCATTTAAAGATAGAAAACTATCACGTACAATCTATTAAAATTAATTCATGCCATCTAAATCACTCAAGGAAGGAAGTGAATCATTTCAATCCATCCCATTAATTTAAAAAAAACATCCATCATGAATGAAATACTCAATTAATTACATGCCAATTAATATATAAAAATAAGGAAATTCGTTAAAAAAAATTCAAGGAGGTAGATTGAATGTACCTTGGTCTAATTGTAAAATTGCCAACATGGTTCTTCTCATTCATTAAGAAACGAATGCCCTTAGATATATATTGGTCCATTAGTCCATCATATATATAAGGAGGAAAATCTATTTTATAACTTCAATAAAGGACATGTCTCAAAGATAGTTCACTAATCATCAATAATCATCCAAGGACATTATAAATCACTAATCATCACTTTGTAATTTGAAATATAGTTCACCTCATCCACGGAGTTTTATTATAACAACATGACATTATTTATCAAATAATTAATTTAATACTAATTAATCATTATTTCAATATTTATAACTCAATTCACTAAATATGCTTCTAAACATAAACTATCAAACATGAATATATATATATATATATAGGGATCAACATGACACTTAATATGTTCTTTAATCTATAGGGAAATTTCTAATAAGAGATAATTGTATTAATAATCCATGTCATCTGCTTAAAAGGCCTTTCGAAAATTAATTCATTAAGATGAAGAGAATGAAATTAGGTGAAAACACCAATCAGGTGTCTACAATCAATATTATCATCCTCTATTTTCCTAACGAAGCTCAATAGGAGTAATTCAAGGTTTGTATACTAATTTAGATTGAAGAAACTATATTTAAGGCAATGCATGACAAAGGCGTGTGTGTAGATCAATTAGGAAATTTATAAAATGATGAAAATTTATTGATAATGAAATTTACCACCTACCTCATTCCTAGGATGTTTTACTAATCTAATATCAATGCCTTATTCAGTTTCATTTGATGGAAATTGATAAAATAGATATTTTACTAGAAAATAAGGAAAATGAGATCACACCAAAATAACATTTTCTAGATGATATTAAACGAATAACGGTTAAGAAGGAATCAATGTTATAACGATATTTATCCATAGTGAAAACATTTGACATAGAGTTTAGATGGATGAGTTAGCACCATGCCTAAATAAGGTATGAATTGGAACCCATGGTGCCAAAGGATATGGATCACATGGATGGAGGGTTAATAAAGATGAGGAAAAATAATTTTAACCTCATTAAGTTAATTTTGGTCATTTCACTCTTAAAAACCAAGTCACACTATTTGTCCGCATACTTTAGAAAAAATATCTTTAAACCATGTGACACCCTATACCTAATAAACCCACCTCGTATGGTTGTGCCATACAGTATTACTAACCTTGAACCAACCGTGTGGTGAGTAGTGCCTTGGTACTTGCTAATTTGTATTAACCATAAAATCTAGATTCACAACTTGGGTAAATTGTGTGAAGACGATGTGACATATTTTACTCCATTAAAACAGGTCACCCAGTTTGTTGTTGGGGGCTGCACAGTTACAGACAAAATGTGTGACTTGTGCTGTCCTTCCAAACTTGGGATTTCAGGTCCCAACACTAGAAAAATCAATGTAGCTCCCAAGGAAACAATTTAATCTTTTAACCAAGTCTCAAAACAAACCATTTAATGGTTCCAACTCTTAAGACATCAATAAAAATCTTGGTTGATAGAAAATCCCATCCAATAAACACCAAATTTTAAATTCCCTTTGAATTCTACCTTGGCTCAAAACACGGGTCATTACAACCTCCCCACCTTATATATTCTCTTGCATGAGAATCCATTATAAATAATGAAAACATCACCTGACCTACATGTGTAGTGAAGTCTCATTCGAATGGTCAAGATTCATTTCCAGACACCCAACTCACCTATAGGAATTACTTAAGTATATGACACTTAAGCCATTAAAAATCGATCCAAACATCATTATCCATTGAAACATTGAATTGTTGAATCCTTTATTACACGATCATATTTAGCAGGAAACATGATCATTTCATCATTTTATTAAAAATATGGTAGAAGGTTTTACCCACCTTAGGTGTTAACATCAGAAGGGGACAATTCTGAACAATGAAACCTCCACCATTGGAATTACATTACAAAGCACTCCCCAAAGCATTCGAGCAACACACATGGATTGATTTGGAATCGGTCACATAGTCGATTACACACCAACCTCAATTAGATATCTCGATCTGAATTTGTAGGAAAAGCCTAGGCCAATACATACTGCACTGATCTCCACCTGAAGACATACCAGAAACGGTTCTCCACCGACCACATCATCGAACAAGAGGGATAACAAGCTGATCCACCATCAGCTAACCATTCTCATGATGCTCAGTTTTGATGGCCAATATAATTTAAAGTAAACCATAATTCTATCTTCTAAGGATTCCAATATTTACCATGAGTGCATTCACAGAATCCCTTACCTAACTTCTAGTGATCTTCCTTGTTCAAACCATCACCTTCCCATTTTTCATGTTGAGCCTAAACATGAATAAGGGTGAAACCTAAATCCAATATACTAGGACTCTTCCTCCTTTTAATAATTACCTCTGATACTCAAAAAAAACTTTGAGGTAACCACATATTCATTTAACTAAAGTCCATGTAACTAACTCAAGGTAGTTCATACTCCATGTTTACAATCAATACATTGGTCTGAGGCCAAGTGATCCACATCAAATCACTGACTGAGCCCACTGTTGCATCAACCTAGATGTGAAGTTTTATAATATAATATAGTGTATAAGAGTCTATCAAATTCATTCTTAAATAGTAATCTGGGTATTACTTGGGACTAACTGATCCTTGAATAAAACCATGCATCCTACGACCAAGTTTGATGGCGATAAATTATCAATCCCAACAGCTTTTAAGACATTATTGTGGCATAAGATTTATGCTCACATAGTGCCTCAAGGAATACCTCATGACATGGGACTTGTTCATCTATTTCAAAATAGTACACTATTATTATTTGAATTTATTCCAACAAACCAAGACTACCAACTAGAAAGAAAATAAATTGAACCACTACTTGTCTAATTCCCTTGAAAGAAGATTGCCTTCACCTGATGATTCATCTTCAACTAATCCATGACGCCTTTACCAAGAAAGGTGTCCTATGATCATTCCAGATTTACTATCTAAGTACATTAATTACCAACAGTGTTTCCATAGTTTCCATACACCTCCAACCACATCAATATCAGGCTGTCGAGCAAGAATTGACCTATACACCAAAACATAAGTAACATTTTACACCTCAGGAGTGTCCTAGTCATCGAAATAAGGGTTAGAATAGCCGCTCACAAGTGTTATAGATCAATAAACCTTAATCAAACACGTGAAAATTCTTGATTTGCGATCACAAACATCAAATCCACTAGCATGAAAACCAAAACCAACCTAAACAAAGGGTTAAAGCACTTTTTCCTCTTGGAAGGTCATCGCGAGCATTGGGATGTAATTAATTCCATCAATAGCTAGGTGACTCTAAAACATAGATGACGGTAGAAGGTACTCAATAAACCAATGTTCCAAAATTCTACCAAACTCAACTAGTTCATCATATCATTTTGCAACTCAATAGGTACCATGTGTATCAACGCACACTACCCCGAGATTTCATGAGAAACTGGGACATCCAGAATGTTATCCATATGTTGTCTTCCATATGAATTCATGTATTAGATGACTCACATAGAAAACTAAATCAGGCCACATTATCATATATGACTATAAAATAGACTAACGATCACCCAGGTCACCCATGGAAAGTAGAAAGGGCCACAAGACTTACTAAGAAACCGACCATTCCATAGTATTGTCGACCTTGATGAAACTGAGCATTACATGATGTGCACTCCCAAAAAAAGTGTCAAGTAAAACATGATGACCCATCTGATCAAGGGTATCGTTTAGAAGATAACAACCCTACTAGGGACAAAAAACACCTAAACAAAAATATAAAATAAAAATCTCATGGAGTCTAGCAAGGAATTTGACATATAAGGTTGCTACATACTATAGGTTATCCCATTACAAAAGCAAAACAATCGACACCCAACATGAATTCATTCTAATCATATTTCACTAGGCATTATGCCTATCATGAAAATCCAGTTCTACAAAGGGTAAAGGCCTATGAAGAACACTCATGTTTCTATTCCAAGGTAACTCAATAGAATTTATAAAATACTTGAACATGATGGTTTGAAAAAGTAAACCACTTTAGGTTCCATGTTAATGTCTTTACAATGATTTACATATAATCTTAAAATATTTAAAATATTTAAAAAAATTAAATCAAGTTCCAATTAACAAATAAAGTAACATTGAAATAGATATGGTGACCTACGAGAGTTCGATTAATCTAACATGGGTTCATTAAAATGCAACCCAATAATATAATCATAATTATTATATTTAACATTACTCATAGTGAGTTATCTCATAAGAAACATGCCCCAACTAAACTACATGTGTCTAGTTGTTCATTTAACAACTTATCCATAATGGGTCATTATGCCCATGGAATAAAGTTTATGAAAATTTATAAGGGATAAAATTAAATAAATTTTAAAATTAAATAGATTTTATATTTTTAATCAGCTTAAAATATATACCATGATAATATATAGTGGTTCAGTTATAAAGGTTTACATCTACCAATCCATAAATCACCCATACACGTAACATGTTGGAATTTGAAGCCCATTAATCAAAATGAATTTCACTTTTGAATTTTAAATTTAGCAGCTTTTTTATTTTAACAATGGCCTCGATGTATATATACAAATCTCAAAGGATGGTTTAAGTACACGGGTCACCTTTCTCCAATTACAAGGTTCCCATGCACCATAAAACTGAATAATAGATACTATTTAGTTACAAATACTACATTTAGTCCATGAAACCAATTATATATTAAAACAAAACTAGGATGTTATCGCAAGCAGTAACATATAAAAACATACTAAATAAAAAAGAAGCAGGGAATATAATCAACTAGGATTTTAATATAACCATTCATGCTAAATAAATCAAAAGTGTGGCATATCATTCAAGGAACAGAATAATTTTTTTAAGAAAGACATAAATGAAACTACAAGGTATAGCGTATGCATGTCATCTAAATCACTCTGTGCCTATTGTGATGCATGTAATGATTCATCCTTTCTGTGCTAGGCTAAGGGAAAAATACAAAAAAAATCGATAAATAAATAAGCAGAGGAAATTACACCATTCACTCAAGGTGAAATCAAAATCAACTATAATATCAATCAATATGTACAATAATCTCAGTCATGGACACATGAACATTTCCCTAGGGGTGGGGTTTTCAGTCCCAGGAATAGATATTTACCAAGCGCTAACATATTCCTAGTATCATATCTACCAACCCAAAATAGTAAGGCAATTGAAAAGAAAAACCCGATTTGATGCAACTTGATAAAATTCCGACCTGACTAGCCACTAAGATGGTAGCTGAACCGATGGGTCACATGGCCTCTAGTGTGCCTCCCCATACACCAAAGGTTACTAACTTGGAGCGAGGGTATATGGAGGTGTTATTGAGGATACTATAAAATCATATCAGAGTAGCACGATGTTATAATAAATAAGAATCGGTAGAGGAAGTTGTGATAAACAATAGACAAAAAAGCAGAAGACTAATATAAACTGAATAATAAAAAAGAGGATAGAAAACTCCAATAGACAACATATGCATGCATGTTTGGAAGATGATATATAATCTAAAATAGTAGACATACATCATGCAACAAGATATAGTATAATTTCTGAATTATAAAAATAAGTAAAAGAACCAAGGGAGATCTCCATGATCATCCCAAGATCCTACTCAGTCTAGTGCTCCTAACTCTAATTTATTAGAAAACCAGCACAATCAAGGACACATAGTCTTACAAACATAAGTTCTACTCATGTACCCCATTACAATGGTATCCCAAGTTGAGTGTGATATATAAATCCCATTTTGTCACTACCCATGGTGTCTACAACTGGATCAAGTCTATAAATAAAAAATAGAATAGTGTGTAGGTAATATGAATAATAAACAATATTGAAATAAATAAATAACACTTGTAAGTGCGGTACTAATTGGACACTAGGAAAACTCTACCTAATATGAATCATTTCCAGAATAAGTGTTTTAATAGTAACCATATGTATACACTAATAATACATATATAGTATAGTTATATATTGGATAAACCTATATGAACCAAGTATGTGCAGACTTAAGAGTCTAAATTCCTAAAATACTAGATGTTGGGATGGACAAGGACATAACTCAATCATACATAACCAATCTGAATGGGACTATCACTGCTAAAAATATGGCCTTTATCAGTGCAATAAAATTCGATTAACAATGCTAAAAAGCATTGTTAATCATGTTGAAGATAAAGTGGGTCCCTTTTATCAGCACTAAAAAAGTGCTGATAAAAAGGACTTTTATCAGCACTCTTTTAGTGCTCATAAAAGACACCTTGTATCACCTTTTTTTTAATCATTGATAAATGTCAAAAAAAATTAAAAAAATATAAAAAGAATATATAATGCAGGGGGGTCTTTCAACAGTGCTTGAACCCCACCCCCATCCCCCCCCCCCCCCCTTTATCAGCGCTAGGCAGACCCCCTCGCTCTCTCCCACATGCTGCGCTTACCCACGCATCCCCCACATGCCCGGGTGTCCCTACTTTCATCCACCCAAACATGAACCCGCAACCTCCCCGCTTGCACGCCTGCACCTTTACCACTAATCCGTCTCTGTTTTTCACAATTTATAGATATATCTATTTTTTTATTTATATATAGTTATATTTATTCATATATTAATATCGATTCATATTAATATAACTATATTTAGTTATATTAATACATATATATTTATTCATATATATATATATATATATTATATTAATATATATATATATATTGTTATATTTATTCATACATTTATATAGATTCATATTAATAAAAATATATTAAGGTATATTAATACGTATATATTTAGTTATATTAATACATATATATTTATTCATATATTAATATATATATATATATATATTTATATTAATATATATTTATTTATATATGTATATATAGTTATTTTTATTTGTATATTCATATAGATTCATATTAATATAAATATATTTAGTTATAATAATAAATATATATTTATTGAAATATTAGTATGTATATATTTATTCGTATATTAATTAATATTTATATTTGTGTATAATTAATATTTTTGTTATAATTTTTTATCCATATATTTATTTGTATACTAATATATATTTATAAGATTAGTTTTAAATAAATTTTTAAAATAGGTTTTTTATATGTGTTTATAAATGAATAAATAAATAAATACATACATATATACAACACACACACACAGAGAGACATATAAATATATATATATTTATTTATTTATTTTTTTAAAAATAAATACATATATGTGAGTATTTGAAAATCCATAGAATGTTAAAACGACCATAACTTCTAATCTAGAAAGTCTATTTCAACTTTACAACTAGTAAAATCGAATAAAATGAAACAAATTCTAATATGATATGTCATATAGGCCTAGAATACATGTGGATCGTAAGTTTTACCTATTTGAATGTTACAAAATCGGGGTATCCCGACTAAAACTATGCTTCGGATGACTTCTCGGCCTTTTTGGGCCTCGAAAAATGTGACAGAAAATCCTTTTTGATAACTACCTCGTAAATCTCATCGCAAGCGTTGACTTGATATGTTGTAGAGCTCAAACAGACACCCAAATCCAATGTTATGTCTTTTTTATGTTCGAGTTACATTTTCAACTTATTTTAGATCTTTTATTGATTTTTTTGAATTTTTTTGTCTTCAATTAGTTATTAAATAATTATTACTCGATGATAATTAATAAATTATTAATTAATGATATTTTTTAAAATATTTTAAATCCATTTTTACAGAATTTTATATATATTAAATAGAATAGTCTGTTTATAATTATCTAAAAAACATTTAAAAATATATATTATATTTATATCAACATAAATATAATTATATAACGATATATTAATTTTCATGATCTTTTTTTGAAATATAAAATTTATCAGCGCTAGGAAAGAGCACTGATAAAGCCCACCTTTATCAGCACTACTAAAAAAAGCGTTGATAAAGGGTTCCCCTTTATGAGCTCTTTTTTAGCACTGTTAAAGGGTAGCGCTGCCGAAACCCAGTTTTGTGGTAGTGTATAAGCTCTAGAAAAGAGTACATTCCCTATATCTCTTAAAGAGTGGGAGACGTCACATTATTCACTTGATATAGCGAGTGTTTTTCCTATTCAACACAGGAATTCGTTAGTGTGTCATCATGCCAACACTCAACAAGGGATTTGGAAAACAATTCCCATCATCCAAGAATAATAAATATTGTTAGAGGCCATGAATCAACACCCAATGTTTGGGTGCATGATTTACTACAGTCTTAAAAGAACCCTTACCATAATTCAACAACCTATATCAAGGTGTAATCATGTTTATAATAAATATCTATGAGGTAGTACTTCCAATTACTTACGTTTAATAATCCCTATTATATATAAAGTAACCACATTTAAAAAAATTCATATATGCAGGGATTATTTAATTATAACAAGAGGCATGGTCATACCACCTAACTTAATTTCATTTCATTAAATTCATATATGCAGGGCTTATTTAATTATAACAAGAGGCATGGTCATACCACCTAACTTAATTTCATTTCATTAAATTCATTTGATCCATTCAAATAAAGAAAATTGTCATGTAAAATATATTCAAATTAATATATTATATTTAAATCACCTAGGAAAGGAAATCCATCATGTCAATCCATCCAATTTATTTTAAGAAAAAAATCATCATGAATAAACAAATCAATTAACGACATGCCAATGAATCTATAAAAATAGTGAAACCCATTTAACAAAGCTCAGTTAGGTACATACAAAGTACCTAATTTAATTGGGAAATAACATACATGGAAAAAACCATTCAATACACCAACCAAGCCCTTAGAATGAGCATGACCCATTATTCATTCATATATATAAGTGGAAAATTGATTTTATAACATAAATAAAGGGCATGTATCAATCATTCCATAAATGAAATAATGACATCAAATTATATTTGAAAGACCAAATTATTACGACAAAGCACATTATAAATCACTAATCATGACATTTTAATTTTGAAGATGACACACCTCATTTGAGAGTTTTAATTTTTTTACATTTAATTTTTATCAAACAATTAATTTAATCATAATTAAAAATAATTTCAAGATTCATAAGTCAATTCACCATAGTAGAATCTAAACATAAACTTCCAGACACTGAAAAATAGATATAAGGATCTACATGACACATATGATGTTCCTTTACCATTTGGTCAATTTCTATAATCTCTAATTTAATTAATAAGACAATACATATTCTTATAATGCATTTTGAGAATAAATTCAATCGAATTAAAAAATCTAAGTAAGGTTGTAACACCCATGGGGTGTCCATGATCTATGATAGATTCCTCTATTTACCTATAAAGGCTAGATGAGAGTAATACTGGGTGTGTATACCTATTTAGACTGTAGAAAATATTTTTAAAGAAATGTGTGAAAAATACTGTTGTGCACTGCAATAATGATATTTATAAAACAATAAAAAATTTAGTGGGGAAATCTATAGACCCCTTAACATTTGATTATGAATCTTCACTCGTCCAATATCAAGAACTCGCTTGGTCTGATGTGGAAGAAATAAAGAAAAAAAATATTTCCCTTGAAAATAGGGAGAATGAGGCCATTCCACTATAACTTGGCTAAGAAGATATTAAATAAATAATAGTGCAAAAGGAATTGGGAGCTATGTCGTATAGATCCATAGAGACTAATGACATTCGATTTGGATTCTAGATGGAGGATATATCAACATGCCACGATTTGGATTGAGGAACCCATGCCTCTAATGGAGAGGGATAACTTGGATGGAGGGAGAAGAAAAAAAGGGAAAAAGAATTTTAAGCTCATTAAGGTCATTTTAGCCTTTTCTCCCTTACAAATTCGGTCTCATGGTTTGGTCACACTGTTTGTCCCAACCTCACACCAACTGTATAACACTATTTGCCTATGAAACTCACCCAGTACACTTGTGCTAGATGGTTTTCCTAACCATGACCCTTCCATGTAGAGAATATTGCTTAGTTACTGCCTAAGTGGCACTAACTATGTGGTCTACATGAATGGTTTCAGTAAAAAATTTGAATCTCATGTGACACATTATTCTCCTTTGAAATAGGTTTCATAGTTTAAAGCTAGGGGCCTCATGATTTTAGAAAAATTTGGAGCCCTATAAAGACCTTCCAATCTTTGGATTTTGGGGCATATCACTCCTAAAACTCAATGGAGCAACTGAAGAAATTACTATAGTGTTTACCTAAATAAAAAAAACCATTTGAAGTGTTCCAACTCTTGTAATTTCATTCAAAAACTAAATTCAATGAACGAATTATCCAATAAATTCCAAAATTTATATTCCCATGAAATTCTACCTCGAATCAAACCATGGGTCATTACATATCACTCGGTATCCAATGTTTGGGAAACCAATTTAGGGTTAAAGACCTTCCAATCTTTGGATTTTGGGGCATATCACTCCTAAAACTCAATGGAGCAACTGAAGAAATTACTATAGTGTATACCTAAATAAAAACAAAAACCATTTGAAGTGTTCCAACTCTTGTAATTTCATTCAAAAACTAAATTCAATGAACGAATTATCCAATAAATTCCAAAATTTAGATTCCCATGAAATTCTACCTCGAATCAAACCATGGGTCATTACATATCACTCGGTATCCAATGTTTGGGAAAACAATTTAGGGTTAATAACATAATTTGGTAATGATTTACCCTTTCATACAAAAAAACTACAGTAAAATAAATCCAATTCAAAAATATAAATATTGTGCGTGAAAAAAAAAACAGATCAAATCCCAATAACAAAACATAAAAAATAACAAGAGATTCAATAACCCTGAATATTTCCACATACGTATATAATACCATAAGACAATAAATTTAAATAGGGCTCGACACATGATACTACACCAAGAACTATACTAGAACTACCTTTAAGCTCCCAACTCCATCGCCTAAGGCCAAATGATCATAGTGCTCCACTTGAAAATTAATAGATATTCCCCTCACTTAAATAAAATCGAATAATATATATGTGTAGGTTTCTATGTGTGTTCCCAAAATTTTCATATGTATGGGGTGATTATATAAACCCAAAACCCATCCTCCAAATACTTCTAACATAGGCTCCAAATGAAAAAAATGCCAGAACACATTTTACAAGTATAAGAGAGAAACATCAAAAAAATGTTAACAAGATAAATATAACCATTTTAAGAAACTGACATCACAATGCACACACCCTCACCACGAACTCACAGAATTATGAAATGAACTAACCAAATGTATACCTTGTTAATGAGAGACTAATTGAGACCCCAACACTCATGAGTAGATTCCAGTCTCTCTGGACCCAATTCATCCCTTGTAGGAATAAAATTTGTTTTCATATAAACAATACTCATATCTAAGACTTAACAAAAAATACCCATTTATATGCATTTATAATTCACACCAACCCACAACAATACATATTTCTCACACCAAAATTCAATATTTTAAAACCAAAATACCACTTGGGATATTTATAAAACATGTTATGGGTGTCACATGCTACTTTGTTTCCAAAAACCCACTAACACCAAGATAATAACTAAGAACAGTATAACAATGAAATAAACCTAGTAAATGAAATAAATTTATTTTAAAAAACAATAGGACTTTATTTTCATAGCTGAAGTGGAGTGTAAAAAATCCAGTTGCCTAAAACAGGGTCATAATGTTGAAATAACAAAAAACCTCATAGATCAAGCCTCTCACAAACCTCGTATGATGGTTCATAATAAAATATCAATCGAAATGTAATTGAAACAAGAGATCTAGTCATGAATGAATTGGAATATGGTTTATTCGAATTAAAATTTTGATGAGAGGAGAAATAGAGACATAAATCTTTCCATCGATCCCAAGGTATAGATCTCAAGGATCAAAGAGAAGGATCATTGAAATGAATATAATTATAAATATTCTCTAATTATTCCTAAAGGTTTTAGATACCCATCTAAAATAGAAGATATGAGTAATTTAGGGGAATACGTTGAGCTAAAATATATTTTTCAGGGTCTAGTAATGTCACATAAGGTTTAGTTACATGATTTGGAAAACCAAACACCAAACATGTGAAACCCACTACTTGAAAATTTCAATGGTCTCATAGATTATAACATATTTTTACCAATATAATCACTGAAAACATGAACCTACCTAGAGATAACATTTTATCCATAATGAGTTTTCTTGGTATTTTTCATGCTTTCATCTAATTATTCACTAATTGTGTTCCCTTAAATAACTATAAAAATCCATTTAAAACCCTTCATAACTTCCTAAAACCAACCCAACAACTTTTTACCTAAAAACATGACAAAAATTTAAATAACTAATAATTATGGTCTTATATTCTCCCTTCCATTGGGATTTAATTCTATAAAAGATATAATTTGTGGTGTCTTAGAAAATATTGATTCATTGGAAATTAAAAAATTAATCCCACTCATAATTATCCTCATGCACTTTACCATATTTCCATAATACGCATCCTAATGAGGACTTTCTACCTCAAAATATCATTTCATAATTGTCTAGAATATAAATCATGGTTTTGCTAAATATATAATCAAGATCAAGTATAACATGATCCCAATTGATAACTTGGTGTGGGTCGGGGTGTTACTTTTTTTGTTGATTTATTTAAATAACATCATAAACCGAGGTGAATATTGGGGGTAGAGAAAGTAGATAAGAAACATCACTAATGCACTCTAAAATCTCAATTGTTTTTAAATAACGAGTTTCCAATGCCCCTTTCATACCAATATTGTGGTTCCCCAACCTTTTAGAGACTCACTATAATACATAATCTCCCACTTTAAAAGATATATGATGATAATGATAGTGATATATATAATATTTGTAATGTATATTGTCCATTTACATTTTTTCATGGTTTATTGGATTTTGAAAGTCGTATAATGCACAATACGTGGAATAATTATTGAATTTTCAATGAACTCTAGTAAAAACTGGATAGTGATATGGAAGTCCATAAAATTTCTCAAATGGATCTATAGGAATTGATTATTGATAAATATTTTTATATTAAAACCCCAAAAAAGTAAAATCATCTTCCTATACCCCACCAAAGTCTATCACACATGCTCTTTCCATGAACTCCAATGTATTTATTATACACTATGACTACCTATCTATTTGAGGATTTTATGTTGTAATCATGGTTAACTAGGTTTCAATAGGTTGTTATATAGACCAAACAAACTATGAATTGAATCTAGGATATGACTCATAGATAATATAAATTGGTATCCCATTACTCTTAAATACCTGATGGATTTATATATTTTCTATAACTTCTATTAAATTAGTCTACTATATTTAAATGAAGTGTGCTAATTTGGTGAGTCATGCAATAATCACCTAGATGTAATCTTGCTTCCAAATCATCCTAGGAAGGGTGATAACAGTTTCCGTGTAATTTTTCACCCATTTACACATGGTTATAGGAAAGGATTTTTATATAAATACTTGTTGTTTTTTTTCTATTCATTTATTGACTGATGAGACACTTCATGACATATTATTCAACTCTTTTCTTCATAAATGATGACTAAAAACAGTTATTCATGTCCAAATACTTTTTCAAAATACCTAGATGGATAGTTCACTTTTATTGATTATACACATAAAGGATTCCCATAGATAAAGTGGAATTATAATCTTATCTCAAAACTAAAATATGTAATTTATATACTTTATCCCTCCATAAATAGTCTCCCCGTAAATGAGTATTTCTATAAGGGTAAGAAATATGGGGTCCAATACATTGGATTGATTTACTTGTTCAACCAAGTATGATATAATGTGACTGTAAAGAAAATATATACATTATAATTCTTAATAAAATCCAATTGTATGTCAGCAATTACTATAATTACTTTCTATTAATCTGATATTTCATTGACTAAATGATTATAAAACATTTTAATTAAGGTACTAGACATTGATTTCTCTTTCTTGGGTAAGTAAGACAATTCAAATTCCAATATATAAATGTACTACATCAAAAAACATTATTTCGAATTAAAATATCTGAATGAGAATATGTGATTTAATATTTTTCGATCAATGAACAATAAAAACATTTATCAAAAGAGGTAACTGTACGATTATTATCACACATGGATCCCTAGGGGTAATTAAATATCATATTCCCTTTTTATCCATAAGTTATGATCTAGTCTCCCTTTATGAGAAAAAACATAATCTATATCACAAAACATCAAAATAAGAAATATTTACCTCATCACATTTTATCAAGATAAGGATATGTTCTATAGAAATATTAACATTATTATAATTGAAGGATTGTTTAAAAACCATTACTCTATAGAGTTTGATGAACTTCTTTGTTATATTTGTTATTGTTGAAGATAGATGAGAAAATTCATGGATGAAGTGATAATAATAATTAGTTAATCTATGAAGACGTTATACATTTAAGACATTCCCAGATGGCTCCTATGAAATGAGAATGCCAATATTTTTAGGGTTGATCGATATCCATGTTTATAAATTACATACACAAGGAATTGAACATCTTGTTTTTAGAAGCCACACTTAAATAATTTTTCAAAGAGATTGTCACCACGTTGCGTGGTTAATAAAATTTCAAGTTCCTTTCATGATTATAGCTAATACAAGAGTAGAGAAAGATATCACCTTTAAATTCAATAATAAAATAATCAGGGTAACAATTAAATATGCGGTTCATCAATTCAATGAAGACTGTTGGTATGTTTTTATGTCAAAAAGGTATAATAAAGTAATTATGGTGGTCTTAAAAACTCATAAATTCTTACTCAGGAATATCCTCCATATAGACTCTGAGTGGTGGGATCCCAATCATAGAAATTTTTTTGAGAACAGTTGAATTAATTTAATTGATAAAACTAAAAGTCATTTCATGGAAAAGGATATTGGGTTTTTATCATAACTTGATTCAATTTATTATATTAAAAATCTCAAAACATATTTTCCATCTTCTGGAAAAAAAACCCTAGTGTCCCAAGGGGATGTACATAGTCTAATAAATCCCTTTCATTCTACTCTTATAACATGATATTATGTTCAAATAATTTTCTTAGTTTCATTCTATATCATTTAAGATAAATATAACCCAATAAAGAGATAAGTTTGATATAAAATTATACTTCCCATTCAGGTAGTTTTCCAGATAATTTTTCAAAAATTGGACCAGGGTATTAATGTACTATTTCAATAATATCTATAGTATTGATTTCATTAATAGCACATGAATGTACTATTTAAAACTCATTAGGGATGTTTTTCACCTTTATTATTATATGCCCTTCCCTTACATAATTCATGTTTCAATACCCCTTTTAAATATATGAAACTATATAAAGATATATGAATGTTAATTGGTCTGCATATAAAACAATAGATGATTTTAGTAATACAAACCAGTTTATCACCAAAATTAGATGCAAAATATCCCTTATTAAGACAGTAAACTACAATAAATATTATAATACATAAATGGGAATTTAACATTTTAAACATTTAAAATCCCTTTAAGTCACATATTTTTAGTGGTTTCCTGTTTTTCAAGGAATGAGGGATTATTTCCACATATAATCCTATTTTTTACAACAAGACAAGAAATAAATGGGTGGGGTTGAAATTTAAAAAAAAATTATATTCATTATAGTCGAATCATGAATCATATAACCACACAAAATAGAGGGACCTTGTTTTTATTATTCACAAACTTCCCATCACTAAAAAAATATTGATTAGCCACTATATGATTTCTTCCCCCAGGATTAGATGATGCTTATTGAGATGTTAGGGTGTTCATGGAATCACTGTGACTAAATCAATTATGTGGTTAAGAATTACCATAATTTGATTTTACTCATTGACCAAGATATTCAGAAGTTAAATTAATATTATAACCACTTTTTGAATTCATTATATAGGTAAAACATTGTTTGAGATATATTATTTATCTGTAGTTGCGGTGCTCTTAAATTGGGGCCATACACTCACTTTTAATGTTCTGTAATGAATCATTTCATAAGAGACCTAGATGGTTATTGTGATGTGGGGTGGGGGATATAATAACCCTATTGATTATTTATCTAGTTTCTAATGTCCTTTTGAGTAAATTTCCCTTCTATTCTTATTTACACTACAATATTTTCCACCTATGCTCAATTGGAAAATGGTGTTCCCTCCAAAAATATTTTCTTCCAATTTCATTCTCAATACCATTTCACAGTTATACAATTCAATGTAAATTTCAACGTTGAATGTCACAAAATTTTATAAAATTTCATATCATAGACCCTAATAAAAAACATATTTTGATAGATTATTTATCCACTATTTCTCATGAGGTGTTAGTATGTTAAGAAAAATGAGAACCATGTTACATAACTGAAAGATCTCATATATTAAGTGAAAATAAATTTCTGGATGTCATTACTTGAAATGTATAAATGCATATTTTTTTTCAAATATCCTCTGAAATCCATACAACTAATGTATTTGATTAGCCTTTACTTGAAAATAAATTCCAAAATTTTTAATCCTGTCCTTTAAGAATTTATACTATGAACATTAGATTTATGATAGATAGAGTTATAAAGAAATAGAACATGTGATATATCATGATAATACTTGCATCCAAATCTTAAGGTCCCAATGTTTTTGGAAATATTAGTATTTTTACCTTGTAAATTCTAATGATTTATCCACATAATCCAGTTCCTCATTCAATTACACTTTTCAACTGCCTAAAAAGCTTCCACTATGCTTCTTATGAGTTATTAATTTACACACACATTTTTAAAATTCACCATCCTTCAAATTAAAAGTCCCCATGACTGGTGTAATTTTTTTATAACCATTTTAAAAATCATCGCTCAATCACCAACCATTTTTAGTTATAGGGGTTCATAATGTATATTAATACACCTTGTCACATCATAAAGTCAAAATTATAAAAATTTCATGACTTTAAATATCATTTCAATGATAAATTTCATGTGACATGTAACTTTAACAATGAATGATACCTAACTCCACTTAGATAAACCACTGAAAATGAGGTGAAAATATGGCTAAATTTTATTAACAATAATTTATTAACATATACCAAAATCCATTTCCTTGGATTGAATATTAATTGTTATAAAAGTGGGTTTCTTGAACACAACATGAGTAACAAATATTTATTACTATATCATGTATATAGTGTTATGCATGATGTTTTCTTACCATAACAATATTTTTACTTCATTATATACTATTTACAAGTTAATATACATGGATTATATGTTTTATCTATTGATTTACGTAATGATGGGAAGAGATGGGTGAATTTCCTTTAATTTGTTTTATAAATTTAACTTGAATTAGATGGAATTGAATATATATATATATATGTAATGTTATTTATGTATAATATTTATAATTTTAAGTGAGATTAATTAAATAAATTAGTTTATGCAGTCGAAATATATAATTAAAAGAAAAAGTATAGGAGATTGATAATGGAGTTTTTAAATAATCCAAAATGGATCCTTACAACTCCTCCCCTTAGGATTCCATGAGTGGTTATGGTTTAAATACTTTCTTTTTTATATTCATAGAAAGAAACATAACAGCATTTATTTTTAGTAGTTCTAAAATGAAACTCATTAAAATATGTAAGACCCTTTGATTTTGGTGGTTGGTACCAAGAAACCAAAATGTTTGAAAAATATATTAGTGGTTATCATTAAAAATCACAATAACCTTATTTTTAAGGTAGTAGTAACCTATCCCCCTCACACACTATGGTAGTGAACACCCCTAAAAATAAAAAAAGTTTATTTCTTAGTATAATACCTTTTAATTGCAATCTCCACCCCACATCTTGAATATAATGGGAAATGGGTGGGATAAATAGAGACAACAATAATAGAGGACAATAATGGTAGGAAAGTGCCACAATTAATCTCTAGAATTAATCTTCAAGGAAACTAGAACATTCCATGTAACCTTGGGAATGTTTTTATCTTATCTAATGACATTAGGACCATTGTGGAACCTCTATGGGGATTAGTGATATATTGGGGGAAAATAAATGAATTTTCAACCCTCCCTAAACAATATTTGGAAGCCTTGATGTCCCCAGATCGATGATGGGTGTCATCATCCATCTAGTGTTATCCCACTGAATAGAAACTAGTACTTGTGAGTCGTGAACTTTAAAAACATCATCAAGACTAATCTTAAGCACTATGTGTTTCTTGGTACCTTTATAGAAAATGAAAAAAAATTAAACAATTAAATATATTAAAATAAAATGTCATTAATAAAAAGGTGAAAGTTTGGGATTACTAAAACTAGCTTAAGAGAGTGAGATAAACCACATTCTTTCAATTTTTTATGATTATAAAAAAATTAAAAAATAAGTAACACAAATATAGGATGATGCATTCTTCATAACAAAAATTAATTTTAATATTTCATAATGAAATTCATCCAATAATTCTCAATAATTAAAAATTAAAATTCGGAGTGTATTTTTAGAATAATTTAAAAAGTTATTTCATCTATAATTAAATTTCAAAACATCTCCCCATTTGGGATTATCAAAAATCCAAAATCAGAAAATTTTTATAATTCATGAATAATTTAATTTCAAAAACATTTTATTTTTAATATAAATGTAATATGTCTATATTGATATGAAATTATTACTTTTTCCCTATAAAATAAATAATGTTACTTTCCTGTCAAATCTATCTCTTCCTTTAATTATTAAAATCCATAACTATATAAATTCTTATGGGAGTTCATACCTTTTATTTCACCATGTTTTTTTCCATTGATAATTTCCTAGAGGTTGCAAAAAAATTTAGAAATAAATTTTATGTATTCATAATAGGATGTGGTCTAAGAATATGTGAGAGAGATTTGAAACAGAATATTCATTACCAATAATGTGTCATCAAGAATGTTAAAAATCTGAAAATTAATTTGATGTTTTGGAAAAATTAATCTTTTCAAATTATATTTATGAAACTGAAAAATAGACATTCTGAAAAACAATCCTTAAATTTTAGAGTATGTTGACACGTGATCATGTTTTGGAAAAAAAGATAACATTCAAATATTAACTTTCTTAAAAAAATTGTTTCTCATGTAATCTATTAAATATTAAAAATAGATATTTATCCCCCCTAATTAAAGCATTAAAACCACAAGAGTATATGAACTCTTTTAAATGATGTTCAAGAGAGAAAAACTTATTTTAAGGAAATAAATACTATATTACCACATACTATGACATTAAAATCAAATTTCAATTATTAAAAAGATTAAAAAATTCAAAAATGATTTTATGAATAGAAAATTTCAAACCCATGTGCTTTGATATTCAATTTCAAGGAAGATATGGTATAAAAAATAATATATTATGTGATATATAATCTCAAAAATTAGTATTTTCTCTTTAGAAACATTTTATATTTAAAAATGTTAGGATCCCAAAAAAATGATTAGTACATTATAAAGTATTATGGAGCCACATGACACGTAAGTAGAGATATAAATAATAAAAAAAAATCACCCATGAGATTGAAATAAATAAATCAATAAATTCAAGGTTTAAATAAAAGGAGAGAAATGATTCAATGATATCAAGATTTAAAGAAAATAAATTGATCAATGATATCTATTAATAAAAGAGATAAATAGAAATATTATACCAACATAATTAAATATTTTAATAATAGATCAAATATTTCATGATTTAAAATAAAACTAATAATTCAATTAAGATCAGGGTCTAATAAAATCATACTTCAACAAAACACATGTTTGAAAATTTTCAATGATAGAAGAAATCCTTAAAAATTTCTATTTTTCTAAATAATCTGAAAAATATATATACTCTTAGTTCAATAGGATTAAAATAATAATTGAAAATTGAAACATTATGTTCAATATTTAAAACATGATTAAATCCATATAACAGTAAATATAATAGATAAATTTAAGATATCTCAATTGCCTCAACATTTTAATAAAAAATGATGTTTTCATTATTAAACTTTTAAAGTTATGAAAAGGGCTTGATCAGCCTAAAATAGGGAATTAGAAATACATGGAGAGATGAAATAAATATTGTGATAGAGAAAATTAAATATTATTCTAATGGTATTTCAGTATTTCATAATAAACATTTAATTGGTTTAAGATGAAATTGTCAAAAATTCGTAATGAAATGTATTATTTCATTGAAATTGTAGAAATATATTTTAGTAAAATAAGAAATTCACTAATGAGCTTATGAAATCATTTAGAGGGAAAATTAATTCATTTCACTTCATCATTCAGCTATTATAATAATTATAATGAAATTATTATAATAAATTTACTTGAGTAATTGGTAATTTATAAAAAAACATGTATACATGGAAAAAATGAAACTTTCTTAAGAAATGGGTTTTAAATTGTAACACCCCAATCTTCCACAGTACGCTTCACTTTGAATAATACAGTAGCGTGTGTTGTACGCAACTTCGAGTTTTAACACACACCACAACCAATCAAACTAGCGGTTATGAATAGTAATACCCACTTTTTGAAATTTTATAAATTTTATCTTTCAAAATGGACTTCATTTTTGAATACGGAATTTCGAAATTAGCTTAGGGTGGATTTTTGGAATTTTTTTGAAAATATTCAATTTTTAATGAATAGTGAAAAAACACGGAGTTATAGTTTAAACCCGATTTTTTATTTAAATAATTATTTATTTTATTTAAATTTAATTAAGGTCAAAATAGATACATAATACCTATATAATTTCAATTTATTTCATTGGAGTTAGTTTAAAATAATTTTAGATATATAAATATTTTATTGAACTTTTCACCATCTTTTACCCACCTCCTAGGAGAATTTGGAAATTCACATAAAACATAATTTTACTGCTTGTGTGAGTGGAATTTTGAAAATCCGAGAGACACGATTATTATCAAGGAGTAATATTTGGTTCAATAAGATAAAAATAATTTGTGGTGAATAGTAACTTTTTACTTTTATTTACCACGGTTAAAAGTAAATAGGGTAATTAAGGGTAAAAATGATATTAATATTACCTTAACACATGTCCTAATTCTATTGGAAAAGAGTACCTCGAACAAAAAAACCTTAGGAATAAAATATTATCATTTAGCTCCACTTGGATTAGATTAGGACATTTATTATTATTTAATTCAAATAAGAGTTAAAAGAGTTAAAATCAAGGTTTAATTACTAAAACATTTTTAATATAGGGTTATACATAAGATAAATTCGATTTTTAATATTCATTAGAAAGAAAAAACGATTTCAAAAATAATGGTATTTTATTTATAATTTTTAGAGATTAAATAATTTAATTTATTTATGGCTCAATGGTAATGCAGTAATTACCTAATTAAGGAAATATGAAAATAATTGATATTATAAATATTCAAGTAAATTAAATTTGAGACTTTTTAGGAATTAAACTAATTTTATAGGTTAATATAACATATTATTATTAATTTAATTATGTGTTTTCTAATTAATCATGTTGTTATGAGTTTCAAAAAAATAAAATACCAAATAGTGTCAAAATTGACATAAAAGAGTTTTTAAAACAAATATTATATTATTAATTGATATTCAATTCTTAAAAATCTAAGGTTCAGACAAGAGACTTATATAATGATAGTTGTGTCATTAATGAACCACTTGGGGTTCTCTTGTATGTATATGATAAGGTTATTAACTATATAATATAAAAATACAAAGAGACGTGGTAAATGTCAAACTTTTTAACTAAGAGTTATATATAAATGATAAGGTTAAAATAATGACCCAAACATGTCTAAAATATATTGGTTGAAATGAATTTGACCCATCCCCACATTAAACTTTAATTAATCCACATTTTATCCATTATAAATCAAATAGGAATTTATTATAAAAGAATATTTGTAGCTTTTCCAAAGGTTCCCCCACCCCTCTTGTAAAAGGGAACTCCCCCTTCTCTCAATTTCACACCTTCAAAACCTTTTGGCTCGGCCAACCCCTAGCCAAATATTCCCTCAAAATTCATCAATTCAATATATTGGACTTATTTTGATCATAAAGACAACATAAGTAGCCCTTTTGATCAAATCAAAAGGAAGAACCTGAAGAAGAGGTAATGTTTTCACCAACCTCTTTCAAGTTCCTTTCTTCTTCCACTTCTTCTTTCCTTGTTACTTCTATTATAAAATAATAAATCCAGAATCTTTTATATAATTTTATGTCATTATAAATATGTTATATCCATTTTCAGTATTCTAACCATCCTCTGAATGACATGTCACCATATGTGCGTACGTACGGCCTACCGTCTCCACGTCGTGGTGTAATAGTTATTCAATAAATTATTTTTTGAATGGGTATAATAATGATGTGTAATTCATGTAAATAATATATATATCGTGATAATGATTCATTATATATGATATAATATCCAATTATATATTATTTTAATAACAAAATAATGATATTGTCGATCGTGCGTACGTACGGATTACTGTCTCCACGAACGGGAGCAGATTCATTCCCCATCGAATCCATTCAAGACTAAATTTCATTTGATGATTATAAATAATTTTAGAGATATAATTTAATTATGGATATGAATAATATACATCCCATACATAACAAATATGTCTCACATAACAAATAATATAAAGGAAAACGAATCCGTTAACACCCAAAACGATGATAATACTCAGATATTATTAACTAATCAATGTTAAAATATCATATATGATATCATATTAATGTATATGATTATTTTATAATTTAATAACAATAATTTTACCATTATACAATAGTTTAACCTACCCTCATCCAATGAAAAGTACAAGGTAATGGTTTATTTCACAATCCCTTCATTATCTAAGGTTGTTAATACGTAATTATCTACAGGGACCGCTTTATCATCCACATCCATGTTTCTTAAAAATGAATTTCAAAACATTCTTACTATTTTACATAATATGGGTTAAATTAATTTATAGCCTTGTTTGACTTTTTATAAGAAGTTTATAGTGGAATATTTCTGTCATTTTCCAAACAAGGTCCTTTTTAACTTTTTCGACAGAATTAAGGTAAGAATTTTTTTTAACTTATACGGCGAGTACAGATTTGTTACGCCGTTATGAAATCGTCGAAGCATCCATTATAATCTTATAAGGATATTTTAAATGTAAATATTTTATTTCATAAATATGTGACTTTTAAATGATTTCAATAAAAAGAGATATTTCTCTCAAATAGTTTTGATTTCATCTATGTCAACATCCTTTAATGGATTTGAAGATTATTTGAGGTTGATTTATTATGATAAAAAATATCCATATTTTATTGAAGGTTTTGTGATATGTCTGACTGTGGATATTTTATTTTTATACCACTCATGGTTTATTAGAGGAATTATTGATATTTCGTATGCTAGTTTTAATATGAATGTTTATGTTATGTCTAAACTTGTTCATATGAAGAGTGCATTGGACTTAATAAGTGACCGGTGGAGCCCTCTATAACTTCTTGATGCATCAGTAGGTCTAATGAGACATACTACTATCTTGGAACATGGCCTTGACAAAATATTATTTTTATCCTTGGCACAAGGCCTTGACAATGTGGTTATGATAGTCTGGAATTATGCATTCCATCATTATGAAAGTGGTTATTGATATTGCATGTGATTATTCTATTAGTAGAATAACTATGTGAATAAGTAGATGGAATTATTTCATTTTATCTTTTCCATATTATTATGATGTTCAAGTTTAAATGGATTTTGGTTTAGTTATACATTGTCTTAAATGTTTATGCTTATTTAAGACAGTTTTTGCTATATTTTTATCCTTACTGGGCATCTGAGATCACCCATTTCTATGTTTTATTTTTTCCTAGGATGTGTAGAAGTTATTTATGAATGAACTACAGGGATTGTATGAGGCGATATGAGTGTAGACTATGGATACTCTGCTGTTTTAGTTTTCATTTTATGATGTAATGTTAGACGAATGAATGTATCTAGTTCTTCCAATGCTACTAAACTAATCAGTTTTCAAGACATGATCTTGTTTTATAGTGAAACTGTTATGTAATAATGCACCCACACTAGGTAACTGGGGTCGGAGCATTACAGTTGGTATCAGAGGATGGTTAGTATAAACCATGGAAGAGAGATTTGGGTAAACTCTGATTAGAGCACATAGCTCTAAGACTAACTTTGAGGATTAGTATAGAAGAAATTCATAGAATTTTGGTATTTTAGATATTTTGTGAGTTTTCCAAGAAATACATCCATGTATGGATATAAGAAGGTAAAGGTGGCTCTGGCAGTGATCAACCTAGGTGTAAAACCTGAGAACACCGCTTTGAGCTAGACTCGAACGAAAACTGACGCATGACAACGGGCCTTGCTCCACTCTTGGTTATGACACTCCTAGGGGATATGCTTAGGAAAATTCTCATTTTCTTTAAAAGTCATTATGAAGGGTTTATGAGTATATAAATCCTCAATGAATACATTTTTATGATTATAAATTATGTCCATAAACTGTTCAATTTATGATAAGTATTTTACAATTATGGAAATGTGTATTTTGAATCATAAACTGTTCTACTTTATGACATTGTTTAGAAATTGTGCCTAGTGGAAGGAATAGAAACCATATCAATAAATTCACTCCATATAGGGATTTACCTCCTTCTCAAGAGAATTATAGTGGATCTGGTGATCCAACTGGTGCTAATTAGCTAATCACCATACTGGGACAACTCAATCTGGTTATGAATAATAACCTTACCCGTATAGAGCACCCAAATCCACAGCCTGGAGGGTCAATGTTAGATTTTTTCATGAGGAAACAACCACTATCATTCAATGGGAGTACAAATACATTGGTAGTTGAGCAATGGATAAGTTCTTTAGAGAAAATATTCCATGCCTTGGGGTGTAGTGAAAGGGAAAAAGTTATCAGGTCAGTTTAATGCCTCACTGGAGATGCTGACTAATGGTGGTCATTGATTCAAAACATGAAGTAAGATTAAGAAGTATTAAATTTGTAATGGAGGGAGTTCAAAGATCTTTTCTTAGAAAACTACTTTCCTCGTGACCATTGAGCAGATATGGAAAGGTAATTTCTAAGTCTTAGACAAAAGGAGGATGAGAATGTCACAAAGTATGAGGCTCACTTTACAAGGTTAGCAAGGTATAATGGAGATTATATAAGTAACCCAAGAAGTAAGATTGATCATTTCTTTGATGGGTTAAAATTATTTCTTCATCAAGAATTAGAGTCACAATCCTTCTTGTCGTACGAAGATATTGTATCATGTGCTATCAAGACAGAAAAATAATTCTTTACGTCTTATAAATTTAAAGAAAAACAAGACAAGAAGAGATCCGCTAATCACTCTGGGAATGGAAATAAGGGGAAGGAGGGAAAATTTGAATATCCATCCTATAGTAAATGTGGGAAGAAACATCCTGATACTTTCTTGAAGGGAATTAGAGTTTGTTACAAGTGTGGTGAAAAGGGCCACTAAGCTCATGATTACAAGGGGAGGAATGAAGCTACCGATGTTCAATGCTACAACTACTGGTAGATGGGACATTATGCAAATGAATTTCCGAAGAATCAGGGAAACTTACCATAGAAAAGTCCAAGGGGTCAAGGCCAATCTTATGCTATCACTAAAGCCAAGGTAGAAGATCTGAAAGACGTGGTGGCAGGTAATTTAATGGTTTCCTCAAGTTTAGAAAATGATTTTTTTGATTCTGGATCATCACATTGTTTCATATCTTCCTAGTTTTCTAAGAAAATTAGAAATTTCCAATTTTATTTAACAAGGGAGTTTTCTGTTAAAACTCTTAAGGGTAGTATCATTGCTACAATTTTATGTGGATCCATTCCCATTAGGGCATATAAATGTTCTTTATCTCCTGATCTCATCGTCATACCTATGGTTGAGTTTGATATAATCCTCGGTACAGATTGGCATTCAGACCATGATGCAATGATTTATTGTAAGAAGATGGAGGTTACAATTTTTGATGATGATGATAAAGAACACATTATCTTTAGAGCATAATCCTCACCACCTGATTCTTACCTAGATCAACCCCCAATAGCTCAACTAAATTCAATTATTGTGGAGGAAGATAATGAAATAACTTTGGGTAAGGAATGTAATGTTCAAATAGAGGATGTGCCTATTGTGAAAGAATATGTAGATGTGTATCTGGAAGATTTACCTGGACATCCTTCAGAATGAGAAATTGAGTTTTCCAATGATTTAATTCTGGGTTCAAGGCATATATTGAAGACACCTTATAGAATGTCCAATGTGGAATTAGTTTAACTAAAGAAAAAAACATGAGGAATTTAGTAATAAGGAATTTATTCGCCCTAGTGTTTCTCCATGGGGAGCCCCTGTCCTTTTTGTTAAGAAGAAAGATGGATCCATGAGGTTATGTATCGACTATAGGGAGATCAACGCTATAATAATAAAGAACAGGTATTCCCTACTTCGCATTGATGATTTATTTGACCAACTGCATGGAGCTCAATACTTTTCAATGATTTACCTTCGATCTGGATACCATCAGTTGTGTGTGAAGAAGGAATACATTCCGAAAAAAACATTTCGAACTAGGTACAGGCATTACGTGTTTACAGTAATGCCTTTTGGGATGACTAATGCACCCTCTGTATTCATGGATCTAATGAATAGAGTTTTCATAGAATATCATGATGATTTTGTGGTGGTATTTATTGATGATATCTCGGTATATTCCAAAATCTATGATGACCATGAAAATCACTTTCACATGATCCTAAAGACACTTAGAAGACATGAACTATATTGGAAGTTTATCAAATGTAAATTCTGGATTCAGGAGATCTCTTTTCTTGGCCATATTGTCTCTAAGGATGGAATCTTCATTGATCATTCTAAGACCAAGGCAATCCAAGAATGGCCAGACCCGATGAGTATAACTGAGGTACGCAGTTTTATTCATTTAGCTGGTTACTATCGGTGTTTCTTCCAGAATTTTGCCCGATTGGATAACCCATTAACGAAGCTCACACGTAAAGGGGTTAAATTTGTTTAGACAATAGAGTGTGAATAATGTTTTGAAGAACTGAAGAGAAGATTGGTCAATGCCCCTATATTGACTCTACCATCGGGGAATGATGGGTTCATTATTTATAGTGATTTATCGAAGAAAGTACTTGGTTGTGTCCTTATGAAGAATGATAGAGTTCTTTCCTATGCATCATGACATATGAGAATTAATGTGAAAAACTATCCTACTCATGATCTAGAGTTAGAAACTGTGATATTTTCTTTGAAGATATAGAGACACTACCTCAATGGTGAAAAATGTGATATTTATACTGATCACAAGTGTTTTAAGTATATTTTCTCACAAAAAGAACTCCACATGAGGCAAAAGAGATGGCTTAAACTACTCAAGGATTATGATTTCATGATACACTACCACTTGGGGAAGGAAAATAAGGTGGAAAATTATTTGAGTAGAAAAGATCATGGATTTTCGAATAAGATGAGAGTTGAGATGGATCCTATTTTCACGGATCTCGTATAGTTTGATATGGGAATAACCATGGAAGGTGAAACCTCGATACTTCTTTAAATGGGTTCCAAACCATCTTTACTAGAAAGGATAAAGAGTTCTCAGACCGATAATGATGAATTTCAAAAGAAGATTAAAGTTGTGAATGATGGGAGATTGAATGACTTTGTGTATGAAGATGGAATTTTGAAATTTGGGAAGAGACTTTGTGTTCCCGATATACCTAATCTAAAAAGAGAACTGTTGGATGATGCTCATAGTTCCAATTTCTATATACACCCTAGCAGCACCAAAATGTATAGAGATTTGAAGAAACATTTTTGGTAGGACAACATGAAGAGAGAGATTTCTGATTTTGTGTCAAGATGTATGGTTTTTCAACAAGTAGAAGCTGGAAGGCAACAGCCTGGGAGAGTATTGCAACCTCTTCCCATACCAGAGTGGAAATCGGATAATATCACGATAGACTTTGTCATGGGACCACCAAAGACTCCTAGAAGGAATGATGTAATATGGGTCATTATTGATCGTCTTACCAAGTCAGCACATTTTCTTGCTATAAGGGAATATTTAACACTTGAACATCTAGAAAGACTATATATTAATGTAGTTTTCAGGCTTCATGGAGTACCCATATCAATTTTTTCGGATCGTGATCCCCGTTTTACATCAAGATTTTCGAAAAGTCTTCAAAAATCTATGGATACTCAACTTTGTTTGAGCACTGCCTACCACCCTCAAATAGATGTACAATAAAAACGGACTATTAAAACATTAGAAGGCATTTTGAGATCATGCTCACATGACTTTGAGGGTATGTGGGATCAATATTCACCTATGGTATAATTTTACTATAAAAATATCTTGCATTCGAGTATTCAGATGACACCATATGAAGCGTTATTCGAAAAGAGACATCTCACACCAACCTGTTGGGATGAAGTTGGTGAAAGAAAACTTGTAGGGCCAGAACTGGTGGAGGAAACGATGGAAAAGGTATAGGTAATCTAAATCCACATCAAAGCAGCTCAAAGTTGGCAGAAGATCTATACCGATAACCGAAGGAATGATTTTGAATTTCAGATAAGAGAACATGTTTTCTTGAAGGTATATCCGTGGAAGGGATTTATACTTTTCAGTAAGAAGGGTAAATTGAGTCCCAGGTACATCGCACCCTTCGAAATTCTAGAACGAATTGGGGATGTAGCTTACTGATTGGCAATGTCGCCAAGTCTCTCCAATGTTCACGATCTGTTCCACGTATCACTGTTGTGAAAATACAAGCCTGACCCAATGCATGTACTCACTTACGGGGAATTAGAACTGGAACCCGATCGGTCTAATTGCGAAGAGCCCGTCAGGATTCTTGTATAAGATAAGAAGTGCGGAGAAACCAGACGACTTGTCTGGAAAAAGTTCTATGGAGAAACCATAAGATGGAAGAGACAACGTGGGAAACTGAGGAACTTATGATGAAAACCCACCAGAGTCTTTTCATGCGGTAATATTCTAGAAATTTAGAGGACGAAATTATATTAAGGTGGGGAGAATGTAACACATCAAGCTTCCATGGTACGCTTCTCTTTGAATAATACATTAGCGTGTGTTGTACGCAACTTCGAGTTCTAACACACACCACAACCCATCAAACTTGCCGTTATGAATAGTAATATCCACTTTTTGAAATTTTATAAATTTCATCTTTCAAAATGGACTTTATTTTTGAATTCTGAATATCGAAATTAGCTTAGGGTGAATTTTTGGTATTTTTCTGAAAACATTAAATTTTTTATGAATAGTGAAAAAACACTGAGTTATAGTTTAAAACTGAATTTTTATTTAAATATTTATTTAAATTATCTAAATTTAATTAAGGTAAAAATAGATACATAATACCTATATATGTTCAATGTAATTCATTGGAGTTATTTTAGAATAATTTTAGATATATATAAATTTTATTGAACTTTTCACCGTATTTTACCCACCTCCTAGGAGAATTTGGAAATTCACATACAACATAATTTTACCACTTATGTGAGTGGAATTTTGAAAATCTGGGTGACACGGTTAATATCAAGGAGTAAAATATGGTTCAACAAGATAAAAATAATTTCTGGTGAATAGTAACTTTTTACTTTTATTTACTACAGTTAAAAGTGAATAATGTAATTAAAGGTAAATATGATATTAATATTACCCTAACACATGTCCTAATTCTATTTGAAAAGTGTATCTCGACCTAAAACAACCTTAGGAATAAAAATATTATCATTTAGGTCCACTTGGATTATATTAGGACATTAATTATTATTTAATTCAATGAAGAGTTAAAAGAGTTAAAATCAAGGTTTAATTAATATAAAAATTTTAATATAGGGTTATACATAATATAAATTCGATTAAAAATATTAATTAGAAATCTAAAACTATTTCCTACATAATGGTATTTTATTTATAATTTTTAGACATTAAATAATTTAATTTATTTATCACACAATGGTGATGATGTAATTACCTAATTAATGAAATATTAAAATAATGGATATTATGAATATCCAAATAATTGTAATTTGAGATTTTTATGAATTCCAATAATATTATATGATATTATGACATGTTTTCATTGATTTAATTATGTTTTTTAGAAGTAATCATGCCGTTACCATTTTCACAAAAATCAAATACCAAATAGTATCAAAATTGACATAAAAGAGTTTTTAAAACAAATATTATGTTATTAATTTATATTCAATTCCTAAAAATATAAGGATCAGCCAAAAGACTTATATAATGATAGGTGTATCATTAATGAACTAAATGGGGTTCTCTTGGATGTATATGGTAAGTTTATTAACTATATAATATAAAAATACAAAGAGACATGATAAATGTCAAACTATTTAACTAAGAGTTAAATATAAATGATAAGGTTTAAATAGTGACCTAAACATGTATAAAATCTACTGGTTGAAAGTCTTTCAACCCATCCCCTGCTTAACCTCTAAATAATCCCCATTGGAACCATTATAAACCTAAGATGAATTTATTATACAATAATATTTCTAGATTTTCCAAAGGTTCCCCCACCACTCTTATAAAATGGCACCCCCTTCTCTCAATTTCACACCCTCAAAGCCTTTTGGCCAGGCCAAACCCTGCCATATATTCCCTCAACTTCCCTTAATTCAACCTAGAGGCCTTATTTTGATCATAAATCCAACCTAAGGATCCCTTTTGATCAAATCAAAAGGAATAACCCGAAGAAGAGGTAATGTTTTCACCACCTTCTTTCAAGTTCCTTTCTTCATCCACTTCTTCTTTCTTTTTTATTTTCATTATAAAATAATAAATCTAGTATCTTATATATAATATGATGTTATTATAAATTTGGTATAACAATATTCAGTATTCTATCCATCCTTTGAATGACATGTCACCATACGTGCATTCGTACAGCCTACCGTCTCCACGTCGTGGTGTAATTGTTATTCAATACATTATTGTTCGGATGGGTATAATAATGATGTGTAATTCATGTAAATAATAAATATAACATAATAATGATTCTGTTATATGATATACCATCCAATTATATATTATTTTAATTACAAAATAATGATATTTTCACTCATGCATACGTATGGATTACCGTCTCCACGAACGCGATGAGATTCATTCCCCATCGTGTCCATCCAAGACTAAATTTCTTTTGATGATTAAAAATAATTTTAGAGACATGTTATCATTCTGGATATGAATAATAGACATCCCATACATAACAAATATGTCTCACATAAATAAGAATATAAATTAAAATGAATCTGTTAACACCTGAAACAATGATAAAACTAAGATAATATTAACAAATCAATGTTAAAAGATCATATACGATATCATACTAATGTTTATGATTATTTTATAATTTAATAAAAATTATTTCACCATTATAAAGGAGTTTAACCTACCCTCAACCAAGGAAATTTACAAGGTAAGGGTTTATTTCACAATCAATTCATTATCCAAGGTTGTTTATACGTAATTATCTACTGGCACCTCTTTATCATCCACATCCATGTTTCATAAAATGTATTTCAAAAAATTATTACTATTTTATAGAATATGGGTTAAAGTCATTTATACCCTTGTTTTAATTTTTATAAGAAGTTTATAATGGAATCTTTCTGTCGTTTTCCAAACAAATTCCTTTTTAACCTTTTTGACAGAATTAAGGTAAAAATGTTTTTTAACTTATACGGCCAGTACGGCTATTTTTCGCCACAATGGAATCATAGAATTTTCCATTAAAAGATTATAAAGATATTTTAAAATTAAATATTTTATTTTATAATTATTTGACTTTTAAATGATTTCAAATAAAGGGATATTTCACTCATATTGTTTTGATTTCATCTATGTCAACATCCATTGATGGATTTCAAGATTATTTGAAGTTGATTTATTATGATACAAAACTTCCATATTGTATTGAAGGTTTTGTGATATGTTTGACTGTAGATGTGTTATTTTTATACCATTCATGGTTTATGTAGAATGTATTGACATTTCATATGCTAGTTGTAATACAAATGTTTATGTTATGTTTAAACCTATTCATATGAGGAATGCATTGGGTTTAATAAGTGACTCGTGGAGCCCTCTATAGCTCCTCGATGTATCGGTAGGTATCATGAGATAAACTAGTGTCTTGTCACAAGGCCTTCACAAAATCTTATTTGTAGTCTTGGCATAAGGCCTTGACTATGTGGTTATGATAGTCTGGAATTATGCATTCAATCATTATGAAAGTGGTTATTGATATTGAATTTGATTATTCGATTAGTAGAATATCCATGTGAATAAGTAAACTGAATTATTTCATTTTATCATTTCTATATTATGCTTAAGTTCATTTTTAAAAGGCTTTTGTTTGAGTTATACATTTCCTTAAATGTTTATGCTTATTTATGAATGTTTCCGCTATATTGTTATCCTTACTGGGCATCTGATCTCACCCCTTTATATGTTTTATTTTTTCCTAGGATGTGAAGATGTAATTTATGAATGATCTACAGGGATTGTATGAGGGTATATGAGTGTAAACTATGGATACAATGTTTTTGTAGTTTTTATTTTATGATGTTATGTAAGACTGATGAATGTGTCTAGTGATTACAAGGCTACTAAACTAATCAGTCTTTTGAGACTTGATCTTTTTTTATCATGCCTATGTTATGTAATAATGCATCGACTCTGGGTAACTTGGGTCAGGGATTTACATAAATAATAAATAAATTAAGAAGGTATAAAAACATAATTTAAAAATATTATATCAAATATATTTAAAAAAATTAAAAATAAAAATATAATTTATATTTGATTTCATGACTTCAAGATTTAAAATTTTTGAAATGATTTCTAAAATCAAGTTTATGAAAGGATGTTATACAGAAATAATATTTGAAAAAAAACCACCCCTCTAAATCTAAACAATTCAATATATACCATTGGGATAAAAAATGTTTCTCATTAATATATTTGGGATTATTTTAAGAATTTATTTCTCATAACTAGATTTTTCATCAACACTCACCATCTATATACAATTTTTTATGTCAAGAATTTATCTTGTGAATTTTTTCTGTAAAACAATTAAGATGATAGAGATTTGGTTACCAAAATTTGTATCTACAAATTTTATCCAATAAGGACCATGGTACCCATATTTTCTTAGATTATTAATTACCATCAATGATATAAGATCATTTATACAATAGTTTTGAATATAGGTGCACTGTTCTTGGTTTACCATATCATTCATTTTTAAGATTACATTCATAAACCACGTTCGTGGTTATTCTAAATTAATTAAAATAATTATATTGAGATTTATATCTTTTAAAAATGATATTTATGTAAATTTTAAAGGTCCTTTATTCAATTATTAACTTTCCCATGATGTTGGGAACTCAAAATTAATTTCAAAATTTTCTCACTGTGGGTGAACTTGGAAAGAGGTATTTTGAGTTATTCAATTATTGATCTAAATTTTTGTACTTTTAGTTTCTCTTTTAATTTTAAGGATAACCCATACTTTTATTTTGATAGTTAATCTTTCCACCGCACAATAATATTATATTCCTTTTTTAAGAAACTTTATTTTTCTGCCATGTTAAATAAATCTTTCTGTTAATTATTCAATATAATATTTCAGATCTTCAGAATCCTGATGGCTAGAGTAAAAATAATAAGAGGAAGAATATACCTCATCACTTACCTTTGTTTGGGCTGTGAGGAATTCTATACATTCCTCAATTGAGTAGAATGAGGATATGGAGTCATTAATCTCAATCCAACTTAACACTTTGAATTTCTTCTTACATTTCTTGTTCTCCTTTACCATTATTTTTGATATGGGTAAATCCATCTTTCTGTGACCATTTTTCTTGAAAACATTGTACCATACATTTGGTTTACCTTTTTTTCATATCCTTCTTGGCCTGATAAATTGATTTCATTCATTTCATTAACTTTTATAGATTTTTGTCAAAATCATCTAGAGTAGATTCACTTCTGAATGGTTATCATCAATTTCCATGAATTTAATGTTCTTATTTTTCACCTTGATCTCCTCTGTTTATTTCCTAAATTTATTCTTAAATTTAATACCATTGGTTATGAGTGACCCAATGATCTCTTCGACCATCATATTCTTAATTTACTTCACTTCTTGAATCTTTAAAAACATGGGTTCCCCGGATCATGGAAATGCCCAAAGGATCTTTTCATATGTTCATTCATTGAAAGTGCATCACCTATAGACATACTTTTATTACAATATCAGATAAGTGGGTACAAATATTAATCATAGATCTGTTGGGATAAATAATAAATAATATAAAATATTGGAAATACATAAATAGAACCGTTTCCTTTCTTTTATGGGTACCTTCATGGGTAACTTCTAATAATTTAATATTTCTCTAATAGGTTTCATACACTGATATCTTATTAAATTTATTTATAACTGACACAAAATTAAGAGAATTCATGGATTTTCCATTAATATAAAATTCTATTATATAATTTGGGGTCTGGTTTTATTATTTTTCTTGAGTGGGGGTACAACCATGAAAACTTATTCTCCAAACTAGATATCTTATGGTTCTAAGAAAAGAAAAGATTATTGTTTTCCAATACCCTTTCCAGGGTCCATAAAGGTATAATTATTTTCCCATTGATTTTCCTTCCATATCTCCATGTATATTTTGTGTAAATTCCATATTTAATGGAACATTTATTTAAAATAGTTAATGTTTTGAAATAAAGGTTAGATCTGATACCAATTATTATACTGAATAAAAAAAGAAATAGCGGGTGAATTTACATTCAATTTTTTTTGAAATTAAGACAAAATATAGTGGAATTAAAGAAAATAGAGTAATAATCATAATTAATCATATTATTGTGAATTTTAAGTGATTTTAATTACATAAATTAATTACTATTATGAGAATATGTTGTTAAAAGAAAAATCATAATGGATTGATAAAAGATTTTAAAATTAATCCATAAGGGATCCATGTTTCTCCTCCCCTCAAGATTACTTGATGGGTTTTGGTTAAAAAACATTTCTATTTAGAGTTTTTAGTAATAAATCTAAAACCATTTTTTTGTGGTTTTAGAAAGAATGACATTACAAAAATTATGAATCTTGGTTTTTAGTGGTTGGTACCATGAAACCCAATTGTACGACAAGCCTTTTAGTGGTGGTGTCTATAAACACTAATCCGATTAATTTTATGGTAGTTGGCACTTATCCCTAGATAGTGAGCACTAAAAAATTAAATAATAAGAGTCTTGATTAGATCAATCCATTTGAATCACACTCTCTACCCCATAGCAAAAATATATCATGAAAAGAGTGTCTATTGTGATATAAATGTAAGGGATATCAATTATAGGAGCATAGTTACAGAATTTGTATCCAGAATGAATATTCAATGTAACTGGTTCCCTACAAGAACCCTTGGGAGTGTATTTATATCATTTAATATATTCTGGGTCATTTTAGAACCACATAGTTGAATATAGATCCATTGGGGATAAAATTAAGTCATATGGGCCCCTCTATAATGACTTTTTTTGTATATATTGATTTCATCGGATAGTCGATGGGTGTCCCTGTAACATACCAAGTAAGTAATGAGTAATAGATATTTTTATCTATGTCTATTAATTAATTAGATAGTGTTTTAGAGGCTTAAAATGAAAATAAATCCAATCTTAAGCATGGAATACACTAATATTTTTAAAAGATTATTTTAGTGCCATTTGATGGAAAAGAATGTTTAAAATTATATTTTGACAATTTTATAAGCTATGTTTGTCAAGATAAACTTATTCTTTATGATTGGGACATCAAAATTTAGTTTTTGTGAATTTTTGGTATTTTTCAGAAAAACATCATTTTTTAATGAATAGTAAAAAATACAGCATTTTACATCAAAACTGCTTTTTAATCTAATTTATTTATATTATTAGATTATCTTTTGAATTGGTTTTGAAGTTAAATTAGAATATATTTTTAAAATTTAATCCAATGGTGGTCATTGGAATCAATTTCACTTTGAAATTGGACTTAAATTGGTGTCAATCTTTTGATACTTATTGTTTCATAAAAACATGCTATTTGTCATGACAACGGGAATTAATTATTAAATTAATTAATTTGACTTACATGTTTTGAATTTTTTAAAATAGGCATCATTTTTTAATTCGGAATATAAAATATAGCTTAGGGTGAAGTTTTGGTATTTTTCTGAAAAACATCAATTTTTGATGAATAGTGAAACCACTAAGTGGTAGTTAAAGAAACTGATTTTTCGTTTAAATAAAAATTTGCCACTTCTGTAATTTGATTTTCAAAAATCCGACATACATGGTTGTCATTAAGAAGTAAAATTTGGTTCAATGAGATTAAAATAATTTTTTGGTGAATAGTAACTTTTAAGTTCTTAATCGCGATTAGTGGTAATTAGTGTAGTTTAAGGTATAAATAATGTTTTAATAATATGAGATGATCTTGACACATGTCCTACCATCATTGTATGTGTCATGGCCGACCAATACAATCCATGGATCAAATTGGGGACCCCATATAGCCACTTTGGTTGGGAAATGACATAAATAATTTTTTTTATGTTAAAGTAAAAATGACACAAACAAGATATGTTTTACTAAATCAATTTTTATATGGGGTTATAAAGATCCGATTTCTGATTATAAATATTCATTGGAAAGATAAAAGGATTTTCTACATCATAGTATTTCTTTTATAATTTATAGATTTTAAATAAATTAAATTATTCATGACATCATGATGATGCAGCGATGACTTCATTATTTAACGATTTAAATAAAATGGAATGATAATGTAAGCTCTAAGACCTACACATGGCCAAAACCTATTGGATGGGTGGATTTCGAACCCTTATCACCTTAGCCTCTAAACACATCAATGTGGGACCTATTAAATCCAAATACCATTTTAAAATAAAGTGACTTTTCTTTACCTTCCAAGAGTGCCCCTCCTCTTCTCTTATAAAAGGCCCCCACCACTACCTCCTTACCCACACTCCCAAAGCATTTGGCTCGACCAACCCCTGCCCATATTGGCTCTCCAAATCCCTATATTACTTCTTGAGGCCTAACTTGGGTCAGAAGTCTTCCCAAGGAAGCCTTTGAGCTCAAATCTAAGAGAGTTACCCGATTTTAAGGTAATGTCTTCACTTGAGTCCTTTTGTTTTATTTTGCTTCTCCAACCCCCTAAAATATTTTTATTCATTTATTTTGTAACAACTCCAGTATCTTCAATATACTAGGATGTTGTTATAATAAGTATTCGAGCTACACTTACACACACCTACATCTAATGGTTAATGAACATACGGTTTCCGTGGATGGTGAATTTATGCCTCCTGAAACGATGATTGTTCAACATTCTTTTCACAAATTAAAAGGTGTACGTTAAGATGTAACTATATTTATATATGATATATAATATGTTTATTTTTTCCTTAATCTTCTGTATTTTTCATTTTGGGCATACCTTTATAGTTTCCATTATGGGTAAACGTGATATCTTTATTTAAGGAAGTGCGGACTACCGCCCACTCAAAGTGATTTGATTCATTAAAAACCATATGTGGGATGTATAAAGGATGGAACTATGATATTATATATGATGATATACTGGAATTATAATATACCTTTATATCATTATTATTCTATTCTATAAAATACGAAATAGAAATGAAAGTAGCGTTCATGCGTACGTACGGCTTACCGTCTCCATGAACGGTGCATTTCATTTCGTACCTCTAAATGATTATGTAATATTATAAATTCATGCATGTACTGTATATGTATGACATATATGATATCTATATCATGAATACCATTCTGTATATAATGGTTAGATGAACAACTTGTAATTATAAAGGGCTTATTTTTGACTCAAGTACCTATGATCGTTAAAACGACCGTTATTAACATAAATAATTACATAGTGTTCATGACATGGAAATAAGTGATATAAAAGGAATAATGAACTTTAAAAAGGTTCTTGAGAAAGTATAAATTAACTCAAGTTTATTATTCAGGAGATTAAAAATCGACTGAGTCAAGTCGGACCCGAGGTGTGGGACTTTGTCTCAATCTCCTTTCATTGAGGCATATTTTGTTTTATACACAACCTTCTTTTATACGGTGTATAAACCCCTTTGAATTTTACGTTTATCCAAAAGGAATCTTTTTTATACGAAGCATTTTACTAAATGAAAAAAGGGAATGTTTTTGTCGTACGTATGCGGCGACAACGACTTCTCCGGCACCGTGGCCATTTTTTGAGTTTCAACTTCCTCTACAAGCCATACATTTAAAAAAATACCATGTTTTACTTTTCTTTTATTTTTGTATTGAAAATGGTTTTTATAATGTTTTTATATCAATGTGTTGTATTGATATCTTATGATTGAAAGGTGGAAATGTTACGTTTCCTTTATGCATGTTTTATGTGATACAATTATGTTGAGGTTCTTGGGAATTATTATGAAGACGGGTGGTTCCGTGATATACTAAGGGCGAGTGAGCCCGATATAGCTCTCCAATGCATTGGGTAACGCGAAGGAGTGAAACTTTAAGGTTTCTCCGAAAAGATTTAGGAAATATACAGTGATGGGTATTCCAAACGTAACCAAGAGGGTTACTCCCTACGTAAGAATGTTATGAATGCCTCAAGTTACCTTTATGTCTTATGATTTCTATTATTTATTCATGATTTGATTAGGTATATTGAAGTGCTTATGTTTTATGGGTAAAGTATGATTTCATTATTATGTATATATGTACCCATGTTTCCTTTCCATATATTTTAATATCTCTTACTGAGCTTCTTATGCTCATCCCATGTTTTTTTGAAATTTTTTTCACAGGTCAAGGGAAAGGTAAATGATATGATGATAGTGTCAAGGGAGTGTCAAGAAAGAATCCATGTTTTATTTTAAATATGTTTCCATTGATGGGAAATAAGAATAATATATTTATGTAACCACTTTGTCTATATGTGGAATGTAATGCACGTTTTATGATCTAATTCTCTAAAAATCTAAACCCAAAAAGATCCCCAATGTGTAATCTTGTAATAAATCAAGATTAATTAAGGTTTAAGGCTGGGGCCTTATAGTTGGTATTAGAGGTCGGTTTAGATAACTTCAGGAGTTATAATTCAATTAAATGAATATCCAAAAATATTTTTTTATGGTCAAATTGAAGTGATATAGTATTTGAAGATTACCATGTTGCTTCATCTAAGACATGTTTGTACAGAATGGTTTTCCGCAGAGGAAACAGGGAAGCAGTGCTAGGAAGGCATACAGGAGGAAATAACCTTCCGAATCAGCATCTTTAGATGGTCGGAATTGGAACTGAACTGTTTGTTGAGGTAATGGTGCAGTTGACTCAAGCGATAAATGTTGGTGGTATCCATGCACAAGATCAGCCATATCAACCGCAGAGGAACATGTTAGTGGTGGAAAATTTCATGAGGCAAAATCCCCCATCATTCAGAGGATCATCTAACCCTGTGTTAGCTGAAGGGTGGATTAAAGCACTGGAGAAGATTTTCGATGACATGGGGTGTTCATACAATCAAAAGGTTAGTCTTGCTATTTACCGTTTGGAGGGTGAGGCAGATCAGTGGTGGTCTATGGTTAAAAATATCAAGGACGCCGATGAGATTGATGCGCTTGACTGGGATGAATTCAAAGGTATGTTTCTTGAAAAGTATTTTACTACGGTTGTTCGACTTAGTATGGAAAATCAATTCTTGTAATTGAGTCAAGAGGAAGACTCAGTGGCTACCTATGAAGAAAGGTTCACTCGATTGGCAAGGTATGCTCCAAATTTTATCCGAGACCATGATAGTAAAATCAATCATTTTTACACAGGATTAAAGCCAAAATATCGAAGGGCATTAGCTTCTCGTGAGTTTAAAAGTTATGAAAAGCTTTTTCGATGTGCTGAGAAGGTGGAAATGGAGTTTTCTGATGATCAAGTGTTCTATAACAACCAACAGAAGAAAGGACCGAGGTGGCAGGAGAAAGGTAAGAATTCTTCAAAAAAGTACGATGGTAAGAAATCTAAGTTTCCAGTTTGTGATAAATGTGGCAAAAGGCACACTGGGGAATGTCTTCTGAATTCTAGAAAGTGCTACCGATGTGTTAAGATGGGACATAAGGCTCGTGATTGCACTGAAGAAGATCAAGGTGAATGTAAGACGAAATTTGATTTACTGTTAGTGAAATGTTATAAGTGCAATGAGATGGGTCACTATGAAAACGAGTGTCCGGCAAAGAGCTTGAGTGATGTGAAGCAGTTAGAATACAAGCAGAAAGGGGTGGTGAAATCCTTTGCAACTACTTAAGCAGATGTCGGGCCATAAAATGGAGTTGTATCAGGTACTTTGTTTATTTTTTCAGATTATGTCAGTGTGTTGTTTGATTCAGGGTCTACACATTCTTTCATCTCTAAAAACTTTTCTAGTAAAATGGGAATACTATCTCAAGAAATGACTCCTGAACTTTTGGTAAAAACACCTGGGGGAAATGTTGAGGCAAAAAGAATTTATAAGAATCTTCTTATCCTTATCTGTGGAAAGATCCTACTTTCAAACCTTTTTGTTCTACCTCTAGTAGAGTTTGATGTTATCCTGGGTATGGATTAGCTCTGTATTTACCATGCTAAGATTGACTGTAGAGCTAAAAAAGTTTATTTTCAGAAAGACTTTCAATTTGTGTACAAGAATGAACCCTTACTGTTGACAACTTATCAAGAGGCCAAGAAACTTGTAAAAGATGGAAATGAATGTTACCATGCACACATCGTTGAAAAAAAGGAACTGTTCAGATTAATGATGTGCCAGTGGTAAATGACTATCCTGATGTTTTTTCTGATGAGTTTCCTGGAATAATACAAGATCGGGAAGTTGAGTTTATTGTTGACTTAATTCATGATGCTAAGCCAATTTCAAAACCCCCTTATCGAATGGCTCAAATTGATCTTTTAGAGTTGAAGGAGCAATTGCAAGATTTATTAGAGAAAGGTTTCATTCAACCTATCACATCACCATGGGGTGCTCTTGTTTTATTTGTTAAAAAGAAAGATGGTTCAATGATACTTTGCATTGATTACAGAGCCTTGAATAACATCACTGTTAAGAACAAATATCCTTTGCCTCATATTGATGATTTGTTTGATCAGCTCCAGGGAGCTCAGTATTTTTCAAAGATTGACTTGAGATCGTGGTACCATCAGCTGAAGGTAAAGGAAGCAGACATTCCGAAGACTACGTTTTGTACAAGATATGGCCATTATGAATTTGTAGTAATGCCTTTTGGGCTAACAAATGCAACAACTGTATTCATGGACTTAATGAATAGAATTTTCCATGAGTTCTTGGATAAGTTTGTGGTGGTTTTCATTGATGATATGTTGGTGTTTTCTGAAAGTAAAGAGGAGAATGAAAGAAATTTAAGGGTTATCTTACAAACCTTAAAAGAAAAGAAATTGTATGGGAAATTCAGCAAGTGTGAGTTTTGGTTGCAAAAAATTTCTTTCCTTGGTCACATTGTTTCTAAAGATGGTATAACTGTTGATCCTGCAAAAATAAAATTTGTGGAATACTGGCCAAGATGCACAAATGTAACTGATATTCGTAGCTTCCTTGGTTTGGCAGGCTATTACCGAATATTTGTTAGGAATTTTTCACGGTTATCTAGTCTAATGACTAAGCTAACTCGGAAGGGTGTTAAGTTTATCTGGACAAAATAATGTAATGATTGTTTTTAGGAGTTGAAAAGATGATTGGTGAATGCTCCAGTTTTGGAACTACCTTCCAGGAATGGTGAGTTTGTTATATACAGTGATGCTTTATTGAAAGGACTTGGTTGCGTCCTAATGAAGAATGATCAGGTAATTGTGTATGCTTCACGACAGTTGGAAACTCATGAGGTAAATTACCCTACACATGATTTGGAATTAGCTGCTGTTGTTTTCTCTTTAAAAATTTGGAGGCATCATTTGTATGGAGTAAAGTGTGAAATATATATTGATCACAAATTTTTAATGTATATATTCACTCAGAAAGAATTAAACATGAGACAAAGGAGATGGCTGGAATTAATCAAGGATTATGATGATACAATTCATTACCATCCAGGAAAATAAAATAAAGTGGCTGATGCTTTGAGTCAAAAAATTAATTCTTCATTAGCAATGTTGAATTTGGAACATGATCATTTGGTTAAGGATTTGATGAACTTTGGCATAGAAGTTGTTGGTGGAGGAAGTTCTTCTATTTTGTTTCAGGTATCAGTGAGATCATCTCTATCAGGTAGAATCAAGCAAGCACAGAAGCAAGACAGTGAGTTGCAGAAAAAGTTAGAGCCGGTTCAGAAAGGTAAGTTGAATGAATTCAACATTGATAATGATTGTGTATTGAGATTTGGGAAGAGATTGTGTGTGCCTTGTGATTCACAGTTGAAGAGAGAGTTGTTATGTGAAGCTCATAGTTCTCCGTTTTCAGTTCATCCTGGCAGTACTAAGATGTACAGAGATCTGCGGGAGTATTACTAGTGGGATGGAATGAAAAAAGATATTTCTGATTTTACTGTGAAGTGTTTGACATGTCAACAGGTTAAAGTAGAGCGGCAGTTACCGAATGGGATGCTTCAGCCTTTACCAGTGCCAGAGTGGAAATGGGAGAATATATCCATGGACTTTGTTGTGGGATTTCTGAAGACATCTTGTGGTAATAATTCAATCTCGGTTATTATTGATCGCTTGACTAAATCTGCTCATTTCCTTGCTATACAAGATACTTTTTCCCTAAATCAACTTTCCCATTTGTATATTAAAGAGATAGTCATGTTACATGGAGTTCCCCTCTCCATTGTATCTGATCGTGATCCCAGGTTCACTTCTAACTTTTGGAAAGGCCTTCAGAAGTCGTTGGGTACTGAATTAAATTTTTGTACATCATTTCATCCTCAATCAGATGGGAAGTCTGAACGAAAAATTCATACCTTGGAGGATATGCTACGAGTTTGTTCGATGGATTATTAGGGACGTTGGGACCAACATCTTTCTATGGTTGAATTTTCATATAATAACAGTTTTCATTCCAGTATACAGATGGCACCATTTCAGGCATTATATGTGAAGCGGTGTCGAACTCCAGCTTTCTGGGATGAAGTGGGTGAAAAGAAGTTGATGGGACCAGAATTGGAAGAAGAGATGGCAAAAAAAGTTCAGCTGATTCAGAAGCACATGAGAACAGCTCAAAGCAGGCAGAAGAGTTATTCAGATAACCAGAGGAAGGATCTATCTTTCAAGGTAGGTGATCATGTTTTTCTCAAGGTTTCTCCTTGGAAAAGTGTGATGAGATTTGGTAAGAAAGAAAAGCTGAGTCCAAGGTTTATTGGACCATATGAAATTCTGGAGAGAGTTGGATCAGTTGCATACCGGGTGGCTTTACCTCCGAGTTTATCTGAGGTACACAATGTTTTTCACGTTTCGATGTTGAGAAAGTATATGCCAGATCCATCTCATGTTTTGAGTGCAGAGGTAGTTCAGCTGGAAGATAATCTATCTTATGAGGAACAACAGGTCCAGATTCTTGACCACAGGGAGCAAGTGTTAAGGAATAATGTGATTAATCCGGTAAAGGTTTTGTGGAAAAACCACATGATGGAAGAGGCAACATGGGAATCTAAAAATGCAATGAGGGATAAGTATCCCCATTTATTCGATAAGTAAATAAATTGCAGGGACACAATTTTCAAAAGGGGGGAAGGATTTAACATCCCAAGTAATTAATGAGTAATAGATATTTTTATCTATGTCTATTAATGAATTAGATAGTGTTTTAGAGGCTTAAAATGAAAATAAATCCAATCTTAAGCATGGAATACACTAATATTTTTAAAAGATTGTTTTACTTCCTTTTGATGGAAAACAATTTTTAAATCTATCTTTTGACAATTTTATAAGTTATGTTTGTCAAAATAAACTTATTCTTTATGATTGGGACATCAAAATTTACTTTGTGTGAATTTTTTGTTTTTTTCAGAAAAACTTCATTTTTTAATGAATAGTGAAAAATAATGCATTTTACATCAAAACTGCTTTTTAATCTAATTTATTTATATGATTAGATTATCTTTTGAATTAGTTTTGAAGTGAAATTAGAATATATTTTTACCATTTAATCCAATGGTGGTCATTGGAATCAATTTTACTTTGAAATTGGACTTAAACTGGTGTCAATCTTTTGATACTTATTGTTCCATAAAAACACGCTATTTGTCATGACAGTGGGAATTAATTATTAAAATAATTAATGTGACTTAAATGTTTTGAATTTTTTAAAATAGACATCATTTTTGAATTTGTAATATCAAATATAGCTTATGGTGAAGTTTTGGTATCTTTCTGAAAAACTTCAATTTTTGATGAATAGTGAAACCACTAAGTGGTAGTTAAAGAAACTCATTTTTCGTTTAAATGAAACTTTGCCACTTCTATGATTTTATTTTCAAAAATCTGACATACATGGTTGTCATTAAGAATTAAAATGTGGTTCAATGGGATTAAAATAATTTTTCAGTGAATAGTAACTTTTAAGTTCTTAATCGCGATTAGTGGTAATTAGTGTAGTTTAAGGTAAAAATAATGTTTTAATAATATGAGATGAGCTTGAAACATGTCCTAACATCATTGTATGTTTCATGGCAGACCAATAAAATCCATGGATCAACTTGGGGACCCCATGGATCCACTTTGGTTGGGAAATGACATAAATAATTTTTTATTTAATGATAAAGTAAAAATGACACAAACAAGACATGTTTTACTAAAACAATTTTTACATGGGGTTATAAAGATCAGATTTTTGATTATAAATAGTCATTGGAAAGATAAAACGATTTCCTACATCATAGTATTTGTTTTATAATATTTAGACTATAAATAAATTAAATTATTTATGAAATCATGATGATGCAGCGATGGCCTCATTATTTAACGATTTAAATAAAATGGAATGATAATGTAAAATATAAGACCTAAACATGGCCAAAACCTATTGGATGGGTGTATTTCGAACCCGTATCACCTTATCCTAGAAAAAAATCAATTTGGGACCTCTTAAATCCGAATACCATTTTAAAATAAAGTGACTTTTCTTTAGCTTCCAAGAGTGCCCCTCCTCTCCTCTTATAAAATGCCCCCACCTCTACCTCCTTACCCACTCTCCCAAAGCCTTTGGCTCGGCCAAAACCTGCCCTTTTTGGATCTCCACATCCCTCTATTACTCCTTGAAGCCTCACTTTGGGAAGAAGTCTTCCCAAGGAAGCCTTTGAGATTAAATCTAAGAGAGCTACCCGATTTTAAGGTAACGTCTTCCCTTGAGTCCTTTTGTTTTATTTTGCATTTCTAACCCCATAAAATCTTTTTATTAATTTCTTTTGTAACAACTACAGTATATGAAAAATACTAGGATGTTTTTATAATAAGTATTCGAGCTACACTTACACACACCTACATCTAATGGTTAAAGAACATACGGTTTCTGTGGATGGTGAATTTATGCCTCCCGAAACGATAACTGTTCCACATTATTTTAACACCTTCAGAGGTGGCCATTAAGATGTCACTATATTTATATATGATATATAATATGTTTATGTTTTTCTTAAGCTTATGTATTTATCATTCTGGGCATACCTTTATGGTTTCCATTATGGGTAAACGTGATATCTTCATTTAAGGAAGTGCGGACTACCGCTCCCTCAAAGTGATTTGATTCGTTAAATACCATATGTGGGATGTATAAAGGATGGAACTATGATATTATATATGATGATATACTGGAATTATAATATACCTTTATATAATTATGATTCCATTCTATAAAATTAGAAATAGAAATGAAAGTAGAGTTCATGCGTACGTACGGCTTACCGTCTCCATGAACGGTGCATTTCATTTCTTACATCTAAATGATTATGTAATATTATAAATGCATGAATGTACTGGATATATATGACATATATGATATCTATATCATGAATACCATTCTGGATATAATGGATACATGAACAACTTGTAATTATAAAGGGCTTATTTTTGACTCAAGTACCAATGATCGTTAAAACGACCGTTATTAACTTAAATAATTACATAGTGTTCATGACATGGAAATAAGTGATATAAAAGGAATAATTAACTTGAAAATGTTCTTGAGCATGTAGAAATTAACTCAAGTTTATTATTCAGGAGATTAAAGAACGACTGAGTCATGTCGGACACGAGGTATGGGACTTCGTCTCAATCTCCTTTCATTGAGGCATATTTTGTTTTATACACAACCTTCTTTTATACGGTGTATAAACCCCTTTTACTTTTATGTTTATCCAAAAGGAATATTTTTTATATGAATCGTTTTACTAAACAACAAAAGGGAATGTTTTTGTCGTACGTATGCGGCGACAACGACTTCTCCGCCACCGTGACCATTATTTGAGTTTCATCTTCCTCTACAAGCCATAACTTTTTCTAAAAGAAAAATAAATACCATGTTTTACTTTTATTTTATTTTTGTATTGAAAATTGTTTTCATATTGTTTTTATATCAATGTGTTGTATTGATATCTTATGATTGAAAGGTGGAAATGTTATGTCTCCTTTATGCAGGTTTTATGTGATGCGATTATGTTGAGGTTCTTGGGCATTATAATGAAGATGGGTGGTTCCGTGATAAACTAAGGGCGGGTGAGCCCGATATAGTTCTCCAATGCATTGGGTAACGCGAAGGAGTGAAACGTTAAGGTTTCTCCGAAGAGATTTAGGGAATATACTGTGATGGGTATTCCAAATGTAACCAAGAGGGTTACTCCCTACGTAAGAATGTAATGAATGCCTCAAGTTACCTTTATGTCTTATGATTTCTATGATTTATTCATGATTTTATGAGGTATGTTGAAGTGCTTATGTTTTATGGGTAAAGTATGATTTCATTCTTATGTATATATGTACCCATGTTTCATTTCTATATATTTTTATATCCCTTACTGAGCTTTTTATGCTCATCTGAAGTTTTTTTTTGAAATGTTTTTCACAGGTCAAGGGAAAGGTACATCATATGATGATAGTGTCAAGGGAGTTTCAAGAAAGAATCCATGTTTAATTTTAAATATGTTTCCATTGATGGGAAAGAAGAATAATATCCTTATGTAACCACTTTGTTTATATGTGGAATGTAATGCAAGTTTTATGATCTAATTCTCTAAAAATCTAAACCCAAAAAGATCCTCAATGTGTAATCTTTTAATAACTCAAGATTAAGTAAGGTTTAAGGCTGGGGCCTTATAGTCCCCATACACCTAGTGGAACCTGGAAGAAAATTTATTTTGTTTAGGTCTGATTGGCTATCTGGTGGTATCCCACTCAGTAGCTATCAGTACTTGCTTGTCTAGGAAATTAAAATCAACCTTTACACACCTATTCATCCATTGGTTTGATCCAATACCTTCCTGAAAAATATCTAAAATGTATACATTAAATAACATCAAAAAAATTCCATAAACAAAAAATTGTTATTTTTTATCACTATACCACCTACGATAGTGATATATACAATAGAATTAAAATTTTGTGTCATCACCCAACTATGGTGGTAACCATTAGATAAAAAAATAATGTTAAACATATGTTCTATGGTTAAGATACAACATAGTGATGGGACACATAGTATTCATGACTATCAAGTGTTGGGGCTTATAAGCATTGAGACTTCTTTTTCTAAATTTTTAATTCTGTGGTCTCAATTATTGGATAACCAGAGGAATGTTCTAAAAATATTAATACTATATATTTTAGGTTTTGTTAGTTATTCCTACCAAAAAGAATGTGCATTAGTATCGTAAATTTATTTCATAAAAAATTTGTATCATTTGATCATGTGGTTTGATTCAAGATGAAATCCATGGAATTTAGGTTTTCGAGAGGTTTATTATCTTGGGGTCAGTTGACCAAATGGTATTACCTTTATTAAGTCTATAAAATGGTAGAAGAAGGTACGTTCAACCAATATGGTTATTAAAATAATTAATAACTTAAATTTGGATGATGGCCCAAGTTGTACCATATTCCTTATGTGATATCGAGAGATAGGGAGATTATATTACACTGATAATGTCCATAATAGGTTATCGTTATTATGAATAAACCTTATTCATTAGGGGCCATGATTTTTTGATATATATCACTTTCAGTATTTGAGTATGACTCAATGCTATCAAGATATGGTCCAATAGGGTCACACACAACGAATATTTAGATGATGACCAAATTTTAATGTTATAAAATTTAGACTAGGTTAAACCTTATAATGGGTGTGGGGTTATGTGAAGGTTTTAATGACTCAATGAAATTAAATAATTCAATATTATTCTAGTTTCAAATATTAAATATTGAATTTGTTAACTAAATATTTTTTTATTTTTTTATGTGAATAAAGGAAAAATATTTTACACATGAATATTTATTTATTAAAGGATTGTTTAATATTTATAGGAATGATTATTCAAGTCAATGAATCATATTTTATCATGTAACATAATATTAATGTTAGAAGTAATTTATTAAAATTTCATGATATCCACGATATGTTTTATGCACTATTAGTGATATTTTAATGTCATTTTGAAATATAAACAATAATAAAAGATTAGTATAATTTATGGAAGTTATAAATTATAAATTTAATCATGTTTAATATTTAAGAATTATTTTGAAAACCCTTTCTCAAATTCTCTCACATTAGAATCACTCTCTCACGTTAATGAGAGAGAAATAATAGGGAAGATCAAGAACGATATAATCTTAGTTTGAGGATCAATCATTTGATCTCTTTTAATCATGTAGACATTGAAAGAGCATTTTATTATCTACTATAGAAATAGAATCTATAATTTTAATGATTTATCATATTTTTTAAACATGTGTGGTTGATATAGGGGATTACGACTAAAGTTTCTTCAAGTAACGATCATTAGTGGCAAGTTGAACATGTGTTTGATCAAAATCAGATGAGGTATGGTTTTAATTTAATTTCTCATGCATATTCAATTCACACATGGTACATAGTATTATTTAAAAGATTTTATTTATTGGTGAAAATGTTACAATGTTTTATTTGAAAATGTATATTTAATATTCCTAGGTTATCACTCTTTTGTACTATGTCAGGTACCGAAAAGTGGTATCATAGAAATCATGTGATTTTTAAAGTCAAATTAAACTACATTTCTCACAAATTAAAGTATAGGTAATTAAAATGGTCCCAAAAATATGACAAATTCTTCCATATAAGGTCATAGAGCCACAATATGGTCTTCCAAATATTAAAAAAATAATTTTGAGCCTTAATGAAATATGAAAAAAACTTATATTTATCCCATAGTAGGAAGGCATGTAACAAGTACTAGTCAAAAGTTGTTGGTCTTCTATTCAATTTCATCACACTGACTATTTTTCACATTTTGGAAATTAATATACATACACAAATAAGAGTTACAAAAAAACAACACATGTAGTAAAGATGAAAAAACCCGAAAAAAATAAAATAAAATAAAAATAAAGTATAAAAGCCTCAAGAGTATCCATGATACCCCCAACCCCATTGATTTGAGGGTGGGTATCAATTAGTTGTGCCTGTTGGTGATTTAATATATATATATATAAATTGACTTTTTTAATAACATAATAGTGGTGATACTTAGGGTGTCACTTCCTTGCAACATTGTGCATCCATGTGGGAATATTTCTCTCATCGACCTAACTGTACATCTTGGTCTATATAAACTATGCCAAACTATGATGGGTTTTATCAGCCATCTCATCCCATCTAGATCCAAAATAAACTAGAAAACCCCCTAATTGGAAATAAAATTAACCTAAGAGACCCAAAATATTAATAAATCTATAGAAAATATATTAAAGTATCTAGAAATTTATAAAATTGTTTGTAGGACCAAGAAACATTTAATTTATAAAATTTTAATTAATTTAATATATTATAATTCATAATAAATTACCTCATGTAGAATTATTTAAATATTTTATTTTATTTTATATGTTTATTGTGTGTTGATTGATCATTACCGAAACCGACCAAAGTATGTTTTGTACATCATTTATTTATTCAGTTACCAAAATCTATGTTGGTTTGTAATATTTAATTAGTAATTGGAATTCTATTTATTATCCAACAATATCATTATATGTATAAGATAATTCATTTCCATGAGTTATTTATTCATGTGTACCCACATTTATAAATCCCCTCACCTTCATTTGAGTATTATTGTATAATCAGGAGGATAAAAGAATATGTAAAGCACATTGAGACTTGGTGGAATACCAAAAAAGATCCAAATACACTAAAAGGGTTGACATTATTATAATTGCCTAGACCAAGCCAGTCATCAATACCTAGAGCGGAGATGTCACAAGACCCCAAGCACATCTCTGTGTAAGATAGAGGATACCAATTAGCGGTGAGGGAATAATCCATACAATGGGGACACTATTCCCTCAAATTAGAGTCTGAAAATAAAACTGAAATAACTACGATTTTCCACAAAATAAAAATTAGAAAACAAAAAAATTATATAAATATGAAATTATAATAAGATTCATTTGGAAGATATATAGATGTACATATAATGATTACCTATGGGGCCCATCCAAATATAAAATAAAACAAAACTATGAGGTGCATAAATTGGAACTGACATCTCTAGGACAATAAAACATGTCTTCACATACCCTCAAGTTGCACCATCCAGGTCCATTTCACATATTATTCTCTACATGATGGCAGAAAACAAGGTATACACACACATCAGGGTGCAAATGTAGGCTGTGAAAAATACTTCATAGTATGGCCTCACTATGTTCCCCAACTATACAACATCATATGTGTTCATGTGTGAGGAAAATAAACGTGTCACACAAGTTCCTTATATATCATATGTTAATAAGGCCATCGTGACCCATGCACATAAAATAACCTTATGTTAACTAGAGAACTATAATACCTTATCAATATTTCTTTAGCTCCGTGAAGAAATCCACCTAAATGCCTCTACCCATGCCAGCATACTAATGCCCTGTATATACTATAATGTATGGGGTAGGGAGGAATCCAATGCTTGACCTATTACCCAAAGGGATATGGAATGTTCATATATCCACATCCCAACCCACTTCTTGTTTATCCAATGCATGGTCCATTGGTCACATCATACATTTTTCCATGACACAACCCCTCATGGGAATTTAACTACCATGTCCCATGAAACTCATAGAAAGTCCAATTTACAAACATGAACCACCAACTTGGGATTTCTGTAAACCAATCCTCTCATAGAAAGTTCTACCATATACACTGACTCATCCCAATATAATCAATGGATATCCCAAGCACAATGGTCTATGCCCATAGGCTTTTTTAATGCCACTAGTAAACTCACCAATTGTTACACCCATAATAGAGGCCACAAGAACACTGATGTATATCCGTAGTCTCTAAGGAGGACACATCAAGCTCACTAGAAAAATCTATTGAAGGAAAGTCCCCACAAGTTTACACAATAACACGAGTCTATTATTCGAATATCACAACTCTACAAATAATCATAGGGAGTTAGTCATTTGATTCCTATATCCCCATTGAAGCACATCTCACCTCACCCATTGGGGTGTCTGTATGGACCTACAAACCCTACAATTTCCATCCCCATTTTTAAAATATACCACTTATCACCCAACCTTAATTTTACCGCCCAAAGGATTCTCCATCCTAGATTTCATGGCCTGGTCAATATCCCAATTATAATCTAGTAACCCTCTTATTCCCTCTATGAACGGACCATCCTAAGACACATGTTCAAAACCCCTTGGTGTCCTAATTATATGTCCCAACCATTCCCATAACGCACACTTGTGTCTCATATCACATATCATTAGAGAGATTTCTCATCCATATTTATGTAGGAAACCCCTATCTATCACACCACATCCCATCCTTAATGGCCCATACCACATACCACACTCATAAATACTTAAAAAACCCTCAGAAGGGTGCCTCTCAAAAAGGCTGAGATGTACAACCATCCAACCTATCATAAATATACCTAATCCTCAACCACCTTCCCAACTAGCCCTAGGGAAACACATCCTATGCTTCCCACATCACATCTACCAATATTAAACCTCTACGAGGCCTCTTATTGGTTCATGTAATTCCCTAGAAACTTTTAGACATAGTCCTCAGGTGTTCCCAACATACCCATGTTCTAAAGATCACTCATTCCAAGCATATATGGCAAAACACTATCTTATATCTTACACCCAAGGAAATCTTAATCCTTACCCATATACATATCTGATACACCTTCATTAAATAATTTTAAAATGTATAGACAAATATATGGATTTTTATCAAAGGGAACACCTACTTGAAACATGTAATTAATCTCTCATTGCGCTATACATTACCTCATTCCTGCCTACCCGTGTCTCATTTAATCCCTTATGAACACCCAAGCCCTTATCTCACACCTCATAATAGAAATAGTTAATTGTAACAATTTATTATTTATTATTCAAATTAACAAAAGATGTATAATTTACTACAAGATCACCTAGAATTCTCGTTATAACAAAACTACAACCAACAACCTGCAGATGTTCCATGGCACACCCCCAGCACCTTCCCAACCAAAATATATATCACATGACACCCTATTAACCTTACTTTTTTTTTAAATTTCAATGAACATCGTATATAAATTATGTAACCATCATACCATTAATAAACCGACATCCAAAGACATAAAAATAACATCTATGTTTATCTTTAATCCATTGTGCATGAAATCCCCCTAAAAACATATGAATTATCAATTCTCTAATGAAATCATTTGTAATTCCTAGAAAAATAAATCTAAATTGGAGATATCTTTAGGAATATGGAATAAATGGTAGGAATTAGAGAAAAATTCTAGGAATATCTATAATAATTAACCCAAAATAACATTAGATCAAAGGGGTTGAAGGGTGGGAGAATAGGTGAGGTGCTATCGATAAGGATCTCCCTACACATGTCTACTCATCCAAAATAAGGGAGCTAATTCCCCTTTTATTTTTTTAAAACCCACTATTGAAACCTTAAAACTATTGAACTAATTTTCACAATATAAACATTATATTGCGGTGGATTTACACTCTAAATAATATTATTTCAGAGCATGAACACTTTTTTATGTCATGAAAGGTCAACTGCTACTAATTTCCAATAGGTCGATTGCATGACCCTCCTCCAGTTCTTTCAAAAACACCTAGTGTAGTCTACTGTGCCCCAATATGGGTCAATAAATTTTATATAGTATATATAAACTATAATAATCACATTCAAAGTTCCAGTTCACAAACAATCCCATGAAAATAAAAAAATTGATGTCCTTTTTAAATTAATGTCCCAAAAATATGAGGGTCATTACAAAAACCCCATAATAATGCTTCATATCCTAGAAAAGACATGGGGTACTTAAATCACGTCTCCCAACCATAATAATTTATCAATTATTAAATAACCTACCACATATTACTTCTAAACATCAATTATTCTTCTTCTATGCAACTCAAGCACACAAGCTTATACTGTCAACTTTTCACTAAATGTTCTTGGTCTGATAGTTGGACCATAAAATTCATGCCGTGTAGGACACTCTTGACATAGTTACCATATCACTTCTTGAAAATCCACAAAAATCACCATTCATACCTCCTCCAACAAAAATTCCTAAAAAATTATCAGTTTCACTTACAGAAAAAACCTAAAAAAATACATTCCTCAAACTAGAAATTTTTACAATCCCCTACACACTGGGTCTCATTCATACCCCAAACAATTACCTCATATTCCCTTGAATGGTCCCTTACTTCACCAAGAATACTCACACTATCATTATGATTCACCGCATGATTAACACCTAAAAGGCATCACGAATCATAGTTTACCCTAGAATCATGAGATGGATTTTAATTCTCCCACTACTAAAAGAATAATATATTTATATGATTTAAAATAGTTTCAATAACCCCCAAAATCATGATCATACCATATTTTCATGGTTTATATAAATATTGGGCAATATTTCAATTGCAACATGGCCCATACTAGTTCCACAGTTTCAAATCATGGTTTTAGTTCTACTATTTCTAATGTCCACATGGATTGTGGACATATACAACACTAACGAAGATTTTTGCAAGGTTTAATAAATTTTTAACACAATATTTTTACCCCCATGGTCCACATGGAATATGGACATTGGAAAAAAAACTATATGAATATTTCTATTGTTTAACAAAACGTTGAAATGTTTATTTGGTAATATAATCACTACTTCCCAAATATGACCACACAACCTCCTTCACTTTACCCAAAACTATTTATCACTACATTTCATGCTGCTTTTTAAATATATATACATATGTATGAATATATGATTACATGTTGATAAAATAACATGATTTTATAAAATAATGGATACCACCTAGATTTGGTTATGTGACCACTCCCATCTTACATAGATCAATGTTTCATTATCCTACACGCCGATTTTTGATTATATATATATATTTGTGTGTGTGTGTGCTTGTTTGTGTACATATATAATGATATATATACACATATAATTATAAATTTTAATCACATAAAAAATGAAAAAACCATAAATTATGTGTAGGGATATGTCCACATATTTAAAATTTGTGGAGGTAGGCAATGTCATGTTGGAATATTGCCACAGTTTAAAAGAACCTAGCCATAGGAGAATCCACCATGGACTATTTTCATAGTTATCTCTAAAAAATGGAAATAATTTAACATAATGCCACATCTTCTTCAAATTGTGTCCATACATATTTCTGGGAATAACTATTACCACAATCCTATTGAATTATGGCTCTAGATGGACTTACTGCCATCAGTTTTCAAAAACATGGATATAGCTTGATGTATAGCCATAGTTTTTGTCAAACACCAAAATTAGATGTACTTTCCAATTTTCCAGGAAAAAATAGTTCTTAACAGCACTTTCTTGCATACCCCGATTTACATGGTTTTAGATAATCTTACTTTTAGTAATACATATAGAAATAATTTTTCAAACAGTGGCTATAACTTATCCAAAAGTGGTCTTCAACAACAATATTTCTATAATCATTGTAATAGACCCACTTATGGACATGTTTTTCAAAACGATGGCTACTAAACTATGGTTGTAGATACATTTTGTAGTTATGGCATCATGAATTATGTCAACAAACTTGGTTCACCCCACGAATCTCCCAATGAAACAATGCATATCTCATCAAACATTGGCTCACCCCAATCTGACTCATCCTTAAATCACACTAAAAACATCATATTGTTGATTCCAAAAAACCAAATCCACCTGAATATGCATCAAAACATAAAATTAGGTATATCCAAAACAACCATATATTAGAATATCTTATCACACCCAGGTACATAGGTTCTACCTCAGCTATCAACCAACCCATCTCATCACACCAACTACCCATCCAAAATGGTTTTCGATCACTCTTGATTGATTTGATGATCCCTAAAATTGTAGATTAATAATCATCACTCACAAAACAAAATTCATGATCCCAATGGCATATGCTTCATCCATCACTAAATGAAATGATTGGGTGTGGCTGTCTCGCTCTCGCTTAGACACCAAAACCAACCACTACCCATTCCTGTACTACTAGGAATGACATCCTTGATCATCGATAGTGTTTTTATAACCATACAAATACCCTTACACTACTCCTCATTTGCTGACCCCAATGAGTTCCAATACCATGCCTCCCTGAAAATTAATTTAATGTGTTACACTCACCTAAATAATACCATAGTTCACAAATCTATTTTCGATGTCATCCCTCGCTACTGAGTGTCATCATCCACCTCACTAATTGTAACAGCCCGAGATTTTATGAAAAATATTCTTTCTAATTTTATTAATGTCTTGTGTTGTACGCTACACCAAAAGGAGCTTGCACAACACACATCTTTTACTTGCCTTGCATTACACGCAATCGCAACCTTCCTCGATAGCGTGTGTAGTACGCAATACTCAGTTTCACGAAACAACGATATGCTATTAAAATATTATTAAAACTAGCCATTATGAATAGTAATAACCACTTTTTAAATTTTAGAAATTTTAGCTCTCAAAATGGACTTCATTTTTTGATTCGGAGTATCGAATTTAGCCTAAGGTGAAATTTTGGTACTTTTCGGATAACTTTCATATTCTGATGAATAGTGAAAATTACTAAATTATAATTAAAAACAACTTTTTTAATCGAAATAATTAATAGTGATAAATTATTAATTTGAGTGGTTTTAAAGTATATTTAGAATATATTTTTACAATTTAATACAATGTTGGTCATTGAATGTAAATTCACATTTAGACTAGACATAATCAAGTGTCAATCTTTTGATAGATATTGATTCTTAAAAACACGCTATTTGTTTTAACAGCGGGATTTAATTATAAAATTAATTAATGCAACTTCTCTGTTATGAATTTGTAAAAATAGACTTCATTTTTGAATTCGGAATATGAAATATAGCTTAGGATGAAATTTTGGCATTTTTCTGAAAAACATCAATTTTTGATGAATAGTGAAACTACTAAGTGGTAGTTAAAAACTGAATTTTTCATAAAACTTAATTTTACTGCTTCTGTGAATGGAATTTCAAAAATCCGAGAGACACGGTTGATGTCTGTAAGTAGAATGTTGTTCAATGAGATGAAAATAATTTTTGGTGAATAGTAACTTTTTACTTTTATTTACCATGGTTAAAAGTAAATAGGGTAATTAAGGGTAAGAATGATATTGATATTACCCTAACACATGTCCTAATTCTATTGGACAAGTGTATCGCGACCAAAAATAATTCTTAAGTGTAAAATATTATCATTTAGGCCCACTTGGATTAGACTAGGACATTTTTTATTATTTAATTCAAAGAAGAGTTAAAAGAGTTAAAATCAAAGTATATTTACTAAAACATTTTTAATATAAGTTTGTACATAAGATAAATTCGATTGTAAATATTATTTAGAAAGCTAAAAAGATTTCCTACATGATGGTATTTTATTTGTAATTTCTAGACATCAAATAATTTAATTTATTTATGACACAAAGATGATGCAGTAATTATCTTATTAATGAAATATTGACATAAGTGATGTTATAAACACCAAAATAAATGTAATTTGAGACTTTTTATGAATTCCATTAATTTTCAAGGTTACTATGATATATTATTTTTGATTTAATAAACTTGGTTCGAACATATAATTCTGTTATGACTTTCACAAAAATCATATATCAAATATTGTCAAAATTGACACAAAATAGTTTTTAAATCAAATATTATATTATTAATTGTTATTTTATTCCTAAAAATCTAAAGTTAGTCCAAATGACATAGATAAGGATATATTTATTAATAATATACAATATGGGGTTCTTTTGGCATGTTATAGTAAGTGTATTAACCATATAGTGAAAGAAAACAAAAAGACACGGTAAAAGTTAAATTATTTAACTTAGAGTTAAATCTAATTGATAAGGTTAAAATAATGCCCTAAACCTGTCTAAATCCTATTGGATGGTATTATTTCGACCCATCCCCACTTTATATTCGAAATAAGACCCTTTGGAACCATTATAACCCGATTTTTACTTTAATATAAAATAATATTTTGAGATATTCCTAAGGTGCCCCTCTCCTCCCTTATAAAAGGGCACCTCCTCCCCCTCCTCCTCACACCAATTTGAGCACTCAAGATCGGCCAACCCCTGCCATTTTATCCTCTCCACTTCCCTAGAATAATCCTATAGGTCCTGGTCTTCTTCAAAGACCAATCTTAGTTCCCTAAGTGGAGGATTCAAAGAGGCGTTCCAAAGAAGAGGTAATATCCATTACCGATCTTTTCAATTTCGTTCTTCTTCAACTTCTTCTTCTTCATTAGTTGTTTCATTATTAAGTAATAATATCAGTATTTCTTACATACTGATATGTTATTATAAATATGAAACAACTCTAATTAACCTTCTATCCATCCTACGGAGAAAGGAAATCACTGCGCGTGCGTACGTACGGAATACCGTCTCCACGCCGTGGTGTAATCTGTTTTCCATCACCACCTTAATTGGATGGGTATAATGGTGTAATGAGTAACTATATATGATTATTATAAAGTGATATTAATACTGAAATAGTATACATACACTTCAACACAATTCCACAACCATTAGAATGATATCATCGCTCGTGCGTACGTACGGACTACCGTCTCCACGACGCGATGAGATTCATTCTCAATGATTAACCATTCATGAATGATTATAAAGTATATATAATAAGTACTAATGAAATATATGACATAATAATGATACTGTATTTATGTATATTTATATGTATGTCATCTACTTAATTCCATTCAATTCAATAAGGAAACGAAAATAGCGTTCATGCGTACGTACGGACTACCGTCTCCATGAACGGTGTATTTCTTTCCATTTTCTGATTTATTATATATGTGTATTATGAATATATATATATAAATCATGTTTTATATTCTGGAATTAAGTAATCATGATCTAAGTAATCATATGAATAATTACAAGTTAAAAACATGAACGAAAAATGAGACGATTTTACCCAAAACGCTACTTTAACATGAATTTACAAAAGAACGGGTAATATAATGTCATAAGTGGACCATATATGATATAATAACAATGAATATGATTCTGTAATAAGTCAACAACATGATTTAAATCATATACAGGAGGTTCGGACACTCACAAAGCATGTCGGACCTAAGGTAAGGGAAATATCACAATCTCATTTTTATCCGAGATTGTTTATATATTGGCATTTACTGGGGTGCATTTTATCATCCACATTCATGTTTCCTCGATATGACATATTATTTACATCCAACTACAATGGTTTAAATCCAATTTTTCCCTTCGGTGAGTTTTTAGTAAAGAATATGAAAGGAATCTTTTGTCGTTTTTCGTACGAGGTACTTTTTGACTTTTCCGACAAAAGTACGAAGAATGTTTTTTTTAAACTTATACGGAAAGAATGGATTTTTAAACATTATTTCCAAGAATCTTCCTTTATAAGTTTTCAAGTTTATTTTTAATCAACTTCTTTAGTTTATAATTGTATGACATGTTAGGAAAAGAAAAGTGTTTTTAAAGTAGAAAGGATATTTTCCTCAAGAATGGAGTTCAAGTATTTTATCAAAATTATTTTCCATCTAAGATAATAAAAGGGTTCTGTTTTTATCCCTATTATTACATGGATTTGATTATGTTGTGATGGAAATATTTTTATGAATTCCATTATCTTATATGAATTGTTTTATGATGTCATGTTGTTTAAGAATTCCATTTTTATTACATGGGTTACGCTATGATTTATGATTTATGATTATGTGGCACACATAAGAAAGGATTCATTATGAGATGGGTGGGACCTATATCTCCCTCCAATGCATTGGGTAAAGATTTTATATCTCATGAGATAGACATGGCTGGAATGGTAGGTTATACCGATTCAGTGAAACAGGACTGAAACGAGGGTGACTCGATTCAGAAAGGGACTTTGTCCACTAAGATAGTCTTGGCAATGAGTCATGACTAACAAGAAATGATTCTCTATGATTATGTGTGTATGCCACAAAGTTTCATGTTTTAAGTTATGCTTATTGGGATTTCATTTCACTGCTATGATTTATCCCATGTTATGAAATTATGCTCTCTTTTGCAGGTTAATATTTCCAAAAGTTATGTTCTTATGAATATGATGTGATTGATTTTCTTTTGTTTACCCTAACTGAGCATTTGAGCTCACCCTTTTATGTTTTCTTTTCCCAAGGATATAAAGAATGTTTTTAGGTAAAAAAAAGAAGGGAAGATCTTTATGGGAGATATTGAGGATCTTTCACCACGATTAGAAGATTACGTTCCGAGTTTCCAAAGACACTAAACTATTACGGTCCTTGTGTGTGTGTTTTGGTTATGTACTAAGTATTCCGAAAAAGTAATGTAATGTCCATGTACGATAAGCTTCGGGTCTCTACAGTTGGTATCAGAGGAAAGGTTTAGTCAACCTTTGGAAACTAGGATGCGAAAACTTTAATGAGATCCCTAGAGATATTTCTAAGGTATGTCTAGGGATGTTCCTAAGGATAAGTATACGTATAAGATACAGTCCTAGAACTTCCGTAACGATCATAGAATTTAACCTAAGATGTTATATATTGAGGATACTCCCCCTTTATTATGTTGGTTTCCCTAGCATGATTTTTTCCTCTCACACTATTCTTTTTCTGTTTTAGACGATGGCTGGAACCCGAAGGAACCGTGTTGATCAATGCAATGGACAATGCAATGATTGTCCTCCTGAACAAACAAATGTTATGGGAGATGGAGTGAAAAATCTTATTTCTATCCTTACACAAGCTATGAATCATTCGGGACTTCCAAATGAGCAGAGAAAGGAACAGTATTCTATTGAGTCCTTCATGAGGCAACGTCCACCTTCTTTCAGTGGGATTTCTGATCCACTTGTTGCTGAACAATGGATCAGTACCACTGAAAAGATATTTTCAGTTCTTCAATGTTCTAAACATGATAAAGTCATCTTATCAGTATATCGTTTAGAAGGTGAAGCTGATAAATGGTGGAATCTTATCAAGAATACGAGGCCAAGAGATGAAATTGAGTCCATGGAATGGGACGAGTTCAAGAACTTGTTTTTCAGTAAGTACTTCCCTCTTATTCTTAGAACAAAGATGGAGAAGGAGTTTCTTGAACTAAAGAAAAAGGATGATGAACCTGTTGGTATATACGAAGTGAATTTTACAAGACTTGCAAGGTATGCATCTGGCATTATCATCCAACCTGAAAGTAAAGTTGATCGATTTTTCAGTGGCTTAAAACCAAGTCTTCGTAGGGCATTAGCTATAAGAGACTTCAGTAGCTATGAAGAAATTGTGCGTTGTGCTATGAAGGTAGAAATGGAAGTTGGTGTTACATATCCATCTCATGGTTTTGACAAGAAACGAAAGATGGAGTTCAAGGAGAAATCTCAGAATAATGGTGAAAAGAAGATGAATGTTTCCTTATGCACAAAGTGTGGAAAGAAGCATGGTGGAGATTGTCTTAAAGGGACTAGAAAATGTTTTAAGTGTGGAAAAGAAGGTCATCGAGCAGCTGAGTGTCAAAGTAATGGAAAAAGGGTTTCTAATGATGTGAATAAAGAAAACACTGCAGAGAACGCACCACCAACACTTCAATGCTTCAAGTGCAAGGAAATGGGGCATTATGCTAATAAATGCCCTAATCCAAGGGTTAGTGATGATCGACATGAGAAACCACTTAAGGCAAAGGACAAAGGGAAGTCAAATGCGATCACTATTGGCAATGTTGAATATGACAACAATGTGGTGGAATGATTAAGTGTTTATGTAATGGGATTCCAAAATAGTGTTGTATATAGTATCGTGGAATATTGGAATATTTATGTATTGGTCTATTGTGGTTTTCAATAATTTTATGGTACCAGTAACCATGGAAAGTGATTGAGATATTTTTGGAAAAAGAATGATATGCGCATAATGAAGGGAAAATGAGAAAATTAAATATTTGACAGTATTCATGAGCTCATGATTGATATAAGGACTAGGTGATATCATGGTTTGATTATAAATAATTTTGGGGATTTTGGTATGTGGAAAGTGTTAACGTTTAACTGCATTCATGTTTTCACTAAGGTTTAATGGGTATTCAAAAAAATACATGATTAAGGACTTTGAATGTTTAGAATGTGACCAACAAGACATATCTTATGATATATGGGGATCAACGATGGTATTAAATCCCTGGTAATTGTTTTCAATATATTATGAGAGTGGACTATAGTATTATGGGTAAGAATAAAGATTGGAATGGATTATGTTGGACATAAGTTGGTATTGTTTAAGGATAGAAGTTTTTTTTAGAAAAAGGACAACCTGCAGGGCGGACGATAGCCCATCGCGTCCGACAAGGCTGTGGGAATCGAACCCACAACCGAAATGCGACTGGCCTTTATCGCCTACCACTGGCCTACAGGAAGTCCATGTTTAGTAGAAAATAGTTTTATTATGTTAAGCAGTATGATATATGAAGTATAAGTCCATTTTAGGAACCATATATGATTAATCTCACTATAGATCGACTTATGTATATAATTTTTGCTAACCTTTTGTTTGAGACAGATGGAATGACCCGTCATTCTATCACATGATCTGCTAACAATTCACGAATAAAAATTCAACTTCATTTATTTAAGAGATGAAGTGGAAATTGTTAAAGGAACGAACAACAGTGAGATTGTACCAAAATAAAGTAAGTATTTATTCTAATTCAAATTCTTTAACATTAGGGAAACGATCTTGAAAACCAAAAAAGTTGTCCTAGTGATCTTATATCTGATGAATCAGATGGTACCTTAGATCGTCACAAATTTATGGCTTTGTGATTGCTGGATTTTCCATAGCCATGTTCTCTACCACTCTCCATCAGAACATGATGGTTAGATTTCTCTTCCATATCCATATTTTCACCGACGTGGAAACCCAGTGATTAGTTTATTTGGGTAACCGTTACGTTTCATACTTTTGTTTTTAAAGATAAGTTTTGGTATTCCTTTTTATGATGTGGGTTTCTATCAAAGAAACTTTCAAATAGTAAACCATTTATAACCCCGACGAATTTCGAGGGTGAAATTCATTTTAAGAGGGGTAGAATGTAACAGGCCGAGATTTTATGAAAAATATTCTTCTTAATTTTATTTATGTCTTGTGTTGTACGCTACACCAAAAGGAGCTTGCACAACACGCATCTTTTACTTGCCTTGCATTACACGCAATCGCAACCTTCCTCGATAGCGTGTGTAGTACGCAATACTCAGTTTCACGAAACAACGATATGCTATTAAAAACTTATTAAAACTAGCCGTTATGAATAGTAATAACCACTTTTTAAATTTTAGAAATTTTAGCTCTCAAAATGGACTTCATTTTTTGATTCGGGGTATCGAATTTAGCCTAAGGTGAAATTTTGGTACTTTTCGGATAACTTTCATATTCTGATGAATAGTCAAAATTACTAAATTATAATTAAAAACAACTTCTTTAATCGAAATAATTAATAGTGATAAATTATTAATTTGAGTGGTTTTAAAGTATATTTAGAATATATTTTTACAATTTAATACAATGTTGGTCATTGAATGTAAATTCACATTTAAACTAGACATAATCAAGTGTCAATCTTTTGATAGATATTGTTTCTTAAAAACACGCTATTTGTTTTAACAGCGGGATTTAATTATAAAATTAATTAATGCAACTTCTATGTTATGAATTTGGTAAAATAGACTTCATTTTTGAATTCGGAATATGAAATATAGCTTAGGATGAAATTTTGGCATTTTTCTGAAAAACATCAATTTTTGATGAATAGTGAAACTACTAAGTGGTAGTTAAAAACTGAATTTTTCATAAAACTTAATTTTACCGCTTCTGTGAATGGAATTTCAAAAATCCGAGTGACACGGTTGATGTCTGTAAGTAGAATGTGGTTCAATGAGATGAAAATAATTTTGGTGAATAGTAACTTTTTACTTTTATTTACCGCGGTTAAAGGTAAATAGGGTAATTAAGGGTAAGAATGATATTGATATTACCCTAACACATGTCCTAATTCTATTGGACAAGTGTATCTCGACCAAAAATAATTCTTAAGTGTAAAATATTATCATTTAGGCCCACTTGGATTAGATTAGGACATTTATTATTATTTAATTCAAAGAAGAGTTAAAAGAGATAAAATCAAAGTATATTTACAAAAACATTTTTAATATAAGGTTTTACATAAGATAAATTCGATTGTAAATATTAATTAGAAAGATAAAAAGATTTCCTACATTATGGTCTTTTATTTTTAATTTTTAGACATCAAATAATTTAATTTATTTATGACACAAAGATGATGCAGTAATTATCTTATTAATGAAATATTGACATAATTGATGTTATAAACACCAAAATAAATGTAATTTGAGACTTTTTATGAATTCCATTAATTTTATAGGTTAATATGATATATTAGTGTTGATTTAATAAACTTGGTTCGAACATATAATTCTGTTATGATTTTCACAAAAATCATATATCAAATATTGTCAAAATTGACACAAAATAGTTTTTAAATCAAATATTATATTATTAATTGTTATTTTATTCCTAAAAATCTAAGGTTCATCCAAATGACTTAGATAAAAATATATGTATTAATAATATACAATATGGGGTTCCTTTGGCATGTTATAATAAGTGTATTAACCATATAGTGAAAGAAAACAAAAAGACACGGTAAAAGTTATATTATTTAACTTAGAGTTAAATCTAATTGATAAGGTAAAAATAATACCCTAAACTTGTCTAAATCCTATTGGATGATATTATTTCGACCCATCCCCACTTTATCTTCGAAATAAGACCCTTTGGAACCATTATAAACCGATTTTTACTTTAATATAAAATAATATTTTGAGATATTCCTAAGGTGCCCCTCTCCTCCCTTATAAAAGGGCACCTCCTCCCCCTCCTCCTCACACCAATTTGAGCACTCAAGCTCGGCCAACCCCTGCCATTTTCTCCTCTCCACTTACCTAGAATAATCCTAGAGGTCCTGGTCTTCTTCAAAGACCAATCTTAGTTCCCTAAGTGGAGGATTCAAAGAGGCGTTCCAAAGAAGAGGTAATATCCATTACCGATCTTTTCAATTTCGTTCTTCTTCAACTTCTTCTTCTTTAGTTGTTTCATTATAAAGTAATAACATCAGTATTACTTACATACTGATATGTTATTATAAATATGAAACAACTCTAATTAACCTTCTATCCATCCTACGGAGAAAGGAAATCACCGCGCGTGCGTACGTACGGAATACCGTCTCCACGCCGTGGTGTAATCTATTTTCCGTCACCACCTTAATTGGATGGGTATAATGGTGTAATGAGTAACTATATATGATTATTATAAAGTGATATTGATACTGAAATAGTATACATACACTTCAACACAATTCCACAACCATGAGAACGATATCATCGCTCGTGCGTACGTACGGACTACCGTCTCCACGACGCGATGAGATTCATTCTCAATGATTAACCATTCATGAATGATTATAAAGTATATATATTAAGTACTAATGAAATATATGACATAATAATGATACTGTATTTATGTATATTTATATGTATGTCATCTACTTAATTCCATTCAATTCAATAAGGAAACGAAAACAACGTTCATGCGTACGTACGGACTACCGTCTCCATGAACGGTGTATTTCTTTCCATTTTATGATTTATTATATATGTGTATTATGAATATATATATATAAATCATGTTTTATATTCTGGAATTAATTAATCATGATCTAAGTAATCATATGAATAATTACAAGTTAAAAACACGAACGACAAATGAGACGATTTTACCCAAAACGCTACTTTAACATGAATTTACAAAAGAACGGGTAATATAAAGTCATAAGTGGACCATATATGATATAATAACAATGAATATGATTCTGGAATAAGTCAATAACATTATTTAAATCATATAAATAAGGTTCGGACACTCACAAAGCAAGTCGGACCTAAGGTAAGGGAAATATCACAATCTCATTTTTATCCGAGATTGTTTATATATTGGAATTTACTGGGGTGCATTTTATCATCCACATTCATGTTTCCTAGATATGACATATTATTTACATCCACCTAAAATGTTTTAAATCCAATTTTTCCCTTCGGTGAGTTTTTAGTAAAGAATATGAAAGGAATCTTTTGTCGTTTTTCGTACGAGGTTCTTTTTGACTTTTCCGACAAAAGTACGAAGAATGTTTTTTTAAACTTATACGGAAAGAATGGATTTTTAAACATTATTTCCAAGAATATTCCTTTATAAGTTTTCAATTTTATTTTTATTCAACTTCTTTTAGTTTATAATTGTATGACATGTTAAGAAAAGAAAAGTGTTTTTGAAGTAGAAAGGATATTTTCCTCAAGAATGGAGTTCAAGTATTTTATCAAAATTATTTTCCATCTAAGATAATAAAAGGGTTCTGTTTTTATCCCTATTATTACATGGATTTGATTATGTTGTGATGGAAATATTTTTATGAATTCCTTTATCTTATATGAATTGTTTTATGATGTCATGTTGTTTAAGAATTCCATTTTTATTACATGGGTTACGCTATGATTAATGATTTATGATTATGTGGAACACATAAGAAAGGATTCATTATGAGATGGGTGGGACATATATCTCCCTCCAATGCATTGGGTAAAGATTTTATATCTCATGAGATAGACATGGCTGGAATGGTAGGTTATACCAGTTCAGTGAAACAGGACTGAAACGAGGGTGACTCGATTCAGAAAGGGACTTTGTCCACTAAGATAGTCTTGGCAATGAGTCATGACTAACAAGAAATGATTCTCTATGATTATGTGTGTATGCCACAAAGTTTCATGTTTTAAGTTATTCTTATTGGGATTTCATTTCACTGCTATGATTTATCCCATGTTATGAAATTATGCTCTCTTTTGCAGGTCAAGATTTCCAAAAGTTATGTTCTTATGAATATGATGTGATTGATTTTCTTTTGTTTACCCTAACTGAGCATTTGAGCTCACCCTTTTATGTTTTCTTTTCCCCAGGATATAAAGAATGTTTTTAGGTAAAAAAAAGAAGGGAAGATCTTTATGAGAGATATTGAGGATCTTTCACCATGATTAGAAGATTACGTTCCGAGTTTCCAAAGACACTAAACTATTATGGTCCTTGTGTGTGTGTTTTTGTTATGTACTAAGTATTCCGCAAAAGTAATGTAATGTCCATGTACGATAAGCTTCGGGTCTCTACACTAATTCCCAGTCCACCATGATCACATGCACCTCACCACCACAATACATTCATTTCATAATTTGGTCTCATCCAAAACCCAAAAAATTCATAACTTTCTCATTGACGGAAAAATCCACTATTTTACAACCATAACGGGCACTGTGTGTAACTAGTGTGCACCTACCCTCACACATCAACATATTTTAAATCAAATGGTCATCAAAACTAAATCTATTTCTTTTTGGAACAATGATTAACTTTGAAAATTCACATGGGTTCTCTCCCACAATCCTACCCAATCACACTCGAACCTAATGGAATAGACTCCCGTACACCTGATCACACAACCAACCTTAGGTTCTCATAAATCATATCCCACCTAACCGATGATCATGCAAAAATCCCACATACCATGCTCCACTTTCATGTCGATCACGTCCAAAATTCTAGGGCATATCACACATTCTATGTATAACCACAGGGTCACCTACTACACGAGCATCTTTCTAGAACCACAAGCATATACCCATTCTCCTACCTCAACAGTTACCAATGGTCTTGGAATCTAATAGTTATTTCCCACTAAAACATTCCTTGACGCTAGAATTAAAAAAGGGGACTCACATCCTAATTTCTAAAGGTATTCACAACAATTCCTCCACACCCTGATCAAGGAATTCACACAACTACCAAGTTCTTTTAAGTGGATTACCATCAGGAATACATATCTAAATACACCATATAGTTTTTGTTGAAATATTAGGTAAGAGAAACCATCTCCAACCTACTGGGGTTTCACATGTTCATGGAAACTCATGTTTTTTCTAGGATAACCACTGAAGCATTCTATGTCCTCCTTGAGTATTCACCTTGCCATAGAATTCCTCCATTGACCCAAAAAGGGTCCCAATTCATCCCATAAGGATGGTAATAAATTCCATCACTATATAAAATCCTTAACCATGATCCTCACGACTTGTAGATAAACCTATGTTTTGTTACTAATTTTATAAATTTTTTCTTTAATTTAATTGTATTTATCTTAAAAAAGTTATATTTTTTAATATAGTTATTTACATTTTTAAATTTGTTGCCCAGTTATTTAAATTCACACTTTTTGGTTAAAATATTTGTTATTCTTTAAATTTTAAATTTTCCATTTAGTTATCGGTTGAATGATTAAATTATTTTAACCTTGTTATTTTTATTCATTTTTTATTCTTTAATAATAGATTATCATTCATTGTTTTTATTTATTTATTTAATTTTATATTATTTCTTTTGAAATAATAATTTTAAGTCTTTAGTTAATTAATGTCTATATTTTAATTAATTTTCTTATAATTAAATACCTAGAAACAATAAATTATAATTCCAGTATTTTATAATTTTTAATCATTTCTTTATTTTGTTAATTAATCAATTATGTAATTATTTAATGAAAATTTATTTTATATTTTTAATCATTTATTATTTTAAAAAAATAATTAGTAGGTATTAATTCTATTTAAATTTTTAATTTCATTAATAATTAGTTACAAATGAAATTATATTTTATTTTATTTTAAATGTATTATTATTTAGGTGAGTTTTTATAATTGTTTTCGATAAAACAAAATTTATTTTCTTTAACGTTAAATAATCCATGTATCTGACATGCAATGTAGTTTTTTATCTAATTTCTCACATAAATAATTTTCAAGTTTAAACATATACCATGGTTGAAACATAACCAATTCTGAATTTCACGAAGTCGAAGCTATGAATCCAATTTATAGCCTACCTAACATAGCCAAATTTTAGAGAAATCACACTACTATTTACATATTTAGAAATCCACATATCTAATAATTTATCTAGTTAGATCAATGATGTCATATATTTGGGTCAATGAATATTCATATATGCAATTACCCTACAATAATTGAGAAATTTCAAAGCTGTCCAAGCTCGTTGGGAGAGTTGAAACCCATGTGTACTGAAGAAGCTTGATATAAAATCAAGTCATGGCCAACCTAATTAAATCACCTATGTTCAAACGATAACAATAAATATGAATGAATATGATATTATTTAAGAGTATGTACCCATGATGATCTCAATATTTTTTGTAGATGAGGCTGATCTGCCGATGAACCAGAATAAAAGACAATTTGGGTTTCCTAAGCTTGTTGAATAATATTCATCTTAATCGATGTGTGGAGACTCGATGTTGTCTTGAAGAGATTGAATAGAGACCCTGATAAAGATTTGAGTTCTACATGAACTCTCCCTTTACGAAAGTGTTCCAAATAAGATTATATGTACTGACGATAGAGATCCCAACAAAGCTTTTGAGCTAGAAAAACCTAGGTTTAAGGATAACTAAAGAATGCTGAAGAATTTGGTAACTGTGCTGTAATTTTTTGAATATGTTGAAGTATTTCATTTCTTGTATCATGATTTGTTTTATGGTAGGACCTATTTTATGAAAATTGGGCCTCAAAATTCTCCAAATATTTGGTTTAGAAAGGGTGAATGGACACACATCAGGTGATCAATGAAATGCTTATGTGAATCGAAACTAACCATCAAAGGCTGGTTATATTAATGTTTGATTTGAAATTTAATAATTAATATAGTTTAAATAGGTTTTTGAGGGATATTGTTGAGCTAATTAAAGTTCAATGATTCTAAATGTCGAGGCTTTGATTTTGATTTCATTTGACTGGTGCTGGAATTTTGAGGAAGGACTGTGAAAATGTTATGATGAAAGATCAATAATGAAATGGATCCATGCATTTATACATGTTGATGAATTCGAGATGGATTTTTATTAAGGGGTGATACTATTTTTGTTGTCTATTGTTGTTTTTATGAAGAAGGATCACCATTTTTGAAGTGGAGACAAAGATGAATTTATTGATATAAGATTTCATGTAGCTAAATTAAAAAAATATACATTTTTAAATATGAGCACATTAACTTTATATAATTATTTGACTAATTATAAGGAGTATGACATCATGGAAAGAGCTGTGTGATATTTGTTGTATGTAAATTTCAGAATAAGTGGAAATTTTGTTGATAGAGTTTTCTAAAGTTACAACAGTAGTGATAGAAGGCGTGATTTTTATTCTATTATTTTACTATCACTAATTGAAGATAGTTATTGTGTCACCTAAGGTGATTGGGTTAATTAAAAATATTAAAAAAATCCATAATTATCAAAAACAATGATTGGGGTATATACATATATTTTTTTTAGCAGATCTGTGAGAGCATAGACCAGATGTATCTAGGGATAGCTATTTCTATTTATAATGATTACGAATTTTTAAGGACTTTTTAACTCCTTTCATGTTCATATAATATATATTTTGTAGGAATCTTCATGTTTTCAATTTATATTTCTTTACCATCATTAATTTTTTAACAATCTTGCCGTAATTCCTTACCAGATTTATGTATGCTGAAATTCAATTGAATATTGAGGAATATATTTTCTATAATATGGTTATTTGTCCTCCATCAGTTATAAAATGGCCGCAACTCTAATCAAATAATTTAAATTGATGAGTATGGAATTTTTACTAATTATATGAAAGATATTGATATAGGTTGTTTCTTTCTAAATCTCCCAATATTTGATGAAGGATTATGAGTACAATGGATGTTGACATTGTATATGCACTTAAACATTGTTATGGTCATAGACCATCTATTTTAAAAATAATAATAATTAGAAAGATTTTAATTTTACTCTCAACATTTAAAGACAAAGGAGATTCATTCATTGTTATTTTAATTCATTCATTGAGATAGTTATCAGTTTGGGAGATTTTATAGGACAATGAAAGATTGAACCATGAGATCTACTAGATTTGTCCAATTCTCTATATTTTTTAAACTTTTTTATCTATTATAATAAATAATTTTTTTAATATTATTTTTCTATTTTCACTACTTTGTTTCTTTAGATTTGTTTTTGATTTAATTACAATCAATGAATTACCATTCAATTATATTAAAAACATTAAAGAATAATAAGAAATATGACAATGTAACACCTAAAAGGAAAACTAATTGGGAGATAACATTTTGTTCTACAACACTATATTATTTATGGATAAAAAAATTATTTTAGGATAAAATAAATATAAAATAATAAAATTCAATTTCATAAATTGTTGGGGATCCTTTCAAGGGGTTTCGGAAAAATCATAATATGTAAAAAAATGTTAAACAATTTAAAAATTATTTTTGTATGTTAATGAATAACAATGAAGATCTATAATTAGAAAAATATTATAATATGTGAACCATAAAAGTATAAAAAAAATAAAACAAACAAGTCATTAAATTTGAAATTATTGAAGAATAATAAATATCACAAAAAGAAACCATAAAATAATATTTCCTCAAAATAGAAAACAATCAATACTTAAAAGATTTGTTTGAATTGTAAGGGATCATCCTTTAAAATTAAATAATCCTTTTTTTAGTCAAAAAATTACTTTCTTCCACATTTCGGATCTTTTTAGATTTAGTGTTTTAGATAGTCAGTCCATAATTTATATATAACAACTCATATATTATAAAGTATACAATTCTACTCAATAACCTTTTTTCACAAATTATAACTTTTTTAAAATAAAACATAGATTCTTTCCGTGAATAATTGTCACAATTTCTCCCTTTATCTTATCATTTTTTTATTCTAACTAAAATCATATTAAAAACATTTTAAACATGGGATGAGTACAAAAATATTAGTAAGACTGATATAGAAATAATAATGTTAGTCCAGTGAAAACATGAAAACATTATAAAAAATAAATGATTTTAACTCTTAATGAGTACTAAATACTGTCATTTTAAAATAATATCTTGTGTTATTATTTTTGTAATAACTAGATTACTAGAAAACCCATAGAAAGCATAGATAACAGATAAAAGGTATCTTGGGATATAATTATACTTATATGGAAAAACCATGCGGTCTAATTCCATACATATCACTATTACAAATTGAATAAACATATGGTATACTTCCATACACAATTCATTAGAGGTTATAACATAACCATAGATCGTTAATTTACCATGAAACCACTCATCCTTGGATTATCACGTAACCACCAATCAAATTTCCTAGTACCATTATATATTCATAACTCAAAAAAATCTTGTAATTTTCAACATGTCACTCTTAAAATGTCATTTACAATCCCCAGAAAACCATTCATGTTATAGAAATAATCAATCCATTTTTAAATTCCATATTCAATAACAATATACCAAAAAAATGAAAAAGTCATGTTTCTTTAAAAAACATGATGTCTTATCGAGGAATCCATAAAATTCCCTTTATATTCCTTTTATGTACATATAAATACTTATTTTAAATAATATCATGAATTTTATCATGGAGGAAAATATTGATATTTAATATCAAACTGTCACATACCACTTTGAAATATTGGAATCATAGGCCCTGTGAAGGAATGTAAATTAAAAAACATTAAATTACCTGAGAATAAATAAATTAATGGTATTATATGTCAACTATTTTCCATATACACCACATAAAATAAGGTGTGTTTATAACATCATGATATTCCTCAATGAAAGGAGATTGAGATGAAATACCTATCCTTGAGTCCAAATCATCACGTACAATCTTTATATTCCTAAATAATAAACTTAGGTTGGTTATTTAATTTCTTTATAACCTTTACAAGGTTTATTATTCTTTTCATTTCACTTATTATCCTGTTATAAAAATTACGTAATTTTTTATGTTCACATCGAACATTTTGAAGACATTCGGTTTATGAGTCCAATATGACATTTGTATGATGTCAATCATAAAAAGTGCTCAATAATACATAATATCCAGAGTAATATTAATGAAATAATATTGACTTTTATAAATAAATTATAATTTTAAATCCATCTGTTAAATATGGATATGAAAAATGAACTACGTTATAATCATGGAGATGGTAAGCCATACGTACGCATGAGTAAAGTTTACATTTTTCAATTAACATTATGGAAAGAAGGTGTGTATTATTTTCACATTGATAATAATAATATCATTATTATAATATAATAAATTTAAATATTCTTATATATATCAACCATGTGATATGGTGAAAAAAACAAATAGCATCACTTTGTGAAAGTGATAGTTTACACGTATGCACGAACCACACTATCATTTTTATGTGTATAGAAATATAATAATTCAAATGATAAATTATTATAAAATAATGATAAATATGTCTTGAATTTCATATATAAACATTTATTTTATCATTGTAACCATTCTTGCCTTGCGGTGATGGAAAATAAATTATATCGGTTTGCGGGGTGGAAGTTTACCATACGTATGAACGACTAATTATTTTACCATTTTATGGAAGTAGAGATGGATTTATAAAATGATATTAACCTAATAACATATCAGAATATTTATGTTACATTATTTATTATTTCATCATTGAGGAAGAATATTTGAAGGATGTGAAAGAAGTAACAAAACAAAAATTTTAATTAAAAAATGATACATTTTCTTCAAACAATCTCCTTTTCTTAACGTCTTAACACCAATAACAATAGTCTTATATCTAATATAAGATCTCTATAATGGAGGTAAGAATTATACTGAGTTATCTGGGTATATATTGAAAAAAAATATGCTTCGGGGTTTAAGGATTAATGAAAAAGTGGTAACCTTTTATTATATGGGGAGGGACACTTTGGAAATTTCTCAAAATATAAAATTAAAATAAATTAATTTTATATTGAAAATAGATTCAAAATGATTTATTTATAATATATACTGATTAAGGGTTGAAATAAATACATAAAATTTAAATTAGACATGTTTTCAATATTTTTTAATCTTTATATTTTAGCTTTAACCCTTATATAACCTCTTTAACTCGTACAATGATAACATGTGTTTTTTCACATTAAGAGTTAATATAGTTACTATAAAAAGCTGAAGAAACCAAAAATGGATCATTGATGACATTATAAACCTTATCAAAATCCTTTTTTGAAATTTTAGTCTTTTTTTGAAATTTATATCTTTTAATAAAATATTATATATTTTAAAATATAATTAATGTCAATTTTGATACCATTTAGTACATAAATTTTTAAAAATATCATAAAAACCTGATATCATCAAAAAAACACATTTAAAATATCGATAAAATTTCAAATAATACTTTAAAATTCATGGATGACATTAATTCTCAGAAATTATTTTCCTTTAAATATATTTAACAACATTTGAATGATAGCTCCTTTAATTAAGCCTTTAATTTAATTATTTATCACGCAAAAAATTAAAATAAAATATCCTGATTAAGAGAAACATTTTAGCTTTGAAAATACTATTTTTAGTCTAAATTAACTCTTATATAACTGCATATTTAAATTTTTTCACATTTTAAAAACAAGACTATGACAATGCTTCTTTTTTAATTAAAATACTATAATTGACTTAAAGTCATCCTAGTGGCTCCAGGGTTCATAAAAATAGCCCGAGGATTATTTTTTTGACAATAACTCATCAAATAAATTTAGGAAAAAAATTAAGGTAATTTTATAATATCAATAATATTATTTGTAATGTTAATTACATGATTACCTGTAACTATGGTAATAAAAAATATTTCTAATGTTACTATTAATCATATCCAAAAACAAAACAACCCCATTTATAAAATTCCAACCTACTGATTCCAAATAAAGAATCCATTTTTGGAACTAAAAACTCATAAATTTCAGAAATTAATTAAAAATTAATCTCATTAATAAAATGAGAAATTTAGTTTTTTTTAAGTAAAACCCTTCAAAAGATTGAAATATTTTTATATAAAAATTCAATAATAAATTGATTACAATGACATAAATTAGATTAAATAATAAAAATTAATCTTTTTATACTTTAAAACCATTCAAAAATATTATTTAACATTATAAATAAAATTTATGTAGATGAAATTTTCAATTAAAATGTGATATTGGTCACTATTATCGAAAAATAAAACTTACCAGAAAAGAACAAAAAATTCAGCCAATGTAAATTTTGATATTATTATTTCAAAGAATAATTTTGATTTATCAAATATAAGTTATAAAATAGCTAAAACTATATTTAAAATAAGGTCTTCGTCAGAAGGAGGCAAAACTGCCTTTTTAGAAAAAGGCTTCTTTTGTACGTAAAATTGGATTTGTTCTTATATAATTCCTATAAAATACATAAGAAACATTTCAAACATTTTAATAAATAATATATATATATATCATTAATATAACCCAAAAAGAATTATTATTTTTATTTATTAGTATAAAATACAATTGTGCATATTTAAATAGTTTTTCATAAAAACTATTGTTTTTATTATAAATAAAGTTTTACATTAATTTATAATTTTTTGCTCAAAGGATTATATATACACGTGTAAACAATATTTTAATAATTCAGTTAACCCTATTCATACCCATCATTCTAATGGTTATGTTATATCAATAATATTTATGTAATAATATTTACTTATTTGTTTAAGATCAATGTGGTGTTTCTTGTATGCTATCGAACATATAATTTCTTCCTTAAAAACACGTGATGTTATAATAATAGTGATATATAAAGGATATTAATTTTATATATTTTTAAAACAAACAAAATTGATTATTATACTCTAATAAAGCACCAGGTTTCCAAATTAGATAAGATTTAATCCACCATCTGCCAAAGTTACATTAGATTCTTTGTGGGGATCCCCACAAACAAATATAAGAATTTAACATGGTGTATATAACAATAAAAACCCAATGAGTTATTAAGTATCAGATAATGATGATATTGATCCCATTTTCTCATGAATGGTTGGTTAAGGGGTGGTTCTCCTTCTACCAATCCACCTTAACAGGGAGTTGGCATCATCTCAAGAAAATATTCATTAAAAAACCTAGACACTTTGATAGCTTTTCCTAGAAAAGAAATATGTGGAATTATGTATTGGTAATCGGTGACTCTCCAGGCATATTGGGAGTGGTTTGAGATGTTGTGTTCTAGCGTTCATCACCACCATATTTCCAACCAATGCCTTATCCAATAATTCTATAGTGTTTTTGATCTATAGAAGTATGCTAGATGCAATTGTGAGTGGAGTGTTAGTTTTTAAGACTCATGTTGAGTATATAAATATTATTTCCAGTATGGTCCAAAATTCACAATAGTTTTTAATGAATTTATTATTTCATGTAAAACCATTAGAAGAAGTGTCCACATTCAATTATAATAGTTGAATAATAGAAAATCAGCTAAGTAATGTTGTTTTTATGATGAGACAAATACTAAATTACTATGTCCCTTCAAAAAATCAACTTGAAATATCATTTTCCATTTAGATGAATAGTTTCATTTATACTACTCGAGATTATTTCAATGAATAATTTCGGAAACATCAATACAAACTTGAATCTTATAATACATTATTCCCTATAAAATAATTTTTGAACAACTCAAATAACCAGTTCCTATACCAAAAAATTCAAAATAATTATTTTATATTCAATTATAATTTTAACCAGGTCTATAATTACCAACATAAAAATTTGTTAAGGACTAATTATCAACCAAATAATATTTTACAACCCCAAAACATTGGAAAAAAACCTTTGAATTATTTTAATCAATATGGTAACCATGTTGGTTGGAATTTAACAAATTTTAAGAATTATGAAAATAAAAAATAAAATAAGATAACTAAATAAATGATTCACATCATGGGGAGATAGTTAAAAGTGTTAATAAATTCCTTAACATCAACTTGTTTTGTTTAAAACATGGTAACTCAAATTAGTAATGTGGAAACTGGAATTAATGGTTTAAAAAATTAATGATGTGGTAACTTTCCATCATAAACTGAAGTGAACCTAAGAGGAATATCGATTTTTATTCCTATAATTATAAGAAGTGGAACTGGAATACAAAAATCCCAAGATGAACGCAATGAATTAGAAACTAAAAAAGTATAGTTATTCTTCTGAAACTAATGTACAATCTAATAAAAAGAGGAAAACATCATTGTGGTCCTATTTTTGAACCTTTTGAATATGTTCATGAACCTACTAGCCACAAACTAGTAGAATATGAAAAAGATTTAAAAAAGAAAACCTACAGGGATTTTAGAAACATGAGGGTCTCTTATAATGATAATACTAAAGTTGATGTCTGCCTAAAAATATTCAAGTATCCACCACCTTATCATTTGTTTACTCCACCTATCAAGAACATTGTTTAAACTAAAATGGATTTGAAAGTGATAGAAATTATTTGCAATGTATAGGTTAATATACCTTTTTTAGATTTTGTGATATAGATCCCTCATTATGATAGAAAAAATTAAGAGATGTGTACTCACAAAATAATGTTCAAGAGAGGTGATAAATTCAATCTGGGAAGAAATGTTTCCCCATAGATTCAAAATATTATCCCCTTGAAATACAAGGATACAAGTATATTTTATATTCATTGTTTAAATAGGAATCATCCATTTCAAGAATAAATTTTATATTTAGGATCCTACATAAATGTTATGTCTTATTCTATTTTTTCAAACATTCATGTTGGAGATCATAAAGATTCTTGAATTATCATCCATTAAGCTAATAGGATATTATCTATACTAGATAAAGTCATTGAATATGTGATGATAATAATAAAATAGTTAGTTTTACCTACTTAATTATATGTGATAGACATTGAGGGTGGTATATTTAGTTCACATGAACCCTTTACATTAGAATGACCATTCCTGAAAATTAATAAAGAGAAATTTATTGTTTATAAAGGGACAATGTCCATAGATTTTAGAAGAAATATGGTTAATCTTTTTTATCTTCTAATCAATGAAACACCTTATGAAATACCATTCTTCATAAAAAATAATATGATTTATTATTTTTCCATAGAGTTGTTTTTTAGTTTTATTGAAGATAAAAACCCTCTAAATTCTATGGAAAATGAACTATTAAACTACAATGAGATTTTTGGAACTATAAATTCTATAATCTATTGTAGTTATGAATTTGAAACTAAATCTATTTTTTTAAAAAAAATTATGCTGTATGAATTTATAAACAAGATAAGGATAAAATATTTATTTTCAATGTTAATAAAATTATGTGTTTTTATGAGTTTCATGAAACAAGTAATGTTGATGAATTTTATTCATTTTGTAGTGAAATTAGTACTTAAATAACTGAAACTAAATTAGATTATGTTGGACATGGAATAACTATTGAAAATTCATTTCACATTGAGAATGTTTCCAATGAACTCACTATTTTGAACATAAAATTTTCTCAAATTGACGTTTATGTGTCACCTCATTTTTCTAAACTTGAATATGAAATTCATTTTAAGGATGAAATATATTCACACTCCAAATATAATTTCATCACTAGTCTATATTACTTTAAATATGATATTTTTTGGGATTATTTACTAGATGAAAAATGATTCAATGATCTTATAAGATCTATTTTTACTCAAGGGTGTATCCCATCCACACGTTAACTTAAAACGTTTCCAAAAAAATTAAAATATTCTAAAATGGAAGATGAAAAAAAATCCGTTTATAATTAAATGTATTATTTACATTAAGAGAGAGAAGTAACATTTAGAGGTACTTATGGATAATATAAGGGCCACAAGATGGTCATTAGATGATTTACTAGGGATTATTCTATCAGTGTTTATGCATTGGATTCTTCTAGAAGATAATTCAAAACATGTTATACAATTTTAAGGTAGATCAAATGTTACTCTTCAATAAATGGTTAAAATAGAGGTGCTACCTCGTTTGGTATTGGTATAATTTACCCAATTTTTGATAGTCAATTGGTAAGTTTATTTCATATTGTTTCTAAAAAGGGAGTTTTCCCAGTGGTGGAGAATGAATTTAGAGAATTTTTTCCTTTTAGGTTTTCCAATATCCATCCAAAATTGATAATTTTTATTAAAGTATAAAATGGTTGAGCCATGGACCAAAAAGATTCAAGGAGGTATAAAATAATGAAATCCTATGGCATCCATGCAAACCAGGATAACACACTCAGGGGGGAGAGATCTAGTACTACTAAAAATAGTATGTTGTTTGGAAGGAGAGGCCCATGATGCCAGGATGTTCGCAACATTATTACCTTCTCTCCAAGTGTGGTTAAGACTAATGTCATCATGTAGAAGCCCCTTGCGGTTGTGTTGTAGGTATGTGATATCCCATGGAGTTGTAAAGGTACCTAGAATAGATCTTAGGAGAGTCATGGAATCAGTTCCCACATGATGTATAATGAATCTGTGGGAACAAGACACCTACACCCTTGTGAGTAGAGAGGATACCTCAGCCATCCGGGAATCACATGGACCGAACCACCAACTGAAGGCCAAGACAACAGACCCCTGTTGATTGCAAAAAACTCCACTGCCCCTCTTGCAGCCATTACATGATCCATCATCATTCAGTTTGAGGCCTAATCTGGGAGGGTCCATTGAACCCAATTTCCTTGAAAAGACACCCTTAAAGAAGAAAAGTGAGTCATGTTGCTCACCATGAAGTGCTGAAGGGAATGGGCCATTCCACCCCGCATGAGTAGAGGTGAAAGATCCATCACTAGGGACTTTTCCTTAACAATCAATGACATGTAGGAGCTGGAGTTCCCCTTGTGACAGGCCCTATTATGATTATCCCATAAAACCCAACGGCCGGCAGAAAACACAATAGAACGAGCCCTCATCTCATGCACGCAGTCTGCCGAGCACAAGAACCATACCTGGATGAAGGCTTCCCAGGAGACGCCATGTTCATTTCTCCCTGAGAAGTCTGTAAAAGTTCTCTAGATACATGCCACACATTCTCCCTTAAATAATAGACTCTCTATCGTCTGCTCCTTAGATTCTCTACTGCAAAATCATTTGGAGGAAAAAGAAATTTCACATCAACACACCTCTTCTCTGTGGGGACCTCACGATTACGAAGCCTCTATATGAGAAAGATAAAATTGTATGGGATATCAGTATACCAAAGGAATACTACCCATGAATCATGTCATTCATTGGTATGAAAAATCCGATGATATTCCTTCCCTAAAAAGGAGCCGGACTGGGAGCTCGTGAACACCAGCCGGTCCGATTCATTAAAGATCCTAATATGGTAAAGCGGGTAAAATTGATAGGGGGAGAGGATAGATTGGGTGAATGTAGGGAAATATGTGTCTTATAAGAAAGAAAATTCTACAATGGGGAAGCCCGAAAAGCCCAGGATACTCCCAAACTAGTTGGCCCTCCAAAATTTGATTGCCCCATCACCAACAATCCACTGCGAATACTATTGCAGAGTAAGGATATGACAGAGAGTAACATTCCAAATCATGGAGTATCTCCCACCTGCGATGTCAAACTAAGATCCATCTTTTTTAATAGAGAATTGTTCCCATAGATATCTCCCCTCCAACACATTCGAAGCCAACCTTTCTACAAATAATACGTGGAATCCAAAAAACTCGTGTGGTTAAAACCACCCTCCTAAAAATTGTGAGCCATCCTATGCCACAATGCGCAATGTTATTTCCCGTCTTCTTGGGAATCCCAAATGATGCTAACCAGAATACGTTCAATATTAAGAAGATCCATATTAGGAGAAATAGTAGCTGATAATACAGGCATGGGAATGGATGTTAACACACTATTTACCAAGGTAATTCTTCCCCCAAATGAAGGAAAGTGGTTTTTCCAATTAAGAATACGAGCGTAAATTTTATCCACAATACCGTCAACCTGATGAATTCGAATATATCCCAGTAAAATTGGAGCCCCAAAATAATATATGGGAAAATGACTCTGAAAGACCCCTAAGTTATCTTCGATCCTCTTGCCCCTAGCAGCAGAGCACAACCTTGATAATTAAACACCACTCTTCCCATGATTGATGACATGCCCCCTACAATTACAATAAACATTAAGAATGTGATTGAGGGCCTAAATGTTCCTACTTCAACCGTTACGAAAAATACAGAGATCATCTGTAAAGAATCAGAGTGTAAACATAGTGACATGAATGACCATTTTCCCTTTCATTTTTCTTCATTAAATACTTAAAATACTAGCTAGTCAATCCCATTTTTTCTTCTGGGATGTATTTTATTGATATTTATATATTTATATAGATCTATAGGGCCATAATAAAAATAAATTTTACATTTCCTTTTAGTTCCGTTTATTATAATACAATTCCATTTTGATTCTGTAATTCCCCTTCCACCTTCAGAAAATATTTTCCTATCATTTTTATGAGTTTCTTGAGGAATATGATGAGGTCATTATAGATTATTTTACAATGCATGTTCAATAGTTTTAGAGTTGTTTTATAATTTTAAGGGCTTCTCATAGATTTTTTATTGAGAATAACCTTATTCTTAATTATGAAAAATTCCATTTTATGGTTGAGTGCGGACTTCTTCATTTTCATCATGTGCATAGAAATGAAATTCTAGTAGAAAAGTTTAATGTTGACATTATCTGTTAAATAAATTTTCCTAAGACTATAAATGATATTAGATCATATATTTTCCATGATAGGATATATAAGAGGTTCATAAAAAAATTATAAAAATTTATTTTATTTTAACAGTACTTTTACACAAACAAATTCTTTTTGTCTTTAATGGGAATTATAAGGTAGAATTTATTCAACTTAAATAAAAGTTATTGTCCCTACTAACATTTCATCCACATAATTAATAATTTTTGTTGTGATTTGATGAATGATGCATCAAAATTATCTTTACGGTTCTTATCTACAATAAAGAGGGGAGTGGAAATAACATGTCATTTTTTGTGTTTCTATAACTCTAGATTTTGGCCACTCTAATTACTTTAGAATAGAAAAGGAATTTTTAACCATTTTTTAATCTTTCAAATGATTAGAATCTATAATTTAGTGTCTATTGTAATGGTATCCATTAATCATTATTCAATTATGTACATCATGAAATAATAAGAATAAAAAAGGTTGATTATATTGATTTTGTTACTCTTTGAATTTGACATAGAGATCTAATATAGGAATGGAATTGGGAACACTATGGGTTATAATTCCATTAGGATAAATATAATGTTTTTTCTTTGAATTCTATTTAGTGAACCTATAATATATGTTTTCCATAAAGAGATTTTATATTCATATACGGTATATAAGAGACCTCTATTTTAAAAATATTAATTAATTAGCTATTGAAATTGTTCCTCATGGATTTTCAATGAAGAAAACATGAAAATTGACTATTTAATAAGGGAAATATTTCATGGAAAATCCATACTTGTGGAATTAGGGATGTGATCAAATTGTTAGGAGTGGTATTTCAAATTACAACATTACTTTAATCCTACCTTTTTTTACCTAGTTTGTCCTATAGTTGCCACTTTGGGACACATATAACTTCCAGGAAAGTTCTAGATTAGATTCAATTTTTTACAAACAATGTCATTGATTAGTGTTAGTTTTTTAGGACATGTAAATATTCTAAATTCCAAAGAAACATTTCATATAGACCTGAGATTCCATAACAACAATTTTTTTATTTTGATGTCTTTTGTGTTTTTGGAATTGGTTTTGAAGGACCATTTCCTAATTAATTTTTATATTCATACAAATTTATTATCATAGATTTTCTTTCTATGTGTATCAAAGATATTCCAACTATGAATAATGATGCAAGAGATGTGTCCCAATTCTTCAGCAGTAATTGTTTCTCTATATTTGGAATGCCAATAATAATTCACATAGACCAAGATAATAATTTCATCATCATCATGTAAGTTTTTATTCAAAGGGGGAAAAGAGAGTACATGCAACACCCAAAAGAGTAGGTCGGGATGAACAAGACTATGAGGGTCTAAAGTGGTGAAGACCAAGGGAATCCTCCTTAATGATAATATTACCCACCGAGGGTAGACTATGAAATTCCTGAAAAAATAAGCACTCTAAGTCAAAAAAAGTCACATACAGCAAGGTAATCCACTGCCCTATTACCCTTTGGCTAGGAGTGGGACACCGTGGTGCCACTGTCGAGAATACTGTGGAATTTATGAATTTCATATCCAATGGACCAAGTCACAACACCAAGACCCTTGAGTGTGTTTGATATAAGCTTATAATTTGTTTCATCCTCTACGGGGATCAACCTCTTTTATACAAATAGAGTAAGACCCACCAGCATGGATTTAGATGAATTATAGAGATAAAATCCTATAAAATATATGATTAAATGATTTTGAACATAATTATCCATTAAATATAACCAAAGGATTAAATGTCCTACTGCATGTGGAAGACTATGTTAATAATATATCATAGTGAAATCAAACAAAATGACTTTTTAAATCTCTATAATGAGATCATAATTTTTTTGACATCCAAAAACAAAATTGGATATCCTAGGAAATACCTAAATGATAGGGGTGAGGTATAAATCCCATCATGGTAATAAAAATGATAATGAAGCATAACATGCAAGTCATATGACATAACATGAGAAATTTCTGATGAATAATCCCTTGGAAGTATAACATAACTAACATGGAATCATAATATCATGGATACATTATAAACTTGAAGAAACATTTGACATGACATAAACACAAGTCAAGGAGAACCTCCAAAACAACATCACATGGTATACTGTGTCCCATAATTGATTAGGTTTACTCCAAAATATCATTCATACCATCTATTGAGAAATGAATATGCAATTCATTGTAACTATATCTGAGTGCACCCATCATAACATAAACATTCCTTTGTGTTGCAAGAAAATGAATTCAATCATTTTGCATAAACATAAAAATTACACATGGAATGAAATGGGTTGCATAATCATGTATTATAGTGGAACCATAGGGAATTTCATAATGGTTCCCATTAAAGAAGTTATTAAATAATTATTGGGTATTTTTATGTGAAAAATTAATCATATTACATGAAATTTATACTATTTAAATTGAATATGTAATATAGAGTGGAGAACCAATTGAGAAATGTTTCAACTAACTGGGGTTTTAGAAAAATTCTTAAAGAGTCTTTAAATAATGTATGATAATAATAGTTTCCATAAAACCAGAAGTAAAAAAAATGGTCTTAAATATAGAAAACTATTTTCATAAACCATAGAAGTTTTAAAACATATCATTGAGTGATACTTTAAAGGAGGCAAGAAAATAAATAAGTTCCCTTTAATCAGCTTTTCAAAATTAATTGAGAATGGGAACAATTAAAAACATGTATATACCTATAATAGGAATGTGAATTTATCTAGGTAAATATGTGTAGAGAATATATAAATAATATATAAAATGTAAATATAAAATTGAGTTAAATAGAGAGAAATCATAACCCAAAGAAAATAGGGATTTTCAAAGAGATCCCTTACATTATGTTCAAGAATCATTCTCCTCTTACACCTAATGTACTAGATAAAAACAATTATATTAACTAATTACTTAATTAATATCCATTACAACCATATTTTATTTATTATATTTTTTAAGATCATTTACAATCATTTTTATTTTATATGATGTTTAATTTTTTCTATTAAGGGAGCATGAATTTCATGGTTCAATCACTAGATCACTTGTGTATAATTATAGATATTAATTTAAAATAATAAAAGTAATTACATAATTTAAATGAAATGGAATTCATATCCTTCAATAAATTGAAATGTATCCCAATTTATCTTTTTGGTTTAAAATATGGATTATTCTTTTTGTAAAAAGTTAAAGATACTTGGTTAGTATATTTAAGTGGTTTTATCGACTATCATGAACTAGTTTTATTTTATTTTATATTTTGACTATATATTATTTATATAAAATAAAATATGATATATTATACCTATTAAATTTATATTTAATCATAAAAATATATTTATGAGTACCCTTTAAGGAGATAATGGAAAACGAAGTGCTTTGTTCATGGAGGCGATGAACCAAAATTATTATAAACAAAGATTTAGATTTAAAAAAGAAATAAGGGAGGTTATAAGATCGATGTTACACCATAATAATAACATTTAGATATATTTAAGACAAATATATTACTGTTTTGAGGTGATGCAGAACATATGGGGGTGGTAGAAGAAGAATAAAATCGAAAAAGAGTAGTCGAGAACCATACCTCTTCCTTTGGTTGTATCCTCTTAAGATACTCCTCAAGGATCCTTAAAATTTTATTTAGATAATAAAATAAGAAATATGATGTGGGGGGAGGTTTGGGATTATACTGGGAATAATTTTTGTATGTTTCAACGGTTAGAAGGTGTAAGGGGAATGGGTGGTATTTATAAGGGGATGAGAGGCGTGTTTTTGAATATTGTATTCATTAGTTTATAATTTTTTTTCATTAATGTCAATAGTACTGATATATTATGACTATATAAAGGTATTGTTTCATTATAGTTGAAATAATGTGTACATGCATCATCCATGACACTAAAAAATCATGTATTTAGCTTATAATGATAAATTCTCAAGTCTACTGTATTTTACTATTCACAAAAAATTCAATTATTTTAGAAAAATACCAAAAATCCACGCTAACCATTAGTCCATGTTCACATTATAAAAATGAAATCCATTTTATGAAAATAATTCTCTAAATTTAATTTTTTTAAATCCTCAATTATATAAAAAATATCAATATTAATATTATGATCGATTTTCTCACACATAGAAAAATTACTTATATTATCATAAAATTATATCATCATTATAATAAAACATAATATTAATTTAAAACCCAATTTTATTATAATAAAATTTCTTCAAAATAATTATATTTATTATAAAATTGTCATTAAATCAATTTTTTTTCAAAAATTCAAACACATAATTTATCATTTTTCTAAAAAAAATATGTACATGTACCAATATATCATATTTTAATAATATATGACTCCTAAATATTTTCATACACTTATATTGAGGAGGATACTATTAAAATGGTCATGTTATTATTCTTAATGATATGATTACTATTCCAACAGTCAGGTTATTATTCCAACAGTAAGATTACCATTCAAATAATCAAATTATTATTCTAATAATTAGATTTCTAATGTTTATATAGGATCCCTATATCTTATAAATAATTTATATTTCATTAATTCGTCATTTACTTATATTTATAGAAATCTTATATATATACTTATTTTCATGAGGAATATTTTATTACTAATATTTTTCTCATTTACTAATTATTATTCGTGACTAAGATTATTTTTTAGGATCCATCATATCCGTGTTTTCCTATTCTTATTATCATATTGTCCATTTTTTGTCCCATTATAATACATTCAATTCAAATGTCTATTTTTATATAAATATATTGTTCAAATTAATATAATAAAATTTATTTGGTTTCTTCATGTAGTGTATCTTTATTATATAATATTAAATGACAAAATATGACATGATTATATAGTCAAAAGGGAACTTCGTTGATGAAATAATGAGTAATTTTATTCTTCCCCTCTTTTATAAATTTCTCCTTGAGATTTTTTTATATACAATAGTGTAAAATTATGAGGGTAATTATCCTTCATCACTTCCTTAGGTTCACATATCACCTCATCATGCTAGTGGTTTCCCTGTAGTACATTGAATAGGTGACTTTTCATGTTACATAGGACATTATCTCTATGGTTGAATATCTTCATCAGATACCCTTCATAATATAGATTGTTTTATATGTAGAACACATCTACAGTCAGTGGGTATCTATTATGTAATTCATTAATAAGGATACATGCAATATTTCATATACTTAATATGGGGTTGGAGGGAGGATAGTTAATAAACCACAAATATGAGGCAATCAAGAATCTCAAAGGGGTTGATGTACCTATGTCTTAGCTTTCCCTACATCTAAAATTTCATAACTCTATTACATAGAAATATATAGAGGAGTACCTTATCTATAACCTCAAACTCCAGGTCCCTTCAATTTTTATAATCACAACTATTTACTTAAATTTGAGCATCCCTAATGTGAGACTGATTGGACTTGACCATCTATCATTTCCTTAACCATTTCATTTCCTAGCTGATTGTGTTTTCCAATATTATCCAATTATAATGGTGCTATACATATCTCCCATAATGTTCTTTATATGGATACATTTGGAGGCTTGAGTGAAATATATTATTATATGATAACATAACTTGAGTAAAATCTTTATCGCATCCTCTTTTGAAGTCCATTGAGCATGATCTTAAAATATATTATAGTGTCTAGATAGTCAATTCAGATTGTCCGTCATTTTTTTTTGTGATAAATCATATTGATGTTAAAATCTGTCTTTATAGTATGTTGGAGACTTTTCTATGAAATGGAGGTAAATATTAGATACTGAATGGATATAATTTATAATGGAGTTCCATGAAACCTCACTACTTATATAATGTATATCCATGAAAGTTGGTCGATTTAGAGCCCCTCTCAAATTTCAATGATGGGAGAAGTCTTCATAAGATGGTTCACCACAACCCATAGAGAATTATTTCCACTTGATCTCTTCTAAAGACTAGTGAAAACCCCATGGTTATGCTTTCCCATTTTTATATATGTATGGTTAATGGTTTCGTCATCCCCTTATACTTTTTCCTTTTATCATTTACATTATAACATGCCAGGAGTTTTGATGTATATTCAATGATCTCTTTATTATTATTATCCCACCAATATTACTATCAGAGATCTTCGTCCATATTCATGCTCATTGGATGGATGGGAAATGTCGATGGATTTGAATCATTCAATAACTCTTTTTCATCTCAGTATTTGATGGTCCAAGTATTCATGACCCAAATCTTACAACTTTGTATTCATTAATTTTAAACTCTATCGATTTCCATTTCCCTATAGCGTCCACATTCATATATATTTCCACATCATCTCTTTGAGAATCCATAATACTCTCCAGAATGTATAGTTGAGAAATAAATTGTGAAGGGAAATATGATGATCCTTCTATAATGAATCTCATGTACATCCTTTGAAATTATAGAAATATTTCATCCTTATCAATTCTCATAAGTGATAACATTTCAATATCATTTCTACATAGATCATATTCCACTTTATTTTCATTCCCTATATATAAGTGGATTGAGTAGTAATACTCCTTGATCAAGTATAACCACATACGTTGGCACGTATTAAACTCCCCCTACGTGAATATATATTTTAGGATCTTATGATACATATATATTTCAAAAATTTCCCCATCGAGATAATTCTACTAGATTTTAAACACAATGATCACTATATACAACTCCAGATCATGTGTTGGATATTTTAGATCATTAATTTTTAAGTACCTTGAGGCATAGACTATCAATTTATCATTCCATATTAGTACACATCTCAATACCTTCTTTGAAGAATCATTGTATGCCACATAAAGTACCCCACTTGAGGATAGAATGAGGATTGTTGTAGTGATAGGCCTCTTATTAAATTCCATTAATCTCATTTCTCATTCATCAGTCCAAAATATCATTACCACATTTTGAGTTAGGTTGTTTCGATGGTTTAACAATCATCATATGTTTCTCACAAATCATTATTAATACCCAGATATGTTGAGGAAACTATGGATATCCATTATAGATGCTGGTCTATTACACTCCTCAATTTAATTTGTCTTAAAAGGCTCAACATATAACCCTTTTCTCAAGATAACATTCCCTGAGAATGATACGTTGTCCATCTAGAAATCAAATTTTATGTATAATTAATATATTGAATCCTTTGAAAAAGTATTTAGTCTAGTTTCCAAATTCTCTTCACACTCCTCGTTTCTTTGGTAGTATACTAGAAATTCATTGATAAAGACTTCCTGATATTTCTGAAAGTAATCTATAATGACTCTATTAATTATATCCATAATGATTTGGGAGAATTATTGAGTTTGAAGGGCATCATTATGAACTCATACTGCACATTTATTATTTAATGGTTAGTCTTAGGAATATATTCATTTTCAACTTTCATTGGTGATATCCCAACTAATGTTTTGACAAAGAGAAATACTGGGCCAAACAAAGGAGTTCAAAAATTTCGTATATACATGGAAGGGGATACTTTTTCTTTTTTATGATTTCTATGAGTTAAAGATAATAAATATTGAGTTTCATTGACTCATACTCCTTATTTATTAAGGGGACTGGTTCACTCCATGATGAATCACTATAATATATAAAAATCCTTTCCAAATTCCCTTGTAAATACTTATTTTGGTATTCCAAATAATAGTGGTCATTATATAGGGATTCCTGAATATAGTCAAATATATAGTGACAAATAAACCATTACGTTTGGAGTAAGATTAGTAAACTCTTCAGGGAATAAATTTTTACAATACCTCATAAGGGGAATATCTTTACACATGATTCTATCTTTTCAATCAATCAATCGAGGGAGAAATTATAACTCATAATGTAATAATATCAAAACATGATAAGAATATTAGAAATGATATTAATACTTCACCTTAAACATGTACAGAATAAAAGGATGACTATAGATATGAAGATCAATCTCTACCTACTGAAAGCTGATTTTGACTCAATATAAGGATATCCAATAAATACCCAATATAGCATTAAACACTACTAATGGAAGAAAGACTGAATTTTATTGAATTTTTAATCTACAGAAATTGAATGAGTGGGAGTTATATACATAAGAAATAATAATTTCTCTATTTTTATTCCCAATGATATCTCAACCCCTTATTTTAATGTGGTGTTTTAATAGTTCCACTAAACATTAATGATATGAATGAATGTGTAAAACTATAATCCAAAAGTAAATTATCTATTCATCAATGAATAACCAGCATAACTATTAACACATTGTTTTTAGGATCCACCTTAGTAGTAATGATATAATTTTCCATTCTGTTCTCTCAATATATTAAAGGTTATTTTGTTGATTTTCATATAAACCCCTTCACCTATGTAATTGGTTCCCATAATTATCACATTCCTTATAGCTAAAAAACAAAATTTTCAACTGAGTGTTGATCAGAACATTATTTTCTTCTCTCACATTAAGGTGCTTCATCATAACCCTTAAACATAGATTATCCATGCCCATCTTTTATATAATTGAAGAATCTCTTGGTTACCTTTGGAAAAGATTAAATATTTATCTTTCTATGTTTTTTACACATAGAATTATTGGTTTTTATTAAACCATGGTATTTATACATATATCCTCTTAAAGAAAAATCCATCTTACACTTTTTATCTCTAGGAACCCAAGACCACTGAGACTCCCCAATATCCATCTCAACCTTGTTGTCATAATGAAAAATCTATTAAAATAGATCAATGTCTCTAATTTATATGATTTTCATAAACTCTAGTTTTTTCAAATTAAGAAATATCCCACGTTACTTTCATTTTTGGTGAAAAAATAATGATGTTCATCATGCAAGCCTTGTAAGGTTTTTATCAATGAGTTGATAGACTTATCTTATTTTTTCTTCATTCTATGTAATTCCCACTCCTATTTATGATACATAGTTTAAGGAAAACATTAATTGAAAAACATTGTACTGAATCCTTCCCAAACCATGGAATCAATATCCTACTTGGACTTCATGTTCATGATCAAAGTCTAGAACTGATCGACTTCCCATTCAGGGTCAAAGAAATAAAATATGACTTTCCCTTATTCAGAGCATTGGAGGATAAGCAATATCTTCTCAATAGATTTATTCTATTATTTAGATATGATAGTATCCAATGATCCACTAAATATGGGGTGTATTTTTTATATAAATGGCTCAATTTATACTTTTTTTCTTAGGATAATTATGTTTTTTCACATAACTCATGTTATTATTCAGTGAAAGATTTAGATGAGCCATTACTTCCATGAAGTTTCCTTAATCCTATCCCACAAGGATAGTAATATTATATGGGAAATAATCACATTACCTTTCACATTGGTTGTTGGAATAACTCCACATATTTTGTACCATTAGTAAAAAAATAAAAAATGAGATGAGAATACTATAACAACAAAACATATAAAAATGAAACTATAATCTTTGAAGTAATAATTTATCATTGAAATGGAAATCATAAATTTTGTGTTCGTATGATTCAATATAGTTTATTGATAGTAATGTTTACAATTATGTTTTATAACTTAATAATCTATTTAATTCCTTCATAATAGTTCATAAATATTTTTTGGAATTTCCCAAACCATATTCCCTGGCAGTATCAAACCAAGTGTACCACAAGGCCTCTTTTTCATGCACTGTGTAAAGATTGATTTAATGAACAATGAACCATTTTTTAGTTATTACACCTAGGTATAACTACTCATAAGCTATATCCACTTTTAGTATCAAGATGGGTATGTAATTACCAATAAACCACTCACTCTATACTTCACCAAAATTACAAGATACTTTCCTATACCTAGACTTATCCCAATGGATATCAGTAAATTATTCTAGTCCCCATCCCCATATTTAATTAGACCATCCTCTAATACTATGTATAGTGAAATACTCATATTACACATATTATTAAATGTTTTTTACTAAAATATGTTAAATATAACTAAAGGATCCAAATTCCGTGTGTCTTTAGAAGACTATGTTCAGAATACATCAAAGTGAAACTAAGATAAAATGACTTTATTTTAATCTACATAACTATATTATAAATCCCATTGAGATTTTAAAACTACATTGTCTAACCTGGGGAATAAATAAAATAAATTTATGAGTTATATATCATAGTAAGGTAATAAACATGATAATAAAGAATAGAATGTGAGTCAAACCACATAACATGATATAGCAAAAGAGAATAATCCTGAATAAACCCATGAGATAATAATATTATAAAAATGATACCCTATGATCATTGAAATATAAGAAAGTTTAATTATCATATATCATCACATAAACATAAGTGATAGATTACAAATAAGACTATTGGGAACAAGTTTGATGGAGAATGAAGTTTGAAGAGTTTTCTTTTGTAGAGTGTTGTACTTTGTTGACAAAGAGGTTAAATCAATTTAGTTAGTAAAATCCTTGTATAAATCTGATGATGCTTCGATGATTTCTATTTCAATAATATCATAAGTTACGAGAAGTTGTGATGCAATCTTAATGAATTAAAGGGGGTGTAAAGGTGTTTCCAGTAATATATAGGTTTGATTGGAAGTAAAGATGATGGTGGAAGATAAGAAAGTTATAGTACTTTCCATGGAAACTCTAACAATGATAAACCTAATCTATTGAAGGATCTATATCACAATAGTGGAGTTTTTTTATGAAAGAAGAAGATTTGTTGAAGAAGAAAAATCATAGAAAAGAATCATGAAGGTTATGGCTGAAGGCATAGAGTGCACAAAAAATTCAAGGGGGTTTGAATAGTTTCTCGCAATTGATGTTTCATGATTAGAATATCACCATTGGAAAAGGCATGGTGTGCACGAAAAATTTGGAAATGTGCACAAAAAATGAGGTTGTGCGAAATTTAGGTTTTTCACCCAATATGTAATGACAATTACAATTTTGTGTGCAATGGGTGTTTTGAAATCCAAATAGGGAGAAATTGAAAAGGCATGAAGCATGCGGAAAACTCATGAAAGGTCATGAAATATGAGGTTTCATGAAATAGTTTTTACGTGCATCAAGAGTGTTTTACACACAGAATATGGTTTTTCACATAGGGCCAAAAATGAATATAAATATGAGGTGACCACTATCATTTGTCAAGGGCTCAACACATAGAGAAATCCTAAGATCTGAATTGTGTAAAATAATATGCTACGTGTGTTGAGTGGAAAAGTGAGATGTTTGGTGAAATAGGTATTCCACACAAAAAAAAAGAATTTTTCTACGCAAGGCATTTAAATTGTGAGAAAGATACCCTTAAGGCTATGCAAACAAATCTTGGGTCTTCTCACGTATTTATTTGTGTGTATGGGAGGATTTACCAGCTTCTAGGTAGGAATGTAGAGAGTTTCATTTCGGAGAATACACTTGTTGAATTGTAAAGAACTACTAAGACATTATATTGCCCTATTTGTGCTAGTGGGTGAACACACACTTGCGTATTTTCATTCAAGTGATACATAAGTTTAAGGGTATATCCTACTCATTGTATTCCAAATAAATGGATTGTTTTCTAGTGTATTGTCTCTTACTAGATTATTTTCGTACCATACCAAAGACGTAGCTACTCCTGTTGAGTATTGAACCATGTAAATATTTTCATCATGTGGTTGTGTGTGTTCAATAGGGATAGAACTCATTAACTGGAGGCAAATGTTATTTCAAAATGAAAGAAAACATAAAATAAAAATTTATCACTGATTCACCCCCTTCACCTCTCAGTGATACATGGATCCTGATTTGGTAACATCAAAGGAAACACCACCTGGTGGATATAGTACGATCATAAATTATTTTTACTCCATAATCCCATGAATACCGTCAAATGAGACAAAAACAAAAAAAAATTAATGGGAGTGATATCTGGGAACACCCACCATAAAACAAATATTATTATTCGTTCTATGAAAAATATGTTAATCATAAGGCATAAACATAAAAAATGTCCATGGAATGAAATGGGCTATATAATCATGTCTTATACAAAAACTAGATGATGTATCACAATGGTTTTCATGAAATAAGCTATTAAATCCTTCATGGGGTTTTAGGTAAAAATATAATCAAATGAAATTAAAATTAAGATCATGTAAATTGAACACATAATATATAGTGGAGAAATTTTTTTAAAATGTTCCTTTAAAGTAGGTTTTCATGAAAAATGTTAATAATTCATTAAATATGGTGACATCATAATGGTCTCCAAAAAATATTGAAAAAAATTGTATTAAATTTAAAAATATGTTTTTTTAGAAATGGTATACATTTTAATAAAACTCATTGAATGATAATTTAAAGGAGGAAACGATAATAGAGGAGTTCCCTTTATTTCACTTTTTAAATTAAATTATGTTGGGAACCTTTAAAACCATGTATATCCCCATCAATGAAAAGATAATTTAAATATCTATATGTTTTTTGGAAATATATAAACATATATAATAATTAAATAAGAAAAATAATTACATATAGTTATGTATAGAGAGATAAATCATAACCCAAATAAAATAGGGTGTTTTTATATGGATATCTCATTATATGTTCTATTATAATTCTATTCATGCACTTAAGAATTATAGATAATCAAATTAGGTTCATTATTTACATAATCTAAGTCTATTTTCATATATATTTTTAATTATTATGATTTTTTTATGTTCATTTATAATCACTTTGAAGAGATATGATGTTTAATTTTGTTGTTTTGGGAGCATTTTTTTTGTGGTTCCATGGTCAGATCACTTGATTATAATTAATGATATTCTTTTCAAAAGGGAAAAATAAATAAAGATAAAAACCATAGTTTTATTTGACATCAATAAATTGAAATGGTCCCAAATTTCCCTTTTTGTTCTGATAGTGGGATGATTATTTTAGTAAAAAGTGGACATTACATGGTTAGTTCATTTAAGTTGTTTTATGAACTATTATTAACTAGTTTAATTTTATTTAATATTATGTCTAAATATTCATTAAAAACATAATAAATGTTATAATATAGGTATGATAAAGTTATTTAATCATAAAAATATTTTTATGATCCGTCTTGAAGGCGGTAATAGAAAATGTTGTTGGTTATTCACAAAGATAGTGAACCAACCTTATTGTAAACAACACATTATTTTTTTAAAATATAAGGGATGGAATAAGATGAATATTACCCCATAATAATAATATATTATTATATTTATGATATTTATGTTACTATTTTTAGGTGGATTTAGAACATATGGGGGTTGAATAAGAAGAATAAAATCAATAGAGATTAGTTGAGATCCTTACCTCTTCGTTTGGATGTATCCAATTAGCCTACCCATTAAAACCCCATGAAATAGAATTTAGATAAAAATAGTAGAACTATAATGTGGGGTAGAGTATTGTGAATATATTTCTTCATAATATTGGAAAGATCCAAATATTAGAAGGTCTGAGGATGAGGAATATTGTGGGGTGGTATTTATATGGGGAGGAGAATATTGATTTTTAATATTCAATTAATTATTATTTTTTTGGCTCCAAAGTATCAATATTAATGATTCTTGTGAATATATACAAAAAATTACGTATTTTATTTCTAAATAATGTGTTCTTACATCCTTGCTGACCCAAAAAATTCATGTATTTACCAGTGTTAAACATTGTATTTTATCATATTTCACTATTCAGAAAAAAAAATTCAACTATTTTAGAAAAAAATATCCCTCAAAATTTATTTATTTTTAGATTAAGAAAATTATATCCATTTTATGAAACTATTTTTCAAAATCATAGAAATATATATATTTTAATAATATCCTAATTTGTTAAAAAAAATAAAAAAATAAATATAATGGTCGATTTTCCGACCCACTAAAAAATTAATTATTGGCACATAAAATTATATTATCATTATAATAAAATATAATATTATTTTATAAAACCATTAAATTAAAATAAATTTTCTTTTAAATAGATATATTTATTATAAATTTTCTTTTAAAAGATTTATGTTTTACAAAAAATAAGAACACTTAATTTATCATTTGTAAACCATTTATTTACATATATCACAGTTTAAATATATCATAATTTCCTTTTATATGATACGGAAATATTATTTTACAATTATATAGGTGAGGATACAATTCTAACAATCGAGTTACTGTTCCTAACAGTCAAATGATAATTTTGATGGTCAGGTTACAATTCTAATGATCATATTACTATTCCAACTATCTTATTAATATTATGATGGTCAAATTTATAATTGCCATATGGGTTCCCTATATCTTAATAATACATTATATTTCATTCTTTATTCAGTAACATCTATTTATATCAAGGTTATATATATTTTCATTTACCATATGAATATTTTATTACAAATATTTTTTCCCATTTCTACAGTGTTATTCATTAGTGAAAATACCCTACAGGATCAGGGAGATCCATTTTTTGTATTCTTATTATCTTATTTTCAATTTTTTATATTTAAATATATTTATATTTTTATATACAGTTTTTTCTCTAAATTTAATGTTAGAATCAATTAAATAAAATGCTTTTGGTTTCATCATGTCGTGAATGGGCATTATATAATATAATATTACTAAATATGAGATAATAATATATTTGGAATAGAAATCATACTAATGAAATATTGTTTCATTAAATTTTTCCCCATTAAGAAATTTCTCCATTGAAATTTTGTTTTACATAGTAAGGTGAGAATATGTGAGGGCACTTTTCCTTCATCACTTTCTCCAGTTCTCATGTCACCGCCTCTTAATTTTGGTTTCCCTATAGTACTTTGACAAGATGAGTTATCATGTAATATAGACCATTATCTCTATGGTTCAAAATCATTACCAGATACTCCTAAAAGAGATATCATTTTACAGTTGCACTGACTATGAATTCAGTATATGTGAGGGATCCTCTGTATACTTCTTTAAGTGGGATATTTGGAATATATTATTTAATTGAGAGAGGTTTGGTGTTAATAATCTATGGCTCTCATGCAATCAAGAATCTCAAATTGGCTTATGTACCAGGGATATTGTTTTTACTTCTTCCAAAATCTCAAGAATCACATCCATGAATATTTATATATTGGAATACTTTATCTCTAACCTCTTACACTAAGTATATTTGATGATTGTCAGCATAGATATTTATTAAATTTGAGTATCCTGGATGTGTTATTGAATAATCTTTACACTTTATTCCATTCCCTTGACCATTTTCAAGTCCGGGTATATTTCACTATCCAACATTATCCCAACACTCAGTTGATCTAAATCCTTTATCATAGTGGTTTTTATATAGATTTGGATTCATTATTTTAATATATAGTCGTATGAGAAGTTTAGTAGAGGAATATTATAATCCCATGTCCCTTGAAATCTATTAATCATGTTCTCAATGTATCTTCCAATTTTTGGATAGTCTACTCATATTGGTTATCCTTTTCGGGGTGATAAGCCATGCTAAATTTCAAATTAGTGCTTAGATCATGTTGGATAAATTTATAGAACTTAAGAGTAAATATGAAATCATTATTATGTATAATTGTTATTGGTGTTCCATGAAGCCTCATTACATATCAACTGTATAATCTAACAATTTGATCAAGTGAAAAGTCATCTCAAATTGAAATAATGTGAATAGTCTTCATAAGGTAATCCACCATAACCCATATACCTGACCGAATGGCCCGAAGGCCTTCTTTTTTATTTTATTATGGATAATCCCCCTTTTAAGGGTTTAAGGGGAATCCGTACATGACCTGTAGGCCCAAGGTACAAGGCCCGACAAACCCGCAATACATGTCCCGAAGGCCCAGAGGCATACCATGCCCAATACATGACCCGTAGGCCCAGCCCACTTGAACTGCCCCTCCCCAGCATTCTACATCAATGATCACCAATTTCCCACCTTGCATTGCTGGTCGTCTAGAATTTTCCCGTACAAAGCTACACGATGCCTGGCCCCGATGGCGGTTGTCATACCCTCTCATTCTTCCAATCCGGTTAGCTCTACATCTGGTGTCTGCTACTCCTGTTGCTCTGATCCTCTTCTAGGGCATGTCTTGTGTGAACTGGGCCACTCCATGGTCTACGTGACCCGAAGGCCCTGTGGCTCAAAGGCCTTTGATGTCTCGAAGGCCCTAGAGACCCGTAGACCCAAACCGATGGCCCTAAGGCCCAAATCGGGTGAATGGTTCTAGCTGCTACAGTACCGAGCAGTACTACTACATTACTGCTATAGTACTACTACAGTAACCTAGAAATTCGCCTCCGCCCAGTTTTGAACCCGGGTCTCTGGGATGCCAAGCAGGAGCCCTTACCACTTGGGTATGGGCTCGTTGGACACAACCCATATAGAATTACTTCTCATTCATGTATTCGGAAAACTATAGATAAATTCCATGATTATTTTTTCCCATTTTCTTATAGGTGGGTGTAATGGTTGCATCATATGCTTTTACATTTTCCTTTAAACTTTCACATATTTACATACCACGTAGTTTGATATATATTCTGAGATCTCCTTCTATATATATAATCCTACCAATATTTCTCTCATAGACCTCGATATATCTTCAAGCTTCATGGGTATATGGAGAAGTTAAATCTATGTGCATGTAACACCCTGATATTTATGAATTTTTTTTAAATAAATTTAATTCTTTTGATATGTTGCATTATATGTTACACCGAGTCTTAATGAAACAACCCACTAAAATATTTTTTTTATAATGATAGTTATCACCTAGATGTTGGAATAGTGGTTATGAAAAGGATTAAATTAATAATGAAAATTTCTAGTTTTAATAAGTATTAAAAATTAATTCTTTTGTGACCAATTATTTAGAAATGTAACATAACAACCATTTGAAAATAAATGAAATCTTTTTCAAGAAGACTATTTTTATGCACAAAAATGCATTTTATCTCAAATAATTAAATAAATCACTTTTGGTGAATTATTTTAATAAATTTATATATATTATATATTAAATCTTGTTTTTAACATTTATATCTTATATTTTATAGGTATGATATAATAAGAAATCCAGTTTTAAACTAAAAATGCGGTATTCTAAAATAAAGTGTTTTCACATTTTTTCCCACTTATTTTAAAATTATTTTCATACATTTCTATAAAATATATTTTTTAAAAATAAACATAATTTGATAAATCATAATGGAAAAATTATTTTAGATATAATATTTGATAATTTTTCTAAATGATTTGTTTTCACTGAATAGTTGAAATACATGTTTTTATTAAAATTTTATTTTTTATTCAAAAAATTTAAAAGATATAGATTGTTTTAATATGGTTTTAAATGTAAATAGAGTTCAATTAAATATTAATCAATCCAATTAAATTCATTGTATTAAATTTCATATTGAAGTTTTATATAAAAACTTTTGAAACTTTTAAACATTTTCTCTTTGGAAAACTACTTTCTAATTGTGCCTGTGAGTTTAATTTTACATTAAAATATTCCACTAATGTGAATTTAATTTGGTAAAAAGGATTTAAAATTTGGAATAAAATATTATATAAGGTAATAAATCCAAACTAATTTATTAATATAATTAACTGTGAAAATAGTAAAAATTAATTACTCTCGTTATGGAAAAAACAGGTTTCCATGGGTTGAACTAAAAAGATAAGTGTTATAATGATCTATAACTTGCCTAAAATTTATTTTCAAATCATATTTAAAATTTCTCATCTATTATATATTATTTTTTTATTTGGATTCTTTTTTCATGTAAAAAATGGTTAACCTTTTTCTTTCCAAAAATAGAAGAACCCCACTCACTTCACCTATAAATTGCCACCCAATATCCTCTCATCTTCACACATACAAAACCATTTTTATCGACCAATAACTACCCTAATTACTTTCATAATTTCCTAGACACCACCTATATTCCTTATTAATATTATAAATCACATCTATGAATGATTTTATGTTATAGTTATGGGGGTTATCTAAAGAAGAGGTACAAATTTAAACTATGTGTTTTTATTTTACTTCTTATTCTAACTCCATAAAATATTTTTAAACTATTATAATATAATAATAATAAAGTATCAATTATAATTATGTTTGATTATTTTAATTTCATAACATATATCTATCTCTTCTTCCATCATATGGGATGTGAAATCATTAATCATTTGTAGTGTGGACGACTAGATCAGGATCCGATGTTATTTGTTTTCCATCACCACCTCTCACTACTATATATAATTATGTTTTTCATTTTTATGTATTATATTTATGATATTGAAATACCTATATACTTATAATACCACTTACATATTCTTACCTACCAACCCGTTGAAATACAATAACATCGCTTGTGTGTCTGGATTACTGCCACCAATCTAACTGTTTTGATGTGTTTTTTTATTTCCATTTTAATTGGATGGTAATAAGAATATATTAAATGAATATTTTTTATATTTTTTACATAATTATATGTATATAATAAATATATAACATATACCTTTTTACATTTTATTACATGGGGGATACGATATTGTTTTTCGTGTGTACAATGGACTAACGTCTCACAAAGCGATGTGATTTATTAATCACGAATGATTTTTATGCAGAGTAATAATGATAAATTTAATGAATATATGTGTTATATATGAAATTAAAATTATTTTATATTGTTAATATATTATTTAACTTCCTTTCATTTAATATGTAGAGAAAATGGAAACAACGTTCATGCATACATACAATCTATCATCTCCATGAATAATATATTTTATTTTCTATATATACCATTAATGGAATACTATAAATACATATATCATAAATATATATGATATATATATCCTTTTAAAAATTCTAGATATTATTTAAGGATGATAAAATTAAGGGACTAAAAATAAAAAAATAAAACATAGAAGAAAAAAAAGTAGTTATTATCTGAAACTTGATTTTAATAATGAATTGTAAATTAAGGGTGATAAAAGTCCATTATTAAATCATATACTGTATTTTATATTTAATAATGTTTGTATGATATATTTAAAACAAAATTATATTTATTGTATCGGAGGTTCAAACATGTTTGATGGAAGTCAATACTTATGGAACATATTTCGGTCTTTATTTTCACTTCTGTGAGACACATGAAACATTCACCAACTATTTTGTTATGTGGTGTATATAAATACCATGAATTTATATAATAATAATTTTCCTGAAAATTATTCTTATTTAAATATAAATTTTTTATCTCTCTTTCATGGGTTTTACGGTTAAAATTATACAAAAGAGCTACGAGATTTCTATCTCAATTTGTTTTCATTGGGACAAATGTTATGTTATGAACCTATGTTCATTTATGAGGTGTATATACAGAAAATATCACATTTATGTCAAATATTTATTTTTTCTAATGATATAATATGTTCCATTTAATTATTTTATTTCTAGGATCTTATTATTTTTAGTTACCAAAGTGGTAAGGGTTTTACTTTACAATCTCATTGTTTATCAGGATTGTTTAAAATTATGCCTCCAATGATGAAATATTATAATATATATCTCAATAAACTCATTTATGATATTCAAATATCGTAATTTTTAGATAATAAATGTATTCCTTTCATTTTCCTCTCATAAAGGACTAAAAATACTTAAGGATTATTTTTAAGAATAAATGCCCTTATTTTGGTCTTTTGTTCAAAAACCTTTTTCTTCCAAATACATGTTTTCTAAAAATTATTTCAAAAATGTTTTAAAATTATAAAAAGGATTAATTAAGGATATTTTTACACATTATTTATTTTTTACAAAGCTCTTCAAATGGAATCTTCTTGTCATTCTCCAAACAAGTTTTGTTTGGATTTTACTGAAAATGTAAAAGGAAACATCATTTTTAAATGATTGATATGAAAAACATTTACCATTACCATAACCTACAATTATTTAAATGAATTATTTATTAATTTAATATTTTAATTTTAATATTATATTTTAAAAAAAACTGTTTTCAGATATTTTATTCTAAAAAAATTGATTTTCCAAGAAAAATGTTGTTTTTCCTAAAGAAATATTTAATGTGACTTTTAAATATTTCTTTATAAAGATAAATGTATATTTTTTAATTAAATGATTTCAAAAATGGTTTATGAATTTTATGTTAAAAAATCGATGTGGAAAAAATATTTTCCACAAGAAATATTCCAAATAATCTTTCAAAACAATTTCTAACTATGATGATATACGTTCATGTAACATATGATTTACTAGGGATATGATCAAAGGAATATATTTTTATTCTTAATATGAATTTTTTTATGATTAAATTATTTTTATGAAACACGTTTCTCATCTATGTGTACTACCATGATAAAATTCTTAGGAAAACACCTTGTTTTTCATTATTTTTCGATAATTAAATGATTAGGAATCCTATTTCATTTTCATTGGGGATGTTATAATGTAATATTTATGAAAAATGTTTCCCTTGAAGTTTTTTGATATGATGAATGTTTTATAGATCCCATTTATTTTAATGGGTTCTGATATGATGAATGTTTTATCATCGTGTGGAATACATGTATATGATTTTCATTATGTCATGGGTTGAACTTATATCTCCCTCCAATGCATTAGGATAAGATTGGAATATCATAAAATAAATAATACCGTAATGGGGAGCAAACCAAGATCATTAAGAGAATTTGTCCTCTATGGTAGTCTTGGGAGTGAATCATAAATTCTATGATGGTTTGGGGAATGAACTCATTATACTATGATATCTTTGGAAATAATCCTTGACTACTATGGAAATAATTTTATATTTATTATTTATATTGAAAAATTATATATCATATTCCATTATTATGATGTAATGGAATATATTATTTTATTTCATTATGATTCATGTTTTATTATTTTCTATTATTTATTTTACAACACATGATTTTGATCTTTGATATACAAGACAAGTTTTTTATATGTTATTATCATGCTCTCAGACAATTATGCTCACATTATGTTTGTATATTTCTAATGTTTAATCTTACTATGATTTTTAGATCACCCTTTAATATATTTCACCTCCCTAGGATATGATGATAGGTATTACTTGTGATATGTATAATATGGGTTCTAGTCATGAGGAACTAAATGGGAGATGTTGTATCACTCTTATGAATGAGATGTTTATGATTTATTGATTCCAAAATCACAATACCTTTATGATCCTCTAGTGTATATTTGCATAATATAATGAATATTAATTTATAAAAGATGTACTATCAATGTATGAAAGTCTTGGTTCATTATCATTGGTATTAAAGGAAATGTTTAATTAAATTTTGAAAACTAAAAAGAAAAACCCGAAGTGAGATCCCATGGGATATGTCTAAGGATAAGTCTGAGGATATTTCAATGAATAGGAAAATATATTATAATATTGGTGAAGAATAGATTGATTGGTTTCCTAGTAATAAATCCCTATCTGGATACTATATGTGGATGTGGTTTTTGTACATATGTACCTTTGGGTAATAACTTTGAGAAAGGTGAGTAGGGAATGACTTGAGCATTAGTGAGTACATTAAAATGGGCCTTACTGTGCACCTCGTTAGAAACCATTGGGGAATATGCTTGGAATATTCACAACCACTTTAAAAACCACCATGAAAGATTTAAATATTGACCATGAATGACTTAGTTTATTCCCATGGTTACCTATATTGTAAATAATATATCATGATTTATAGGTCCTATATGTAATTTTTCTTCATTATGTGTTTTTACACTTTGAATATTATTTATCACAATATGATTTTTTTAGTCAATGGTGGGAACTAGAATGTTCTAGGTTAACATTATATGTGATGGAAATTTTTTTGATGAGAAACCAAATGGGAAGATAACTCGAGTGAAAGATATTTTCATTATGGCTGATCATTTTTCATCATGTATGATTAACAAGTTATATGTTAACAAACTCCTGGAATCACAAAAGATGATAAAGATAGAGTTATCTAAGAGATTGGCTGGTGGATAGCATGAAAGAAAGAATATTTAGTTTCTTATATATATAGAATTTGTTATGAAGAACCCAGGAGAATGTCTCGTAGGAACGAGAATGTGTTTTGAGTGTGGGAAATAAGGACACAAAGAAAGTAATTTCTTAGAAAAAATGATAATTTTTATTAACAAAATTGATGGTTATAATGGTATCCCTAATTTATGATAGATATTTTAATGTTTTAAATGTGTAAGTTATGAGAATTAATCAAATCGATTACCTAGTGGGATAGCTCATGAAGAGAATTAGCAAGGTGGTACGAGTAATATTTATATAATTGATGATGAAGAGACCACGAATCACATATGAAATGTTTGGGATAATTTAATAGTATTGATTATGTTTAATGTAAGATTCCTAATAAATTTGTGTTTGAGTAATCATAATTCAAGATTCATTTTTCATATTATAGTAAATAGGTGTTAAGAATAAGATTATGATGCCTCAATAATGGTTTTAGAATGAAATGGGATGATTGATATTTTCCATTTGGGAATTCAAGAAGTATGAAAAATTTAAGCATTTTTTAGAAGCAGTTTCACATTATGTAATTTTGAGAATGTGTTAAATAGAATATAAAGCACATAAAAGTGATTTAATGTAAAGGTTATATTTTACGAAAAATGCTTTATTAAGGGTATATAACCCAATTAATATTTTAGATATTGAGAAAAATGGGATTTAGTGTAGAAAATGAGATGATTGATATGGATAGAGTAAATTAAATTGTATTAATGACCTTGGAACACATTAATTGTTTTTTGAGAAAGTATCTTAAGTTATCATTCATGGAGTTTACATAATTGATGGTTTATGGAATATATTCAATAATATGTAGTTGTATTCAATGAATGAGTAATCATGTAGGTTTTCATTATGATTTTACGGTAATTCTTATTATTACTATGATTCCATATAATATATGAACAAGGTATTAACATATTTGGTATGTGATAATTGATAGATACTTTATTATATTTTTGAGATTAATTTTAAGATTATTTTAGAAAATTAATGGACCTTATTTATAAATGTTTTGAATTTTGGTTGGGTTTTAAGGTTCACTTGTTATACAGTGGTTTAAGATGATTTTTTCATGAGGTTATGAAGATTTATATATTGCATCACAATATGAATATTTATTCATATTGGATAACCAGTTCAAACCATTTTAATAACATGAGAGAGAAGGAATGACTTATCATTCTACTATGGGTCTTGTGAAATATTAGTGTTTCACACATTAAAAATTCATATTCATTTCATGGAGATAAAGATGAAGTGGGAATTGATCGAATCAAAACCAAATTACAAAATTTTTATTATGATAAAAATAAAATCTAATATATATATATATATATTCCCTTTGAAATTATGGATTGTATCAAAATGGTAGCCTATTGACTGTTGCTTCCACTGAACCTTTCTCGTGTCCATGGTGTCTTCCATGTATATCTCATGAGTAAGTATATATGTGATTCTTCAAATGTACTAAACCCATATGTCATTCCACTAGATTATGATCTCTCATCTGATGAAGAATAGTTTTAAATTATGGATCATATGGATAAAGTTCTATGAAAAAAGACTACTCACCTAGTCAATGTTTGGTGACGAAATCAACAGATTGAGGAAGCTACGCCGGAACCAAAGGACATAATGAGACAAACGTTTCCTCAGTTATTTCTTCCAAAGTGATGTGTTTTGAGGGTGAAATTAATTTTATGGTGGGTAGAATATAACATCCCAGAAATTTACAAAATCTATTTTCCTGATAAATTTAAATTATTCGATAGATTCTGTTATATGCAACACTAAGTCTTTACAAAACACACTACTCTAATATTATTATTTAATATGATAGTTAACTTTAGATGTTGTAATGATAGTTAAAAAAGGAATAACTAAATAATTAAAATATATGATTTACACATGTATATAAAATTAATTATTTGGTGTCCAATTATTTATAAAATAAAATTACAAAACATTTTAAAATAAAGGAAATACTTTTCAAAAAAATCATTTTTGTGCACACAAACACGTTTAATCTAAATAAATTAAAAAATCCACTTTTGATGAATGGATTTAATGAATTTTAATTGTTATATATTAAATAAAATTTTTATCAACTTTCTTATGTGTTTTATAGCCATGAGATAAGATTAAATCCAATTTTACGATTAAAATTGTATTTTTCTAAAAAACAGTTTTGTCAGATTTTTCAAAATTATTTTAAAATAAAATTTTGAAACATTATAAAATATATTTTATTGAATAAACATAAATTTTAAAATAATAATGTAAAAATTAACTTAGATTTACCTTTTCAAAATTTTATGAAAGGATAATTTCTTTTAATGAATAGTGAAAAATATTGGGTTTCATTAAAAATTTCAATTTTATTTGAAACATTTACAAGATATTTTTTTAATATGGTTTTAAAACTAAAATTAGTTGTTTCAATTAGATCAATTTAATATTTAATTTTTATATAAAAACATTTCTAACATTTGAATATTTTCTCATTGGAAAACTTATTTCTCGTCACATCTATGATTTTAATTTTAAATTAAATTTTGGAATGTCTATTAACTGCATTTGGTAAAATATATTAAATATTTGAAATCTTAATAATTTATAATAAATAATAATTTGAACTTAATTTTCTTACCATAAGGAATAGTGAAAATAGTAAGAATTAATTACTATAATTGAGGTAAACACAGTTTTACCGAGGGTTAAACCAAAAATATAAGGGTTAAAATGACCTACAATGTTATATAAAATATATCATATGGAAATATTTTAACCTTTTAAATTATAAACTCTATAAGGGTATTTTTTAATACTTTTCATGTAAAAAATTTTAGTATAACTTTTTCTTTTAAAAAATGACAAGTGCGCCACTCACGTCATTTATAAAAGATTGGCCCCTCTCTTCTCCTCTTCACACATCCAAGAACATTTGGTTTAGAAAATATCTATCAAAATATATTTATCATTCCACACCCCATACATCATATTATAAATTTTGAGATCATAAATCAAATATAAGAAGGATTTTTGTTCGACCTAAAGTGGTTCTATAAAGAGGAGGTAATGTTTAAAACCATGTGTTTTTTGTTTTACTACTTTTAAATCATTAAAAAATTATCCAATTATCTTTATATTATAAAAAAATTCTCCGATATTATAATATGTAATTTCCTTAATGTAATAACTTAGATTCATCTCCACTATCATCAAATGGGATATGAATTTGTCTTTCATGTGTATGGAAGACTACCACCTCATGAATCGACGTTATTTGGTTTCAATCACCCGCAGTCACAATAGGGAATATTAATGGATTTAGTATTTACATATTATATTTATGATATTACTATTACCATAAAATAATATTACCACATATAAATTCTTACATCCAAACCCATTGAATAATAATAATGTCACTCGTGTTTATAGAGGACTACCGCCTCACGAATTGATGTGATGTGTTTTTTCATTTCAATTTTCTTTGGATAGTTATAAAGATATATTACATGAATATATATTATTATTTTAACATAATAATAAATCTTTAATAAATATATAACATATAAATTCTTACACTCCATTATGTGGGGCATACGATGACATTGTTCAGGTGTACGGGAGACTACCACATTTCGAACTGATGTGATTTGTTTTTCACTAACACTTTTCAGGGAAGGTAATTAGAGAAAATTTATTGAAATTATGTAAATTTATGAAATAAAAAAATTATAATATTAATATATTATTTACCATTATTTCACTTCATCTGTGTAACACCCCAAGTTTCCACAGTATGCTTCTCTTTGATTAATACAATAGTGTGTGATGTACGCAACACCTAGTTCAAGTGCACCAAGACCTATAAAACTAGCCATTGAGAAAGAAGATATGAATTTTAATAACCACATTCTTATCTTTATATATATTACAAAAAATTTTAACATTTATATTTTCTGCTTCTTAGACATAATATAATGACAAATTCAATTTTTCAGATAAAATAAGTATTTTTCAAAAAAAATGTAGTTTTTTCTCCTTTTAATGGAGAACCCATTATAAATACAATATTTGACACTTTTATATGTTCTATATGACAAAATAAAATTTTTATTTAGAACCGGAACACAAAAATATACTTTGGGTAAATTTTTGATATTTTTATGAAAAATTCATTTTTGTGAATAGTGAAAAATACTGTATTTTATTTCAAAAATGCATTTTAATCTAATTTATTTATATGGTTATATTATATTTTTAATTTTATTTAAAGTGTAATTAAATTATATATTTACCATTTAATCTAATTTTGGTCATTGTAAGTAATTTCAATTTGAAATTGGACCTAAACAAGTGTCAATCCTTTGATAGTTCTTATTTCTTTGAAAATTCGCGTTTTGTTTTGACAATTGGAATTAATTTTAAATTAATCGATGAAACTTCTATGTTTTTAATTTGGTAAAATTGGAATCATTTCTGAATTCAGAATAAGAAATATATTTTATGATGATGTTTTGGTATTTTTATAAAAAACATCAATTTTTGAAGAATAGTGAAAACACTAAGTAGTAGTTAAAAAATAGAATTTTTCATTTAAATGAAATTTTACCACTTCTGTGAATTGAATTTAGAAATTACGACATAAAAGTTTGTTAGTATTATGTAAAATGTGGATCAATAAGATGAAAATAATTTATGGTTAATAGTAACATTTGAATTTTATTTACTGTGGTTAAAGGTAAATTGTGTAATTCAAGGTAAAAATAATATTATAATAGTATTAAATTACCCTAAAATGTGTCCTAATCCTATTTTTTGGTTCCATTCTGGCCATTGGCATCCTTTGGTCGATTTTGGGACCCCATGGAGCAACTCAAGAGTGATAATGACTATTTATATTAATTAATTTAAAGTAATGACAAAAATAACATAAACAAATATCTTTTAGTAAATCAATTCTTACATTGAGGTATATAAGTTATCTCTTAAGCTATAAATATTAATTTTAAATCTAAAAAAATTTCCTACATCGTGGTATTTTTTTTATTATTTGTATACATCAAAAAAAATTATTTATGATACAATAATGATGCAGTGTTTACCTCATTAATGATTGATTTAAATAAATAAGAGAATAATGATTAAAAAAATTTCCAAAACCTGTATAATTCTTATTGGATGGTTTTATTTAATACTATATTCATATTATCTTCAATTGTAATAAGTTTTTGACCTATAGAAAATGAAAATCATTATACAATAAAATAATATTTTTAATCATTTTTAAAGAACCCCTCCTCCCGCTTACAAAAAGTCCTCACCTCTAACCCATTAATCAGACCTCTCAAGACACTTGGATCATCTAAATTTATCCAAATAAACTCTCAATATCCCTCTATTCCACCTATAATCCTTACCTTAGGCATAATTCACTTCAATAAATCCTTTTGGTTCAAACAAAAGTGAGTTACTTGATTTAAAGGTAACGTCTTCTCTTAAGTTCATTTATTTTATTTTACTTCTCAAAACCCCTAAATTATTTTATTATTTTATTTTTAACCACTCCAGTATCCTAAATATACCATTTCTTTATATGTAAAATATTATAACTACACTTACACACACCTACTTCTAATGGGTAAAGAGAATATTGTTTCTTTGGACGAGAAACTAGTGCCTCACGAAACAATGATTGTTCAATATTCTTATACCACCTCTTATGGTGGCCATTAAGATGGAAATGAAATTAATTGTCATATATATTATTTTTATAATGACTCTATACATCATTATTTTTGATTTATATCTTACCTTTATTGTTTCCATAATGGGTAAATACGATAATTTCATTTGAGGAAGTGCGGACTACCACCCCCTCAATGTGATATGACTCATTCATGCTATATGTTGAACATATAAAAGATGGATATAATTAAACTAAATAACATAGATATTATAATATAATTATAATATACCTATTTTTTATTATGTTTTCATTTCTTTTAATATAAAATAGAAATGAATGTAGCGTTCATGTGTACGTACATCTTATAGTCTCTATGAACCGCGCGTTTCATTTCCTAACATCAAATGATATAGAATAATATAAATATATATAAACTGGATAGATATATGATATATATTATATCTTAATCATGAATATAATTCTATAGGCAATGTAATTTTAAACACATAGAAATTTTTTAATTATAACATGTTCATTTTTTGACTAAACTTTCGAACTTCGACAAAATGTCCGATATGAACTCCAAAAATTAAATAATTGTTTTAACTAGGTAATAAGTTATATAAAAGTAATTAAAAACTAAAAAATGTTCTTATGTAAGTAGAAATTAACTTATGATTATTATTCATGAATAACATAGAACATATGAGTCAAGTCAAACACGAGGTAAGGGTTTGCTTATCTCAATTTTAATTCTGTGAGATTTCAATTGTTCGCCACATACTTATTTCATGTGATTCATTATGTACTTACATTTTATATATATTATCATGATTCTATTTATAGTCTTGGTATTCTATGATTAATTTTTCGTTTATTAACTTTTTTTCATTCGACTCGATTGATTACAACGTGGTAAGGGGTTTCTAATCTCACTTTTAATTCTGTGATATTTTCATTGTTCGCCACTTATTTGATGCATGTCGTGTATTGTGTACTTAAATTTAATATATATTATCACGATTCCAATTATATTCATGGTATTATGTAATTCATTTTGTGGTTATTAACTTTTGGTCTTAGGACTCAATTTATTACAATGTGGTAAGGGGTTTTTATCTCATTTTTTATTCTCATGAAATATATGTTATATTCCCCCTATTTCTTTTTGTGGGGTTTATATACAATCTGTGATTGTATTATTATTATAATATACTTTATTTATGAGTATTTTCAACTTCATTGTATGATCCTTCTTTCATGGGGTGTATGTTTTGTAAGTTACCAAATCGGTTAGGGATTCATTCACCCACCAGTTTTTAAAAGACTTCATTTCTGAAATGTCTTTTAATTTCAACTTTTTTATATTAGGATTTTTTATTATATAATCTTATATCTTTATATTTTGATTCCAAGTTATTATAGAACCTTTTATATCTCATTAAATTATTTTATTATCTTTTAAGTGACGTAGTTAGGCTGTCAAAGTTTTTAAAGAATACTTCTTAACCCATTTTTAATTCTTTGGGTTAAACTTCTACTTTTTTATTATGTCGTGCTATGAATATGTTTGAATGAACTATTATTTTTTAAAACATAATATCCACATATATGTTGTGTATTCATATTTTTCATGCATAATTATGTCATTGATTTATCCTTAATCAAAGGACACGGTCTTTGTAAGGGTCTTTTTTCTCAATTTGCATTCCATTGAGACTTATTCGTTTTTATACACCAATTCAATTTTATATGGTTTATATACTTACTTTTGACATTTTATATCACGAATATCATTATTATCATGATATTATAATCTTTGATTAATGTTATTTCTCAATTATTTATATTCAAGCATCTCCCATTTGGTTAAGAACTCCTAAACTAAAGTATTGTTTTAAAGATTTATTCTTCTAAACATTTATCATTAATGTCCACATTATAAAAATGGTTTTAAAGATTGATTTATATGGTAATTAATGATTTAAAATTAAAATTAATTTTAAAAGAATCAAGGCGGTATGAAACACTTTGATTCTAAATTCTATTTTTAACAGCTTTTTGATAAATAGTGAGTCTTTTAAATGTTTTCAAGAGAAAAGAGATATTTCTCTCAAATTGTTTTAATGACTATTTTCAACTATGTCAATATAATTCATTATTCGTAATTGAGGTTGATTTATTATAATAAAATCATCCATATTGTATTGAATGAGTTATGTTTGACTGTGGATGTGCTATTTTTATACCATTCATGGTTTGTGGTTAAAATATTGACATTTTGTAAGCTAGTTTTAATATGAATGTTTACATTATGTTTCAACCTTTTCATATGTGGAATGTATTATACTTAGTAAGTGATGGGTGGAGCCTACTATAGCTCTTCAATGACTCGATTGGTATCATGAGACAAATAGGGCCTTGGAATAATACCTTGACAACATCGTATTTGTATTCTTAGCATAAGGTTTTGACTATGTGGTTATGATGGCCGGTATTATGCAATACATCATTGTAAAATGGGCTATTGATATTAAATGTGATAATTTGTCTAGTAGAATATCGATGGGAAGAATTAAATTGTATTATTTGATTATTTTTGATATATTATGCTTGATTTTAATTTTAAAAGCCTTGTCTTTTATTCTTATACATTGCCTTAAACATTTATGCGTATTTATGAAAGTTTCCACTATATTGTGATCATTACTGAGCACCTGACTCACCCCTTTCTATGTTTTATTTTTCCTAGGATGCGAAAATGTATATTATGACTGACCTGCAGAAATATTCTAAGGGATATGACTATTTGTAAAGAAGACATTGTGGTGGTTTTTTTATTTTATAATGTAATGTAGTGATTATGTATGTATCTATTACTTCCAAATCTACTAAACTGATCGGTCTTTCGGGATTTGATCCCTTTTGATAATGCCAATGTTATATAATAATTCACCGACTCTAGGTCACTAGGGTCGACGCATTGTAGTTGGTATCATAGAATGTTTAGTAAAAACCTTATATGATAGATTTAGATAATCCCTGAATAGAAAACACTACCCTAAGATATACTTTGTGGAGTAGTATAGAATGATATCCAGAAATTTTGGTAATGTAAATATTATTTGGGTTTTCTATGAAATACATACCTATCTGTGTAAGAGCAGGTAGTGGCGGCTCTGGCACAAATGTACCTAGGAGTAGAAACTCTGACAAGGAGTTTCGGGCATGACCTGTGGTATCCTGTTACACGACAACATGCCTTGCTACACTCCTGGTTACAAAACTCCCGGGGTATATTCTTAGGATAATTTGCATTCTATTTACCAATTATTTTGAAGGATATTAATATAATATGATAATAAATAATCTTGGTTAATCATAAAATGTTTTAGATCGAAAATAATGTGTCATAATATTCTCTAAATGATTTTATGACTCCCACAATGCTTTATTGTGTTATTCAATGGCTACATACTAAGGAATTCATAGTAACATTGAACATGATGTACAAGGTGGGAAAGATTATGGAAATGGGTAAGTAAATGGAATTTTGGTAGGCGTAAAATATATCGTGTTCATGAAGAAGTAGGTTTCCAAAAATATGATAAAAAATATATACATTCACCAAATCCCAAACTCAATAAAAAGAGAAAGGTGGAGAATGATAAGAGCTCCAGCAATAGAAACCGTGGAGAAAAGAAACCTCAATTTTCATCATGATATAAATGTGGAAGGAGAAACCAAGAAACATGTCTCAATGGGACACATAAAATCATTATGTGTGGGAATGAATGACATAAAGTAACGAATTGTCGAGGAAAAATAGAGAGTATTATGGAAGAAAATAGAAATGATCCACAGAATCCCATTAAATTCATTTTCTGTAAATGTAAGGGAACATGGAATTACCCAAGACAATTCCCTATTATATAGGATAACATATAGGCCAAGGGAGAACCTTTGTGGAAATAAATGGATTCAGAAATATTTAATGGTTTTAATGATGTTTTTTATGGGATTACATTGGATGATTATTTCTCTTGTATGAGTAACCATACATTTTGTTATGTGAAAATTCTATTTGAAGAAAAATTATTTTTTCCATTGTGTATATAGTTATAAATAACCATTTGGATTTATATAATCCTTGAATTTGAGAAGATTATAGGTTATTAATTTATGGGATGAAAATTTTAGGTATGAGATAACATTGGTGGTTAAATTTTGTAATGTTTATTTTGAGGGATTTAAATCATTTTGGGAATGTTATAAAATAATTTTTTTGAAAAAGGAAACACACAGACTGTGTGACAACCTACCGCGTCAGAGAAAGCTGTAGGAATTGAACCGACAACCAAAGTGCGATTAGGATTTATCACTTACCACTGGACTACGTGACGTCCCTAGTTAGCGTGACTAATTATTTTTAGTTAAATAACTTTATTAATCAATAATAAGTTTAATTTGGATCTTATGTTTTATCAAATGGATATCCTTAGTATATAAAAATGATTTGGTAATTGAGTGATAAATGTTATATTGGAAGACATACACTCTGTTGGGAACACTATATTCCTAAGGAAAATATAATACTAAGGAAATTCATTTGAGGAGTAATGGGGGATTTTTTTATTTTTTAAGAATCAATGTTTTTTATAGAGATTCATGTTATTAATGGAAACAATTAACCTATCATAGTGAATATGTGATTTGGGTAATTACACTTTTGTATGAGACATTAAGAGTGGTTGATGTTATTTAGAGATAAATGTTAAGATTTAGTATGAAACACTATGGGATTAAATTCTTCTGAGTTTTGGGTTTCAATCTTAGTTTGGATTATATTGAAGGATTTTAAGGACAATTTTATATTTCATGGTCTTTATTGGACTTTGGGTATTGTTTGTTGAATTTTGGAAATTAACATTAGTATTTATTCCTATAAAAGATTATGCATTTTGGGGATCATCTGATCTTGTAGAAACCATTTGGTTTCAGTTAATCTCTAAAGGCAAGGGATATATATATTACATCCTTTGTAGATCCTGTGATTCTCAAAAAGTTGATAGCAATTCAGGTGTGCCCAAGTAATCTTGAATACTCATCATTTGGAGAAACGATGAGTTAGTGGTAGAAATTTATTAAAGGATGAAAGTCTACTTAAAATGTAAGTATATCTCTTTATGTTCTTAGTCAATCTCATAAATAAATTCCCTAACTTTATGAATTGGAACACAAAACAAAAAAAATGTTGTATGTTTTCTTTTCATGTTGGGAAACTAATGAACGTTTAACCCATCACAAGTTTGTTGTTTTCTTGTTTTTATCTTTCTCTTGCTCATCTTTTCTATCACTCTCCATAAGAACATACAACTTATTTTATCTTCCATATCAATGTTTTCCTACAAGGAATCCATGTATGGGTTATCTTATGAGAACTTTTTACTTCTCTTTCTTTATTTTAATGTGATAGTTGTATTGACACTTCTTCTGATATAGGACTTTCAATGAAGTTCTCAAGCCTAATTTTAAAATTGAGAGGATGAAATTTCCAAAATCATGGAAGAATGTAATACCCTAAGCTTCCATGGTATGCCTCTCTTTGAATAATACAATAGTGTGTGATGTACGCAACACTAAGTTCAATCGCACCTCGACCTATCAAACTAGCCGTTTAAAATAGCCGTTATGAATAGTAATAACCACATTTATAATTTTATATATCCCATATAATTTTAAAATTCTTCTTTGGTGTTTCTTAGACATAACATAAGGATATATTCAATTTTTTAGATAAAAGAATTACTTTTCAAAAAAATGTTGTTTTTTAGCTATTTAATGGAGAACCCTTTCTAAATCCAATATTTGACACTTTTATATTTGGTTAATTTTTTGGTATTTTTTGGATAAAATTATTTTTTTTATGAATATAAAAATATAGTATATTTTAATTCAAAACATCCTTTTAATCTAATTTATTTATATGGAAAGGTTATCTTTTTAATTGGTTTTAAAGTGTAATTATATTATATTTTTACCACTTAATCCAATTTTTTTCATTGTAAGTAATTTCACTTTGAAATTGAACATAAAAAGTGACAATATTTTGATAGTTATTTTTTTAGAAAACACACATTTTATTTTTAAAATGGGAATTAATTTTAAATTAATTGATGGAACTTTTATGTTTTTAATTTGGCAAAATAGGCATATATTTTGAATTCGGAATATCAAATATACCTTAGGATGAATTTTTGGTATTTTTCTGAAATACTTCAATTTTTTGATGAATACTAAAAACACTAAGTAGGAGTTAAAAAATGACTTTTTCATTTAAATTAAATTTTACAGCTTCTGTGAATTTAATTTCGAAAATTTGACATACATGTTTGTTACTATTAAGTAAAATGTGGTTCAATAATATGAAAATAGTTTTTTGGTGAATAGTAACATTTGACTATCATTTATCACGTTTCAAAGAATATATGTTAATTAGAAGAAAAAATAATATTATAATAATAATATATTAACCTAACATGTGTATTAATCCAATGGGTTGATACATTTCCGACCATGGGAATCCTTGGGTTGATTTTTGCACCCTATGGAGCCATTTGAGAGTGATAATGACACTTTATATTAATTAATTTAATGTAATGACAAAAATGACATAAACATATATCTTTTAGTAAATAAATTCTTAAATAGTGTTATATAAGTTATATATTAGACTATAAATATTAATTTTTAATATAAAAAATATTTCCAACATCATGGTGCATTTTTTTTAATTTTCAGACATCAAATAAATATAATTATATGGGAGACAAGAATGATGCAATGTTTACCTCATTACTGAATGATTTAAATAAATATGATAATAAATATTAAAATAATATCCAATACCTATCCAATACTTATTAGATGATTTTATTTCTAACAAGAGTTGTCTTATCATGAAATTTAATATGTTTTGGACCTTTAGAAACCGAAAAACAGTATATAATAAAATACTATTTTCAAACTTTCCTAAAGAGACCCTCCTCTCCCTTATAAAAATACCTCACCACTAACCCATTACTCACACCTCTCAAGCCCCTTGACTCATACAAACTCTACCCGAATAACCTCTCAATATCCCTCTCTTCTATTCAGAAGGCTTACCGTAGGGAGAAGGAATATTAAGGAATCCATTTGGTTCAAACCAAAGGGAGTTAACCAATTTAAAGGTAATGTCTTCTCTTAAGTTCTCTTCTTTTATTTTATTTCTCCAACCCCCTAAACTCTTTTATTAATTTATTTTATAACAAAACCAATATCCTCAATATACTAGGTTTTTTATATAAGATATATTCTAACTACACTTTCACACACCTCCATCTAATGGATAAGGAACATACTATTTCTGTGGACGGTGAACTATTGCCTCATGAAATTATGATTGCTCATTCTTCTCCAACCACCTCTTATGGTTTCCATTAAGATGGAATTGTATTTACATGTGATATATATTATATTTATATTATCTATATACTTATTTATTTATTTTTTATATCATACCTTTATGGTTTCCATAGTGGGTAAATACTAGAATTTCATTTTAGAAAATGCAGACTACCGCCCCCTCAAACAGATATGACTCGTTCATTTCATACATGGAACTTATAAATAATTGAGTTTATTAAATTACATAACATAGATATTATACTGTAATTATAATATACCTATTTATTATTAATTCTTCAATCCTTTAAATATAAAATAGAAATGAAAGTAGCTTTCATGCGTACGTAAGGCTTACCGTCTCCATGAACGGTGTGTTTCATTTCTAAACTTCGAATGACATGGAATATTATAAATACATATAAAATGAAAATATATGATATATATGATATATAAATCATTAATAACATTATGGAGATAATTGAATTTTGACCACATCAAGAACTTATAATTATAACAAATTCATTTTTTGACTTATTTTCCGAACATCGACAAAATGTATGATATAAACTCAAACAATTAACTAACTGTTATAGCAAGATATTAAGTGATAAAAAAAAGAATAATAAACATGAAAAATGTTCTTGAGGAATTATAAATTAACTTAGTTTTATTATTCCTTTATAACACGAAACATACGAATCAAGTCATACATGAGGTAAGGGGTTTCTTGCTAACTTTTAATTCCGTTAGATTTCCATTGTTCACCATGTATTTATTGCATGTATTGTATTGTGTACATCCATTTGATATATACAATCATTATTCTATTTATATTCATGGTATTATATGATTTATTTTGGGGTTATTATCTTTTGTTCATACAACTCTAATGACTATAACGTGGTAAGGGGTTTCTTATCTCACTTTTAATTCCATGATATTTCCATTGTTCACCACTTATTTATTGCATGTGGGGTATTTTGTACTACCATTTAATATATATTATCATGATTCTCTTTATATTCATGGTATTCTATGATTCATTTTGTGGTTATTAACTTTTAGTCTTTAGACTCTATTGATTACAACGTGGTAAGGGGGTTCCTTCTCACTTTTTATTCCTATGAGATTCATGCAATATTCCCACTATTTCCTTTTGTGTGGTGTATGTACATCCCATGATTGTATTCTCTATGTAATATGAATTAATTTATGAGTATTTTTATCTTCCTTTTATGATCCTTCATTCATGGGTTGTATGATTCGTAAGTTACCAAATCGCTGAGGGAATCTTTCACCCTCCTCCTTTTGAAAGACTTCATTTATGTTATGTCATTAAATATACACTTTATTATATCAGGATATGTAATTATATATCCTTATTACTGTATATTTTGTGTCCAATTTTTGATAGAACATTTTCTCCCCCATGAATGCATTTTCTTAATTTTTATCTGACTCTGTTAGGCTGTTGAATTTCGTTAAGAAAAGTTCTTATCACAATTTTAATTCTTTGGGTAAAACTTCGAATTTTTGATTATGTTGTGTTATGAATATGTTATAATGTTATTTGACTATTTTGCAGTTAATATCCACTTGTATTGGGGTATTCATATTTTTCACACATAATTATGTCATAGATTTATAATTAATATAAGAATATGATCTTTGTAAGGGACTTTGTCTCAATTTACATTATATTGAGACTTAATTGTTTTTATATACTAATTCACTTTTATATGGTGTATATACTTCCCTTTGACATATTATATCATGAATCTCTTTATTATCATGATATTATAAGAATTTATTAATGTTATTCCTCAATTATTTTTATTCAAGAGTCTCTCTTTTGGTTATGAACTCTTTAACTAAAGTATTGTTTTAATGATTTATTCTTCTAAACCATTCTCATTAATTTCCATGTTTTATAAATGTTTTTATGGATTTATTTATTTGGACCTGAATGTTTTAAAATTAAAATTCCATTTAAAATTTTCAAAGTGGTATGCTACACTTTGATTCAAAAATCTATTTTTAACAGCTTCTAAATAAATAGTGATTTTTAAATGTTTTCATGAAAAGGGGGATATTTCTCTCAAATAGTTTTACTAATTATTTTTATATATATAAATATACATAATTAATCTTAATTGAGGTTGTTTTATTATTATAAAATCTTCTATATTGCATTTAACGAGTTTTTTTTTGACCGTGGATGTGCTATTTTTTTCCATTCATGGGTTGTGGTTAAAATATTGGCATTTCATATGTTAGTTTTAATATTAATGTTTAGATTATGTTTCAACCTTTTCATATTTGTAATGCATTGGACATAGTAAGTGAATGGTGGATCCCGCTATAGCTCCTTGATGCATCGGTAGGTCTAATGAGACAAACTAATGTCTTGGTACAAGGACTTGACAAAATCTTATTTGTAGTCTTAGCACGAGGATTTGATTATGTGGTTATGATGTTCGACATTATTCATTCCACCATTATGAAATTGGCTATTGATATTAAATGTGATTATTTGAATTTTAGAATATCTATGTGAATAATTAAATTGAATTATTTGATTTATGATTTCCATGTTATACTGAAGATTATGATTAAAAGGATTTATTAAACATTGCCTTAAATGTTTATGCTTACTTATGAAAGTTTCCGCTATATTGTTATCCTTACTGAGCACCTGAGATCACCCCTTTCAATGCTTTATTTTTTAAAGGATGTGAAGAAGTATATAATGATTGACCTGCAGGGATAGTCTAAGGGACATGAATGTGTAAAAAGGAGAGAATGTTGTTGTTGTTTTTAATTTTATAAAATAATTTAATGATTATGTATGTATCTAGTACTTAAAAGACTAATAAACTGATCTATATTTTATTATTTTATCCATTGTGATCATGACATTGTAATGTAATAATGCACCAAATCAGGGTAACTGTGGTTGGGGCATTACGGTTAGTATCGGAGGAAGTTTAATACAAACATTGGAAGAAAGATTTAGAAAAACTTTGTTTAGTAAACACAACCCTAAGATATACATTACAGATCTGTATAGAAGAACATCCATGAATTTTGTTAATGTAAATATTATGTGGGTTTTCCAAGAAATACATCTCTGTTTAGATACGAGTAGGTAAAGGCGTCTCTGGAACAGATGTACCTAGGAGTAAAAAATTCTGACATGGAGTTTCGGGCTTGACCTGGGGTATCGAGGTACCCGACAATGGGCCTTGTTGTACTCTTGGTTACAACAATCCAAAGGTATATTCTTTGGATAATTCCCATTTTCTTTACCAAACGATTAAAAGGATTTTAATAAAATATGAGAATAAATAATCTTAGTTAATCCTAAGGTGTTTTAGATTGAAAATAAGGTGTCATTATTGTCTCTAAATGAATTTATGATTGACACTATGCTTTATTGTGTTATCCAATGGCTGGATTCCAAGAAAGTCAAAGTAACATTGAACATGATGTAAAAGGTGGGAATGATGATGTAAATGAGTAACTAAATGGAATTTTTGTAGGCGTAAAATATACTGTGTTCATGTGTAAGAAGGCTTCCTGAAATATGATCAAAAATATATACATTAAACAACCCCCAAACTCAACAAAGAAGATAAATGCGGAAATAGATAAGAGCTCTAGTAGTGGAAACTGTAGAGAAAAGAAAGCTCAATTTCCATCATGCCAGAAATGTGGAAGGAGACACCTTGGAAAATGTCTCAATGGAACAAAGAAATTATTTATGTTTGGGAAATAAGTAAATAATGCAAGGAATTTCCGGGAAAAAATGAAGAGTGTTGTGGAAGAAAATAAAAATGATCTTACGAATCCAATTAATATTATTTTTCATAAATTTAAGGGACCTTGGCATTACCTAAGTCAATTCATTATTCTATAGGATAACCTCTATTTCAAGGAAGAACCTATTTAGAAATAAATTGATGTAGAAATGTTTAAAGGTATTATTTATCTTTGTTTATGGGATTATTTTTGAAGAGTATTCCCTTGTATGTGTAACCGTGCAGTTTTTAATGTGGAAATTATATTGAGGGAATAATTTGCTTTTCTTTTGAAGATATATTTATAAAGAACAATTTGGGTTTATATGATCCTTGAATGTGAAGAAATTACAAGTTATTAATTTTTGGGATGAAAATTAATGGTATGAGATAACATTTGTGGTTAAATTATGTTATGGTTATTTTGAGGAATTTATCTCATTTTTGGAATGTTATAAAATATTTGTTTTGAAAAGGGGTAGCACACAGACTGTGTGACAATCTGTTGTGTATGAAAAAGCTATGGGAATCGAACCCACAACCAAAGTGTGATTGTGATTTTTCCCCTACCACTGGACTATGTGAAGTCCATGGTTATTATGACTAATTATTTTTAGTTAAATGATTTTATTGATCAATAATAAGTTGATTCGGGATATTATGTTTTATCAGATGGATATCCTTAGAATAGGAAAATTATTTGGTAATTAATTGATAAAGGTTATTTTGGAAGAAGTACGCTCTTTTGGGATAACTATATGCCTAAAGAAAATAGAATACTAGGGATTTTCATTTTAGGAGTAATGGGGGATATTTTTATTATAGATGAATCTATTTTTTTTTATAGAGATTCAGGTTATTAATTAAAATAATTAACCTATCATAGAGTATATGTGATTTGGTTAATTAAAATTATTGTATGAGACATTATGATTTGTTGATTTTATTTTGAGATAAATGTTAATATTAACTATTAAAGACTATGTGATTAAATTATTCTATGTTTTGGGTTTCAGTCTTAGTTTGGATTATATTGAAGTATTATAAGGAAAATTGGTCATTGAATGGTCTCTATTTATATTTAGTTATTGTCTATTCAATTTTGGAAATTAAGATTAGTATTTATTTCTATAAAGGATTATCCATTTTGGGAATCATCTAATCTTCTACAAACCATTTGGTTTTGGTTAATCTCTAAAGACAAGGGAAATATATAGTTCATCCTTTGTGGATTATGTTAATATCTATAGGTTCATTCTAGTGCTTTAGGTGTGCCCAAGTCATCTTGAATACTCATGGTTTGGAGAAATGATGAGTTAGTGATAGATATTTATTAAAGGATAAAGCTCTACATAAAAAGTAATTATATATCTTTATTTTTCTATTCAATCTCATTAATAAATTCCTCAACTTTAGGAAATTGAACTTCAAACAAAAAACATTGTCCATTTACATGTCATACTGGGAAACTAATGATCATTTAACCCATCACAAGTTTCTGGTTTTCATGTTTCTAGATTTTTCCAGATCATGTTTTATATTACTCTCCATCAAAACACGACACTTAGTTTATCTTATATATCCATTTTTTCCTATATGGAATCCTAGTACGGGTTATCTCAGGTGGCCTTCATACTTCTCTTTCTTTATTTTAATGTGATGGTTTTATTGGCTCTTTTTCAGATTCGGGACATTCAATGATGTTCCCAAGCACAATTTCAAAATTTATAGGATTAAATTTCCAAATGGAGGAAAAATTTAACACCCCAAGCTTCAACGGTACGCTTATCTTTGAACAATGCAATAGTGGGTGATGTACGCAACACCGATTTCAAGCGCACCACGACCTATCAAACTAGCTGTTTAGAAAGCAGTTATGAATAGTAACAAGAACAATTGTAATTTTATGTATATCTCGTATAATTTTAAAATTCATCTTTTGTGTTTCATAGACATAATATAAGGACAAAATCAATTTTTCAGATAAAAGATGTATTTTTCAAAAAATGATGTTTTCCGCCATTAAATGGAGAACCCTTTTGTAATCCAATATTTGACACATTTATTTGTTCTATTTGACAAAATAAAATTTTTCTATTTAATTGGGACATAAAATTTTACTTTGGGTAAATTTTTGGTATTTTTCTAAAAAAAATCATTTTTATGAATAGTGAAAATACCGTATTTTAATTCAAAACTGCCTTTTAATCTAATTTATATATATATGATAATATTATCTTATTAATTGGATTTAAATTTTAATTATATTATATTTTTACCATTTAATCCAATTTTTTTCATTTTAAGTAATTTCACTTTGAAATTGGACATAAACAAGTAACATTCTTTTGATAGTTATTATTTCTTCAAAAACAAGATTTTTTGTTTTGAAAACAGAAATTAATTTTAAATTAAATGATGCAACTTATATGTTTTTAATTTGGTAAAATATTCATAATTTTTGAATTTGTAAAATCAAATATAGCTTAGGCTGAGTTTTTTGTATGTTTCTAAAAAACGGAAATTTTTTATAAATTGTGAAAACACTAAGTGGTAGTTAAAAAACTGACCTTTTCATTTAAATAAAATATTACCACTTATGTGAATTTAATATCAAAAATATGACATACATGGTCTTTATTAGTAAGTATAATGTGCTTCAATAAGATGAAAATTGTTTTTGGTGAATAGTAACCTTTGACTTTTATTTACCGATGTAAAAGGTAAATAAGGAAATTCAATGTAAAAATAATATTATCATAATATTAAATTACCCTAAAATGTGTCCTAATCCTATTGGGGGATACATTTCCGACCATGGGAATTCTTGGGTCAATTTTGGGACCCCATGGAGCCACTTAAGTGTGATAATGACACATTATATTAATTAATTTAAAGTAATGACCAAAATGACATAAACATATTTCTTTTAGTAAATCAATTCTTATATGGGGTTATATAAATTATCTCTTAGACAATAAAATTTCATTTTAAAGATAAAATTATTTCCTACATCATGGTATTTTTTAAAATAATTTAGACATCAAATAAATAAAATTATATATGACATAATAATGATGCAGTGTTTAACTCATTAATGAATGATTTAAATAAATAAGATAATAAAGATTCAAACAATATACAACACCTATCCAATTATTATTGGATGATTTTATTTCGAACAATAGACATCTTATCTTCTAATTTAATATGTTTTTAACCTTTATGAACCAAAAATCATTATATAATAAATCAATATTTTCAAACTTTCTTAAAGAGCCCCTCCCCCCTTATAAAAAGTCCTCACCTCTAACCCATTACACACACATCGCAAGACCCTTGTCACACCCGAACTCGGCCCAAATAATCCCTCCAGATCCCTCTCATTCACTTAAATTCCTTACCTTTCGTAGAAGGCACTTCAAGAAATCCTTTTGCTTGAAACCAAAGGGAGTTAGCCGATTTAAAGGTAATGTCTTCTCTTATGTTTTTTTATTTTATTTTATTTCTCCAACCCCATAAACTATTTTATTCATTTATTTTATAAAATCATCAAGATCATCAAGATACAAGATAATTCATATGAGACGGATTCGAACTACACTTACACACACCTCCGTCTAATGGGTAAAGAACATATTGTTTCTATGGATGGCGAACTACTGCCTCATGAAACGATGATTGTTCAATCATCTCTAACCACCTATTATTGTGGCCATTAATATGGAAATGTATCTTCATGTGATATATATTATATTTATATTGTATATATACTTATTTATTTTTCATTTATATCATACCTTTATGGTTTCCTTAATGGGTAAATACGATAATTTCATTTGAGGGAGTGCGGACTACCGCCCCCTCCAAGTGAAATGACTCGTTCATGCCATACATGGAATGTATAAATGATGGAGTTAATTGAATTAAATAACATAGATATTATAATTTAATTATAATATTCCTATTTATTATGAATTTTTCATTCCTTTAAATATAAAATAGAAATGAAATTATCATTCATGCATACATACGTCTTACCGTCTCCATGAATGGTGCATTTTATTTCTTAACTTCAAATGATATGGAATATTATAAATAAATATACACTAGAAATATATAATATATATGATATATAAATAATTAATCTCATTCTGTAGATAATTTAATTTTGACCACATGGACAATTTGTAATTATAACAAGTTCATTTTTTGACTAAAGTTCCAAACATCGACAAAATGTCCGAGATGAACTAAAACAATTAACTAATTTTTATAGAAATGTAATAAGTGATATAAAATTAATAATAAACATGAAAAATTGTCTTATGTAAGTATAAATTATCTAATTTATATTATTCAGGAATACCATGGAACAAACGAGTTAAGTCAGATATGAGGTTAGGGGTTTCTTATCTCACTTTTAATACTGTGAGATTTCCATTGTTCGCCACTTATTTAATGCATGTGGTGTATTGTATAATTTCATATGATATATATTATCATGATTATATTTATATTTAGGGTATTATATGATTCATTTTGTGGTTATTAACTTTTGTTCATATGACTCTATTGATTACAATGTGGTAAGGGGTTTCTTATCTCACTTTTAATTCCATGACATTTCCATTGTTCACCACTTATTAATTGCATGTGGTGAATTTTTTCCTTCCATTTAATATATATTATCAAGATAGTCTTTATATTCATGGTATTATATGATTCATTTGGTGGTTATTATCTTTTTGTCTTATGATTAGATTGATTACAACGTGGAAAGGGGTTTTAATCTCACTTTTTATTCCCGTAAGATTCATGCTATATTGACACTATTTACTTTTGTGTGGTGTACATACATCCCATGATTTTATTCTGTGGGTAATACATGTTAATTTATGAGTATTTGCATCTTCATTGAATGATCCTTATTATATGTGGTGTATATTTCGTTAGTTACAAAATCGGTGAGGTAATCTTTCACCCTCCTCTTTTTAAAAGACTACATTTATGTTATGTCTTTTTAATTTCCACTTTAATATATTGATATATATTATTATATATCTTCATTACTATATATTTTGTGTAAAATTGATGATAGAACCTTTTCTATCTCATCAATTCATTTTATTAATTTTTAAGGGACGTCGTTAGGCTGTTGAATTCCGGTAATAAATCTTCTTAACCAAATTTTAATTATTTGGGTTAGACTTCTAATTTTTGATTATGTCATGCTATGAATATGTGTCAATGAACTATGATTGTTTTACACTTAATATCAACTCTTATTTGGTGTATTATAATTTGTACCACATAATTATGTAATTGATTTATCCTTAATCTAAGGATAGGATCTTTGTAAGGGACTTTGTCTCAATTTACATTCCATTGAGACTTATTTGTTTTTATACCCCAATTCACTATTATGGTGTATCTACTTCCGTTTGAAATATTATATCATGAATCTCCTTATTTTAATGATATTATAAGATTTTATTAATGTTATTACTCAATTATTTGTTATCAAGTGTGTCTCATTTTCTTAAGAACTCCTCAACAAAAGTATTGTTTTAAGTATTTATTCTTCTAAACCTTTCTCATTAATGTCCATGTTTTAAAAATGGTTTTAAGGATTTATTTATATGTATAGGAAGGTTTTAAAATTAAAATTCCTTTTAAAGGTTTCAAAGTAGAATGGAACACATTGATTCAAAAATCTATTTTTAACAGATTCCAGAAAAATAGTGAGACTTTTATATGTTTTCAAGAAAAAGGGGACATTTCCCTCAAATAGTTTTATTAATTATTTTCATATATGTCAATATACTTTATTATTATTAATAGAAGTTTATTTATTATAATAAAATATTCTATATTGTATTTAATTAGTTATGTTTGACTGTGGATGTGCTATTTTTTTACCATTCATGTTTTGTGGTTTAAATATTGACATTTTGTATGGTATTTTTAATATGATTGTTTAGATTATGTTTCAACCATTTAATATGAGTAATGCATTTGACTTATTAAGTGATGGGTGGAGACCATTATAGCTCCTTGATTCATTGTTAGGTCTCTTCAGACAAACTAGCATTTTGGCATAAGGCCTTGAAAAATTCTTATTGGTAGTCTTAGCACGTGGCTTTGACTATGTGGTTATGATGTTTAGCATTATGAATTACATGATTGTGAAATTTTCTATTGATATTACATGAGATTTTTCAACTACTGTAGTATCCATGTGAATAAGTAAATGTAATTATTTGATTTATCATTGCCATATTATGATGATGTTTAAGTTTAAAAGGCATGTGTTTTTGTCTTATAAATTGCCTAAAATTTTATGTTTATTTATAAAAGTTTCTAATATATTATTATCATTACTGAGAACATTATCTCACCCCTGTATATTTTTATTTTTCCTAGTATGTGAATAAGTGTATTATGAATGACCTGCAGGGATAGTCTAAGGGATGTGAATGTGTTCAAAAGAGACAATGTTGTTGTTATTTTTCATTTTAAAATGTAATGTGAAGCTAATGTATGTATCTAGTACTTCCATGGGTACTAAAATGATGGGTATTTCAGGATTTTATCCCTTGTGATCATTCCAATGTAATGTAAAAATGTACTGACTCTGGTTAACTGGGGTGGGGGCGTTACAATCCGTCGAGAAAATGGAAATAACCATCATGCGTACGTACAACCAAGCGTTTCGATGAACAATGTATTCCCATTCCAATCTACAACTTTTATAGAATGATATAAATACCTACATATTTAATATATTTTATTTTATATAATTTTTGATATTCTAGATATTATGTATCCATGATCAAAATAATTATACTGAAAATAAAAAATCGAACCATTCCTGAAAATCAAATTAGTTATTACCAAAACATTGTTTTAACATGGAATTATTAAAAAAGGGTTATAAGATGTTTTATGTAAATAATATATTTTATTAAATATTTAATTATGGTTATTTTATATATTTATAATAGACTTATATTTATTAAATAGATTTTTTTAATTAGAACAAATGAAGTCAGTACTCATAGTAAGGGATTTTTATACTACATTTTACTTTTGTTAGAAACATTCCCAATTCACCGTATATTTATTTTATTTGGTGAATATGACACACATGAATGTGTTTTATTATGATTTTCATGAAAATATTTTGGATATACATATCTATTTTAGTATCTCTCTTTCATGGGTTTTACAATTCATAAGTAACCAAAACAATAAGGGATTATTGTCTCAGTTTGTCTTTGTTGAGACATATGTTATGTTATGAACCTATCTTATTTTATCGGATGCATATACAACAGATTGTACATGAAATATAATGAATTTATTTATTATCATTATATTATATTTTTATTTTATTTTATTCTTTCATGGTTCTATTATTTAAGGTTACCAATGTGGTAAGGGTTTTATGTTTCGATCTCAACATTTATCATGATTTTTTATGATTATTATTCCAATGATGAAATATTTTGATATTTCTATAAATATACTCATTTATTTCCATATCCCCTAGTTATTTTTAGAGAATAATTTTTTTCATTTCCTTTTCCTCTCCTATAGGATTAAATATACCAAAATATTCATTTTAATAAAATAATATTTATTTTTATCTTCAGTTGAAAATCCATTTTCTTCCATATATTTGTTTTCTAAATATGATTCCAAAAATGATTCAACATTCTATAGTGGGTTTATTAATGAAATTATAAACCATTTATTACTTTTTAAAAAGTTTTTTGAATGGATTATTTATTTATTTTTCCAAAAAAGCATGTTTGGATTTTACTAAAGATGTGAAAGTAATATTTATTTTAATGTCTACAAAATGAAATAAATTTCTAGAAGTCATTACCAACCAATATTTCAAATAGGCCTTTTTAATTTCTATGGATATTATAAAAGAAATTGTTTTTCAAAAAAATTTGTGATCCTTTAATTATAAAATTGTTACTTTCAAAGTGAATTTTTTTTCCCTCAACGAATCTTTTAAATAATTTTTAATTCTTATTTTATATATTTCAATTATTATTTTTAAAGAAACTTATTTAAAAAATTGATTAATAATTTTTTGTTATGAAATTTTTTTTACAATGTGGAAAGGATATTTTCCTCAATAAAATTTTCAAATAATCTTTCAAAATCATTTTCCATATTAGATGATATACATTGATGTAACTTATGATTTACAATGGATATGATCTAAGGAAAACATTCTTATTATTTAACTAAATGGTTTGTGTTTATGATGACAATATTTTTATGAAACCCATTTCTATTCCATGTGTAATACAATGATATATTTCATATGAAACCCAATTACTTTTCCATGGCTTGTGCTATTTTTAAATGATGAAATGATTATGAAACATGTTTCATTTCCACAAGTTATGATATGATGTAATTGTTGAGTCAAATGTTATCTTTTGACTTCTATGTTTTGTTTTAGAAATCAAAAATGCCTTTTTAATCGTATCGTACTGACTCTGTCAATCGAACCGTACTGACTCTGTCAATCGTATCGTACTGACTTTGTCAATCGTATCGTATTGACTCTGTAAATTTTATCATACTGACTCTGTCAAATGTATCGTACTGGCTCTTCTATTCATTCGTTTATTACTTGTTTTGGTACTTTTTCAAAAACACTTGTTTCATATGAATCTTATCATTGTTTATCACAGACATATATCTTGTTTTAACTAATACGATGTCGTTGAGTTAAGTTACAAACTAATCAAAACGATGTCGTGCTTTCTGTTTCAATATGACCGTTATGATGCCAGGTGTCCAAGTCCATCTTATTTTTTCGGAGAAATATGACCGTTGGAGGAAACATGACCGTTGGAACCTGAGGCCTATAAATAGGAGGTCATTTGAAGCTGTGAAGAATAACGAATGAGACCATGTGGAACAATTGTGATACTTTTCTTCAACCAAGATTCGAGAGAGAGATGTTGTGACTTCTCTCATCTGCTTTGTGTGTCCGATCATAGTATCGAGGGCTTTCAAGCAATTGAAATACATAGGTGCCAATTACCTACAAAATCAAGGGTTGTCTGGGATAGGCAGATAGACATTCCGATCATCGTATTGAGGACTGCCGGGGATAGGCAGACAGACGTGCCGATCATCGTATCGAGGGCTGCCAGGGATAGGCAGACAGACAGTCCGATCATCGTATCGAGGGCTCACCAAGGTGTTGGTAAGACAGACCTTTTATCTTAGGTGAAAGGATAACCCTTCTCTTTGGGTTAAAAGAATTGTAATTCTTTTACATTTCTGCTGTTACTTGTATTAGAAAGGAATTTATATTGTTTCCTTTCTTCTTTACATATTCAATTGTAATTTTTTCAATTACAATCATTCTATTACATATTGTATTGATTGATTCTATATGCTTTAAGGTAGAATCATTCATCTTTGTATAACTCTGATTATTGTATTCATCTTGAATACTATTGTTTTACATTACATTAGTATAACAATACATCATACCTTTTTATATTCAATACAATTGTGGGAGTTTGTATTTGTATTAGTTTAAGATCATTTAAACTAATCTCTTAGTTGCTAAAACTCAAAAAGTTTTTAAACCTACAATTTACCCCCCCTCTTGTATTGTTCCATCAAATAGACATACATATCTATATATTCGATCCTACAATTGGTATCAGAGGAGGTTTTCCACTGATTTTTATTACTAGGTTTATTTCTTTCATATTATTATCTTAAATACTTACTACACTAACATGTGGAGTGGAAAAGTTTTTGTTGTATCAAATGGCAGGAGTGAATATTGGGTCAATAGACAATCTGAATCCTTCTAGACCACCAATCTTTGATGGGAATTATTATGAGTATTAGAGAGAGCATATGAAGACGTTCGTTATCAATACTGGTGTAGACAACTTTATAATGCTTACTGGAGGTTACAAAATTCCTGACAAAGAAGTCAGTACTTTCACCAACCAAGAGAAGCAAGAATATCAACTGAATTACAAGGTACGCAATACTTTATTATACTCTAGGACTAGGAATATATACAGTCAGATATCTTCATGTGAAGCAGCCAACTGTATTTGGAAGAAATTAGAAGTCACTCATTTTGGTACATCCAAGGTTATAGAAACAAGGAGATCAATGCTTCGAGCAAAGTATCATGGATTTGTTTTTCCTTATGGAGAGCCAGTATGTAAAGTGCAACAAAGGTTTATGACAATTGTCAACAGCTTACAATATATGGGAGAAAAAGGTCTTGATGATGATGCTCTAGTTGATAAGATTATAGATATAATTCCAAATGAATGGGAGTCAAAAAGGACAGCTATTGATGAAAATAGAAAAGTTTCCCAGATTACTCTTGATGAACTCTTTGGAACTCTTCTACAGCATGATACAATAATGAAGAGAGATGCTGATTTCAACAAGAATAAGAATGGGAATGGAAGTTTAGCCTTTGCATCTAAAGCTAAAACGCCTGAAAGGCTTACAAGGTCTAAATCCAAGAAATTTTTTATATCTGATTCAAGTGATTGTAATCTTTCAGATAATGAGTTATCCAATCTTGATCGAAGGATGAACAAGATTTTGGGAAATAAAGACTTCCAATATAGATTCAAAACGAAAGATAAGAAGGATAATAAATATTCAGAGGTAACTTGTTAGGAATGTAAGAAAGCAGGACATATAAGGCATGATTGTCTTTTACAGAAAAGGAATGATAAAAAGGAGAAACACTCTGAAAGAAACAAGAAAAGGTTTTATAAGACAAATAATGGCTTGAATGAAAATGATACATGGAGTGCAGGTGGTAGTGATTCCTCAGATGATTCTTCAGAATATGATACATCAGGACAGAGGAATATCGGATGCTTAGCCAGATTACCAATTAAAGATCATTGTCTCATGGCTAAGGTATATAATGCTGAATCTATTACAAATGTCTCTTTGAATGAAAATTTTACTGATAATAGATATTATGAATCTTCAAATGATGAATCCTCATCATCAGAAGATGATACTTTACCTTCTTTTGAAGAAGTCTCTAGATTTTCTAAATTACATGAAAATGAAAATTCTAAACTCAAGAAGAGGCTTGAGAAAGCAAATTCTAGAATTTCAATATTGACTAAAGAAGTATCAGATCTTTATAAAGATCTTGATGTGAAAAATTCTGATTTTGAAAGTATTTTAAACACCCTTGAGAAAGTTAAATCTGATAAGGATAAACTTTCTAAGGATCTTGAAAATGAAATTTCAAAGAAAAATATTTTAGAGCCTAACTCTAGTTCAAATTCAAATGTTTTGGAAAATAAGAATTTGGTTTTAAAACTAAAGTCAGAGATTTTATCCTTGATGAAATGTTTGTCAAACTTTACTCATGGAAAGGAAAACATTGACAGGATGTATTCTCAAATTAGACCTTTGAGAAATCGTTCTGGTCTTGGTTATACTTATTCCAAACCTGTTTTTAGTAATAACATTTTTGTTCCTCAAAAAACCACTTTCTGTTCTAAGTGTTAATGTGGTGGACACTAGAGAGGAGATTTTTCCCTTAACAAAACTCAATCTTTATGATTTCATAAAGCTCATTTTTCAAAACAAATGTGGATTCCTAAAATTCTTTTATCTAACCTTTCTGGATCCAAACAAGTTTGGATTCCGAAAAAATAATTGTTTCTTTCTCAGGAAAATGAGAAGTGTACCAATAAGAATATTTGGTACATGGATAGTGCTTGTTCTCAACACATGACTGGAAACAAATATCTCTTTGAAAAGGATATCAAAACAAAAGGTGGAAAAGTCACCTTCGGAGATAATGCTCAAGGAAAGATTGTTGTTATAGGTAATATTGTTTTTCTTGGAAAAGTTCTTAACTCAAATGTTTTGTTTGTTAAAGGTCTTAGGCACAATCTCATCAGCATAAGTAAATTATGTGATGAAGTTTACCTTGTTAATTTTAGAAATGATAAGTTTCTTGTTCACAATTCCAAGGATGAGTTCATTCTATATGCCCATAGGCAAGATAATGTTTACACTATTAACTTAGAAGACCATAGGAGCCAAAACTTACCCTACTTAAGTGCAATAGAAGACCAATCATGGCTATGGAATAGAAGACTAAGACACTGTAATCTGAGAAACCTTTGTAAACTCTCAAAGAAAAGACTTGTAAAGGGGCTACCGGACCATAGATATGATTCTTCAAAAGTCTGCGATCCTTGTCAATTTGGAAAACCACATAAAACTATCTTTAAATCAATTAATGAAGTTTTAAATTCTAATGCATTACAGCTAGTGCATATAGATCTTTTTGGTCCTTCAAAATCTGGAAGCATTGGAGGCAAATACTATGTATTTGTTTTAGTTGATGACTTTACTAGATTTACATGGGTCTACTTTCTCACAAAGAAATCTGAAGCCTTTTCCTATTTCAAAACTTTTAGAGCCCAAGTTAAAAATGAGAAAAACCTACCATTGATAACTATTCATAGTGATCATGGTGGTGAATTTCAAAATTCATATTTTAAAACTTTTTTTTGTAAGAAACGTATTACTCACAATTTCTCATCTCCAAGAACTCCTCAGCAAAATGGTGTTGTTGAAAGAAGAAATTGTATTCTTCAGGAAATGACTCGAACCATGTTGAGTGAATACTCAATTGCTAAGCACTTTTGGGCCGAAGCTTTTAGTACTGGCTGTTATACTATAAATCATGTTTTAACTAGACCATTTCATAATAAAACCCCTTATGAGTTATGGACTGGCCAAAAACCTAAAGTTTCATACTACAATGTTTTTGGATGCAAAGTATTCATTCTGAATATAAATGATAATCTACAAAAATTTGCACCAAAATCTGATGAAGGAATCTTTCTAGGCTATTCGACAACCTCTAAGGCTTATAGAGTTTTCAATAAAAACACTTGTACTGTTAAGAAAACAGTACATGTAAAATTAGATGAAATCAATCCTTTTGTTTTCAACCAACCCAATCCTACATCCTCGAATGTATTTTCTAAAAATGTTTATCAACCATTATTATATCACTCTGTTGAGGAAGATGTTCAAGAAAGTATTCCTGAAACATTTACCAGAGAATATTTTCAATCATACGTTGATAAACAGGCTTTACAAAACCCAAATCAATTGTTTCTTAGAAATCATCCCCGTGATAACATCATTGGTGATGTAAATCAACCTGTAAGGACCAGAAATTCCTTAAGAAATGAAATATAACATCTTGATTTTCTTTCCCAATTTGAACCTAAAATCCCAAGTGAGGCCTTAGGTGATGATGATTGGATCAAAGCAATGCAAGATGAACTAAATGAATTTGAAAGGAATCATGTCTGGACTTTAGTTGATAGACCTAAAGAAACAACTGTGATTGGTGTAAAATGGGTTTTCAGAAACAAGTGTGATGAAAATGGAATCATTGTAAGAAATGAAGAATGACTTGTTGCTAAAGGCTATAATCAACAAGAGGGAATAGACTATGAAGAAACTTATTCTCCTGTAGCTAGAGTTTAATCAATTCGTATTCTATTATCCTTTGCAGCATTTTTCAATTTCAAACTATTTCAAATAGATGTCAAATGTGCTTTTCTAAATTTTTTTGTTCAAGAAGAAGTTTTTGTCGAACAACCTCCTGGTTTTCAAGACCCAAAACATCCTGATCATGTTTTCAAACTTACCAAGGCTCTATATGGTCTTAAACAAGCCCTTAGAGCATGGTATGATAGAATTACAGGATTTCTTTTACAAAACAATTATACCAATGGTACAGCAAATCCAACCCTTTTTATAAAAATGGAAAACAAAAATGTTTTAATTGTCCAAATATATGTTGATGACATCATATTTGGATCAAATCATAAATCCTTAACTGATTCTTTTTCAAACTTAATGAAATCTGAGTTTGAAATGAGTATGATGGGTGAGTTAACATTCTTTTTAGGTTTCCAAATTTATCAAAAACCTGAAGGAACATATATATCTCAACATAAGTATATAAAAGATTTACTCAAAAAGTATGGATATGACAAAACTAAAAGTTTTAGCACTCTAATTAGTACCTCAAATACACTTGATCTTGATGAAACTGGGAAACCAGTAGATCAAACAATCTTTAGAGGTATGATAGGAATTTTGCTATACTTGACAGCTAGTCGACCCGACTTAATGTTTTTTGTATGCTTATGTCAAAGATACCAATCTAATCCAAAAGAGTCTCATTTAAAAGTCGTAAAGAGAATATTTTGGTATTTAAAAGGCACTATGGATTTAGGTCTTCTTTACTCTTATGGGAATGATTTTGTTTTAAATTTTTTTTCAGATGCTGACTTTGGCGGTTGTAGAATGGATAGAAAAAGTACATCTAGAACATTTCATTTCTTAGGAGATTCCTTGGTTTCTTGGTCCTGTAAGAAACAACACTCAGTAGCACTATCCACTGCTGAAGCTGAATATGTAGCAGCTGGAAGTTGATGTGCTCAAGTATTGTTGATGTAGCACACACTCACTGACTATGGATTGAGTTTTTCAAAAACACAAATTCTTTGTGATAATACAAGTACCATAGCTCATAGTAAGAACCCAGCACACCACTCTCGAGCAAAACACATAGATGTTAGGCATCACTCTCTTATGGATCACACACAAAAAGGAGATATTATTCTACAATTTATCGGAACTAAAGAACAACTTGCTGACATTTTTACAAAACCTTTATCTTCCGATAGGTTTGAGTTTATAAAACAGAAGCTAGGAATGATTACATTAAAATAATTATTCATATCTACTTCATGTTTTACAATAATCCTAACATTAAATAAATCTCTTTGAAAGGGGGAGGACATTTATTTCTATATTTTTTATATGTTTCTTTTTATCTTATGTTCTTTAACTATTTACTCTCCTGGTATGTGTTTTTACTTTTCTGTTTATCGTATTGACAGTTTTATCGTATCATTCATTTTTATTTTCCATCGTATCGGCTGATGATGGTAATGAATTTCTTTTCCATCGTATCAACCGATGATGGTAATGAATTCCTTTTCCATTGTATCAACCGATGATGGTAATGAATTTCTTTTCCATCGTATCGACCGATGATGGTAATGAATTTCTTTTCCGTCATATCAACCAATGATGGTAATAAATTTCTTTTCCATCGTACTGACCGATGATGGTAATGATTTTCCTTTCCATTGTGCCGACCGATGATGGTAATGATTTTCTTTTCCATCGTACCGACCGATGATGGTAATGATTTTCTTTTACATCGTACCGGCTGATGATGGTAATGATTTTATTTTCCATCGGCTTGTCAGTTCATGGTAACAATATTGTTTTCCATCGTATTGTCAGTTCATGGTAACAAGATTATTTTCCATCGTATTGTCAGTTCATGGTAACAAGATTGTTTTCCATCGTATTTTTAGTTCATGGTAACAAGATTGTTTTCCATCAGATTATTAGTTCATGGTAACAAGATTCTTTTCCATCGGCTTGTCATTTCATGGAAACGAGATTGTTTTCCGTCGGCATGTCGATTGATACTTTTATTTTATTTTATTTCGTATGGTTGTGTATTCTTTAATCCTAAAAACCAACAACCTCCTTACGTTCTCCGATAGGTACTTTCCATTTTTTTTATTATTTTTTTTTCGTTTTTAATCCTAACCATTGATCTGTTTTTCTCTAATCCTGACTGTAGAAGATCAACGGTCACTCCTTTTTCGCCTATAAATAGCCCCTCCTCCCCAAACCCACATTGGTTTTTCAGGTTTTGAGGCGAAGCTCTGCTCTACCGATTTTAAATCATCGTACGATCTTTCATCGGCGTCAACTTTATGTCTCAATCCTCTGCTAACATTCCAGCCGAAATGTCTTCAAAGACTTTTACAGAGAAAGACTTTAACAGAGAAAGGTTAGTTTCTCGGGACATTTTTGATTCGTATTATTCCATAATCAGAAGAATCATTCTGTTTCAAGGATGGGAACATTTGTGTGTTGAATGACCTGTTTCTCACGATCCGATTCACTTTGATGAAGTTTGTCGGTTTTATAAAACTGTATCTTTCGACAAAGACATGACTATCAATTTTACTGTGTATGATAGAATGTTGACTATGTCTGGGAAACAAGCGGCACATTTTCTGAATGTCTCAGTATAAGGGGATTCTTTCTTTCCATCTCATAAACTACCAGAGGAAGTTGGTACGTTTAATAGAGAAAGTGCTTAAAAGTCTTTGTTTGTTATTAATGAAGAAAAGAGAAAAATGTCTCATCTTTCACCGGACAATCGTTTTGTGACATTATGGATGCAAGGTTTTCTTATCCCAAGGAAAGGGGATAGAGAAACTCTAAAAGTATCTGATATTTTTATGCTTGAATATCTTGTAAATATGAGAAAAGAAAATCTCATGGGGTATGTTTTTGAAACCATTAAGAATTTCAAGACTGGAGGGATTAAGTCCCAAATGATTATGTATCCAGCCATCCTTACAAAGTTCATTCTTGAAAGTATGAAGTTTTGTAACATTCCTTTGAAAGGAAACCCGATAGATTTGAATCCATCGTGGATTAGTAAGAGTACGATGAAAAAACTGAATGTTTGTTTTGATCCAAATTCAAATCTTTTTGTCAGAGATGTAGAAGCTGAATTGGCTCAGAATCAATCGGCACCTATGCCAGCCAAAGACATTCAATCTACTAGTGTTACTCGAAAGTCTGATCTGCAAACCAGTTCAAAGCCTAAGAAGAAGCCAAGGTACAGTAAGGAGGTTGTAGCCAAATGGAGAAATGATAAGGAATAGAGAAAGGAAGGTGATCCAAAGTTCGGACTTGACCCAGCTGAGGATTTTGCAGAAATCATAAGGGTAGAAGAAACTTTATGGCTGAAAAGAAAAAAGAAAACTGTTTTGAATAGAAAGTCTCAAGACTTTGATATCTCTAATGTTTTGAAAATGGTTGAGTATTCTAGTGCTCAACTGACGGAAGAAGTTCACCAAGAGCCCATTGTACAGAGTCTCCCTGAGAAAGGAAAACAAAAACAAGTAATGGAAGAGATAGAAGAAGTGTAAGAAGAGGAAAGAGATTTTATTTTATAATTTCTTCAATGTTCGAAGAAGATTAAAGAGGAGTCGGTTCAAAATCTGAGTGAAGGTGTTCAACAATCCCCTCATGCTGATCAAGCACGAACTCCAGATAGAGTTTCGTCCCAAGAAAAGAAAGGTGCTGAATCCTCTCATACAGATAATGTTGTTTTCATTAGTGGAAAAGTGGAAGAAGAAATAAATAAAAATCAAAAGGAAAATAGCCAGTTGTTGACTCAAGTCGATCGAATGAACTGGCTTCGTATGTTGAAGATACTGATTCAGAACATACAATCTCTCTCAAGAAGAGTGATTACATTATCCATGTTTTGAGAAGGGTTGAGAAGACAATTCCATATTTCCCTAGGCTGGAAGGGAAGATTGATTTTATTACTGACAATAAAAAGAAGAAGTTTGGATTTGTAAAATAATTGAGAAAGAATGTTTTGTCGGTTGAAGCCGATTTGAAGGTTCTTTCATAAAGTTCGGTTGCTCATAACAAGGCCTGCAATAATATGACCAAGTGGACGTACAAAACAGAGAGACCAATCAATGATCATGAGATAGCAATTGAAGATATAATAAGGTTTTCAAATGAACTTGAAATTGCTTTCAATAAGCTTGACAGAGAAATGGTTGAAAGGTTGAATCTTTTGTCTTCTCAAAGAGCCGATGTTCCTTCAATAAAAGACTTGCAGGAGAGAATGAATGATTTTCAATCTGAATTCTCAAAGGTTTCATCTTTCAATGATGAAATGGTTTTTTTGAAGAAAAAAAATATTGTGTTATCCAAAGATAACAAAAATCTGCAAGACAGAATTTATACCCTTGAAGAAGTAATCAAAGTCTAGGAGGAGACTATCAAGAATAAAGATTAGATTTTTGCAGACCAACAAGAGCTTTTCAAGTCTCATGGTGATGCTATTTCTGAAGACAAGAAGGAGATAAAAAAGATGAAGGCGGTTCTTCATGAGTTAATCAAAAAGGAGAAAGAAATAGAAAACAAATGACTTGTATTTTGTTCTCATGTTTAGTATTGTTTGTTATCGTAATGAAATTTCTTTTATACATTGTCTTGTGTTTATTTTCTAACTCCTTCATGGAATATATGATTACCCCTTTCTTTTTGTAAATCACAAAGGGGGAGAATGTTCACAAAGGGGGAGAATGTTTACAAAGGGGGAGATTGTTTAATAAAGGGGACGAATGCTTTACAACACTCTTAAATAAAATTTACGAATACAATCCTTAGGAAAGTCCATACCTAAGGGGGAGTTAGTTGTATTCAAATTCATATTCACAAGAGTTTACAATAACTAAGGGGGATATAAGAATCTCTTGTTATATTTTTCTTTATATGTTGTGCTTTCCAAAAAGGGGGATATTGTTGAGTCAAATGTTATCTTTTGACTTCTGTGTTTTGTTTTGGAAATCACAAATGTCTTTTTAATCGTATCGTACGGACTCGGTCAATCGTACCGTGCTGACTCTGTCAATCATACCATACTGACTCTGTCAATCGTATCATACTAACTCTTTCAATTGTATCATACTGTCTCTGTCAAATGTATCGTACTAACTCTGATATTCATTCGTTCATTACTTGTTTTGGTACTTTTTCAAAAACACTTGTTTCATCTTAATCGTATCATTGTTTATCATAGACATATATCTTGTTTTAACTAATACGATGTCGTTGAGTTAAGATACAAACTAATCAAAACGATGTCGTGCTTTCTGTTTCAATATGACCGTTATGATGCCAGGTGTCCATGTCCCTCCAAGTTTTTCGGAGAAATATGACCGTTGGAGGCAACATGTCCGTTGGAACCTGAGGCCTATAAATAGGAGGTCATTTGAAGCTGAGAAGAAGAACGAATGAGACCGTGTGGAACAACTGTGATACTTTGATTCAACCAAGATTCTAGAGATAGATTATGTGACTTCTCTCATCGGCTTTGTGCGTCCGATCATTGTATCGAGTGATTTCAAGCAATTGAAAGACAGAGGTTCTGATTACCTATAAAATTGAGGGCTGCCGGGGATAGGCAGAAAGACGTGCCGATCATTGTATCGAGGACTACTGGTGATAGGCAGACAGACGTGCCGATCATCGTATCGAGGGCTTCCAGGGATAGGCAGACAAACAGTCTGATCATCATATCGAGGGCTCACCAAGGTGTTGGTGAGACAGACCTTTTATCCTTGGTGAAAGGATAACCCTTCTCTTTGGGTTAAAATAATTCTAATTCTTTTACATTTCCGATGTTACTTGTATTAGAAAGGAATTCATATGGTTTCCATTCTTCATTACATATTCAATTGTAATTGTTTCAATTAAAATCATTCTATTACATATTGTATTGATTGATTCTATACGCTTTAAGGTAGAATCATTCATCTTTGTATAACCCTGATTATTGTGTTCATCTTGAATACTATTTTTTTACATTACATTAGTATAAAAATACATCATACCTTTTTATATTCAATACAATTGTGGGTGTTTGTATTTGTATTAGTTTAAGATCATTTAAACTAATCTCTTAGTTTCTAAAACTCAAAAGTTTTTAAACCTACAATTCACCCCCCCCCCCTTTGTATTGTTCCATCTAATAGACATACATATGTATATATTCGATCCTACAGTAATATTTGTGAAACCATTTTTTTCATGAGTACTAATACGATAAATTTTTCATGAATCCCATTTCTTACCATGAGTTCTAATATAGTGAATGTGTGATGATAATTTTGAACACCTATATATGATTTTCAATATGTGATGGGTGGGACCTATATCTCCTTACAATTCATGGGGTAAAGATTGATATCTCATGAGATAAATAATATTATAATTGGGATAAAACCATGTTATGTAAGAGACTTATTACACTTCAACAGTCTTGGGAGTTAACATAGACTAATAACATGGTTTTGAGAGTGAACCCATTCAACTCTGATTTCCTTTAAAATGATCCTTGAATACTATGGAAATGATTTTTTATGCCTATGTGTATGCCATAATTCTATGTCCTTTTACAATGTTATACACTCATGGATAATGTTATATTTTTATTTATGCTTAATTCCTTAAAAACATCAAATATTTATTCCATGACATGAGATTTTGATCTTTGATATATAGGGTATAGTTTTTATATGCTAGAATCATGTTCTCATTCCCTTATGCTGACGTTAGGTTTAAATATTTCACTTTTTTAACCTGAATAATCATATAATCTCACCATTTCTTATGTTTTCCACCAATTTATGATGATACGTATTATGTTTGGTATTTATAAGAGGGGTGATAGTTATGTGGACCTAATTGGGAGATGATGTAGAGATCTTATTGTAACACCCCGATATTTTATGTGAAATATTATTTTTAATTTCATTGATGTCTTCTGTTGTACACTACACCAAGATTATCTTGTGCTATACGCAACACCGTATCAGCTTTCAGTATACAAAAAACTATTCTTGGCTCATGTTACACACAATTTCATGTTAATTTTGTTGAAATTATTCTATGCAACATTATGTATAGATTTTGTTTAATGTATAAATGAAATAAGTTTTGATAATGTTATACGAAACACCAAATGGAGCTTTCACTACACGTAGCCCTGACTTGGCTTGTATTACACACAATCATGACTTTCCTCAATAGTGTGTGTAGTACGCAATACCGAGTTTCACTAAACGATATATTATTATAATATTATTATGAACTAGCCGTTATGAATAGTAATACCCACTTTTTGAAATTTTATAAATTTTATCTTTCAAAATGGACTTCATTTTTAGATTTAGAATATTGAGATTAACCTAGGGTGAATTTTTGGTAGTTTTCTGAAAACTATTAAATTTTTATGAATAGTTAAAACACTCGGTTACTATTTAAAAACCGATTTTTTATTTAAATAACTATTTATTTTATTAAAATTTATTTTATGTAAAAATTGAAACATAATACTTATATACGTTCAATGTAATTCATTGGAGTCATTTTATAATAATTTTAGATATATAAAAACATTATTGAAATTTTTACCGTCTTTTACCCACCTCCTATGATCATTTTCAATTGTACATAATACTTAATTTTACCGCTTCTATGAGTTGAATATAGAAAATCCAAGAGACACAGTTAATATCAAGGAGTAAAATGTGGTTCAATAAAATAACAATATTTTTTGGGGAATAGTAACTTTTTACTTTTATTTACCACGGTTAAAAGTAAATAGGGTAATTAAGTATAAAAATGATATTATTATTACCCTAACACATGTCTTAATTCTATTAGATAAGTATAAGTAGACCAAAAACAACCTTAGGAAAAAAAATATTACCCTTTAGGTCCACATGGATTATATTAGGACACTTATTATTATTTTATTTAAAGAAGAGTTAAAATAGTTTAAATCAAAGTTTAATAACTAAAACATTATTAATATAGGTTTATACATAAGATAAATTAGACTATAAATATTCATTAGAAAGATATAAAACATTCCTACATAATGGTATTTTATTTAAAAATTTTAGACATTAAATAATTTAATTTATTATGTCACAATGAGGATGCGGTAATTACCTTATTAATTAAATATTAACATAATTGATGTTATAAATACCCAAATAAATGTAATTTGAGACTTTTTATGAATTAAACTAATTTTATAGGATAATATGACATGTTATTATTGATTTAGTTAATTATTTTAGAACTAATCATGCTATAATTATTTTTACAAAAATCAATTACCAAATGGTGTCAAAATTGACATAAAATAGTTTTTAAAACAAATATTATATTATTAATTGTTATTATATTCATAAAAATATAAGGATCATCCAAATGACTTAGATAAATTTATATATATTTATAATGAACCACTTGGGCTTCTTTTGGCTTGTTATAGTAAGTTTATTAACCATATGGTGTAAGAAAACAAGAAGACACGGTAAAAGTTAATTTATTTAAATTAGAGTTAATTCTAAATGATAAGGTTAAAATAGTAACCTAAACTTGTATAAACCCTATTGGTTTAGAGGTTTTAGACCCATACACACTTTATATATGAAATAAATCAATTTTTAGCTATTATAAATCGAATATGACTTTATTAAAAAATAATATTTTATGTTTTTTCTAAGGTGCCCCTCTCCTCCCTTATAAAAGGGCACCCCCCCCCCCCCCTCGTCTCTTTACTCAATTTGGAGCCTTAAAGCTCGGCCAAAACCTGACCATTTGACTTCAAAACATCCCTATAAACATTATAGAGGTTCTGGTCTCCTCAAAATACCAACTCCAGTGCCAGAAGAGGAAGCTTAAAATGGGTGCGTCGAAGAAGAGATAATCTCTTCTACCGATTCATTCAAGTTTCTTTCTTCTTAAACTTCTTCTTATATATTTGTTTCATCATAAATTAATAACATCAGTATCACTCATATAATTATATTTTATTATAAATATTAAACAACCACATTTCACCTTTTATCCATCATATGAAAAATGAAATCATCGCGCGTGCGTACGTACGGAATACCGTCTCCACACCGTGGTGTAATCTGTTTTTCCACCACCACCTTACTTGGATGGGTATAACGGTGTATATAATAACTATATATGGTTATTATAAAATCATACTGTCTATGAGATATTTTATCATCCACTCCAATTCAATTCAATATTTATGGGAACGATATCATCGCTCGTGCATACGTACGGATTACCGTCTCCATGACGCGATGAGTTTCATTATCCATGTTAACCACTCAAGAATGATTATAAAGTATATATAATGAATAATAATGAAATATATGACATTATAAATATACTAAATTTATGTTTATATATATATGTTTCATCTACTTACTTCCATTCAAGTCAATAAGGAAAAGAAAACAGCGTTCATGCGTACGTACGGCCTATCATCTCCATAAATGGTGTATTTCTTTTAATTTATCTATCTATTATATATATATATATATATATACGGAATATATATGATATATATATCATTATTTAAATTATGGAAGTAATTAAATCATGATATAAGTAATAATAATATCAAGAACAACAAGTCCAAACACGTACGATAAATAAAACGATTTTACCCAAAATGCTGCTTTAACATGGAATTTAGAAAAGAACGAGTAGTATAAAGTAATAAGTGAACCATATATGATATCATAGCAATGAATATGATTATATAATAAGACATTGACATTATATAAATCATTATATAAGAGGTTTGGATACATACGAATCATATCAGACATAAGGTAAGGGATAATTATTCCAATCTCGTTCTTATTCGAGATTGTTTATTCGTAAGTATTTACTGGGGTTATATTTTTCATTCATGTCTATAAAAAAATATTTTTCATAAAGTTTTTAATATTCATCCATGTATTTTTAAATTCATTTTTCCCCTCTTTGAACTTTTCATTGTGTTATGGAAGAAATCTTTCTTTTGTTTACAATATATGGTACTTTTTTACTTTTCTGTTAAAAGTACAAGGAGAATGTTTTTTTTAACTTATACAGGATGAATGGATTTTTACGATTTCATAAAGCCTCATTTTCATGAAGATTACTCCACAATATTTCATGATTATTTTTAAAAAAATCATTTTCTTTGAAAATTTCATGGCATTTTGTGAGAAGAAAATGATTTTGAAAAAGAAAGGATATTTTCCTCAAAATTCATTTCAAGTGTTTTATCAAAACTATTTTCCATATAAGATGACATTATTTAGTATGATTATGTTTCAAGTATAATGTATCGATTATTTATATGGTTTTATTCTTATTATGATGAAATTATATCCATTTGTTTTATATGGATTAAGTTATGATGGGATGTTGTTTATGAAACCCATTTTATTCTTTGGGTTATGATGAATGATGTAAGATTGTTTTGTGGGAAAAGTAAGAATTATTTCATTATGAGATGGTTGGGACCTATATCTCCCTCCAATGAATTGGGTAATGATTTATATCTCATGATATAAACATGGATAGAATGGAAAGTTAATATGGGCCAGTGATACAGGACTGGAACGAGGAGTGAAATCGATTCAGAAGGGGACTTTGTCCACTAAGATGGTCTTGGAAACAATGCCTTGGATACTATGAAAATCATAACATGTTCTTAATGTTTTCACAATTACATGTTTTATTCCCATGATATTTTATAATGATTAATGTTTCTTTATGATCTATGCCTTACGTACTGCCATGTTTTATGTCATTGCTCAAGATTTTGATGTTTAAACATTATATTCATGTTTTGATATTCAAATGTATACGATTTGTTTTATTTTCTCCAGGATTACCCTTACTGAGAATTTGAGATCACCCTTTATATGTTTTCTTTTCCCCAGAATTTAAAGAAAGGTTTCTAGTATGAAATGAAAAGTGGAAGATATTTTTGGGAGATGTTGAAGATCTTTCACCAAGATTAGAAGATTATGTTCCTAGTTTCCAAATACACTAAACTATTATGGTCCTTTGGTGTCTGTTTTTGTAATGTACTAAGTATTCCTCAAAATTCATGAAATGTCCATGTATGTCAAGCTTTGGGTCTCTACAGTTGGTATCAGAGGAATGGTTTAGTTAACCTTTGGAAACTAGGATGTGAAAACTTTAGTGAAATCCCTACAGATATTTCTAAGGTATGTCTAGGGATGTCTCTAAGGTTAAGTATACATATAGGTTATAGTCCTAGAATTATAGTAATGATATTAGAATTAAACCTAAGATGTAATATATTGAAGTTACTCCCCCTTTATTATGTTGTTTTCCCAGCATGATATTTGCCTCTCACACTGTTCTTTTTGGGTTTTAGACAATGGATGGAACCCGAAGGAACCAGGTTGATTAATTTAATAGACAATGAAATGATTGTCCTCCTGAACAATCCAATGTTATGGGAGGTGGAGTGAAAAATATTATTGATATACTTACAAAAGCTATGAATCATTCTAGACTTCCAAATAAGTTGATAAAGGAACAATATTCTATTGAGTCCTTTATGAGTAAACGTCCACCTTCTTTCAGTGGGTCTTTTGATCCACTTGTTGCAGAACAATGGATTAGTACCACTGAAATGATATTTTCAATACTTCGTTGTTCAGAACATGAAAAAGACATTTTGGGTATTTACCGGTTAGAAGTTGAAGCATACCAAGGGTGGACTCTAATTAAGAATGCAATGCCCCCAAGATTAAATTGAATCTATAGAATGGGATGAGTTCAAGAACATATTTTTTCAATAAGTACTTCGCTCATATTCTTCGAACAATGATGGAAAAGGAGTTCCTTGAGCTTAAGCAAAAGGATGATGAATCTGTTGGTATATACAAAGAGAATTTTACAGGGCTTGCAAGGTATGCATCTGGCTTTATCATCCAACTTGAAAGTAAAGTTGATTGATTCTTCAGTGGCTTAAAACCAAGGCTTCGAAGGGAATTAGCTATAAGAGACATCAGTACCTGTGAAGAAATTGCGTGTTGTACTATCTAGGTAGAAATGGAAGTTGGTGTTACATATCTATCTCATGGTTTTGACAAGAAACAAATGATGGAGTTCAAGGAGAAATCTGAGAATAACGGTGAAAAGAAGATGAATGTTTCATTATACTCAATGTGTGGAAAAAATATTTGTGGAGATTGTCTTAAAGGGACTAGAAAATGTTTTATGTGTGGAAAATAATGTCATCGAGCATCTGAGTGTCGAAGTCATGTAAACAGGATTGATAGTGATGTGAAAAAAGAAAATATTGCAGAGAATGCACCACCAACACATCAATTCTTCATGTTCAAGGAAATGGGGCATTATGCTAATCAATGCCCCAATCCAAGGGTTAATGATGATCAACGTGAGAAACCTCTTAAAGAAAAGGATAAAGGTAAGTCACATGCGATCACTATTTGTGATGTTGATTATGACAATGATGTTGTGTAATGATTATGTGTTTATGTAATGGGATTTCAAAATAGTATCATGGAATATCATTTATAGTATTGTGGAATTTTGGAATATCTATGTATTGGTTTTCAATAATTGTATGGTACCTATAACCATGAAAAGTGATTTCAATATTTTTGGAAAGCGGATGATATGCACATAATGAAGGGATAAGGAGAAAGTGAAATGTTTTATAGTATCCATGAGCTCATGATGGATATAAGGACAAAGTGATATCATGGTTTGAGTATATAGAAATTTTGTGATTTTGGTATCTGGAAAGAGTTAACTTTTGATAGCACTCATGTTTTGACTAAGGTTCTATGGTAATACATGATTAAGGTATTCACATGTTTGTAATGTGACAAACAAGATATATATTATGATATATGGGGGATAAATGATGCTATTCACGTGCTTGTTATGTGACCTTTCAACTAATCCATTTCTTTATACTATTTAGGATAAGCCTAAAGATTGGAATGCATTATGTTGGACATCAGATAGTATTGTTTAAGGATAGAACTATTTTTATATTATTTATGGAAGGTTATAATAGTGTAGTTTTAGAAAAATGGACAACATGTAGGACGGGCGACAACCCGTCGCGTCGGACAAGGTTGCAGGAATGAAACCCACAACTGAAGTGAGAAAGGCCTTTATCGCATACCACTGGCCTACAGGATGTCCCTGGTTAGTATAAATTAGTTTTAATTTATTAGTTTGTATGATATGTGAAGTATAAGTCCATTTTAGAAACCATATATGATTATTCTCACTATGGATGGACTTATGTATATTTAATATTTTTGATATCCTTTTATTTGAGACAGATGTAATGACCTATCATTCTATCGAATGATCTGCTAACAAAACATGAATGAAAAATTCAACTTCATTTAATTAATAGATGAAGTGGAAATTGTTCACGGAATGACCAACACTGAGATTTCACCAAAATCAAGAAATTATTTCTTCTAATTCTAATTTTCTCACCTTTATGGAAATGATCTTGAAAACCAAAATATTTTTCCTATTGCCCCCATATTTGATTAATCCGATGGTACCATAAATAATCCCTAATTTATGTCTTTGGGATTATTGGCTTTTTCATAGCCATGTCCTCTACCACTCTCCATCAGAACTTGATGGTCAGATTTTTCTTCCAGATCCACATTTCCACCTATGTTCTCTAATGTGGAAACCGAGTGATTAGTTAATTTGGGTAACCGTTATGATGCATAATTTATTTTTTAAATTACTGTTTTGGTATTCCTTTTTAGGATGTGGGTTTCTATTAAAGAAACATTCAAGTAGTAAACCATTTATAACCCCAATGAATTTCATGGGAGAAATTCATTTTATGGGGGGTAGAATGTAACACCCCGAGATTTTATGAGATATATTATTTTTAATTTCTTTGATGTCTTTCGTTGTACACTACACCAAGATTAGCTTGTGCTATACACAACACCGTATTAGCTTTCAGTATACGCATCACTATTCTTGCCTCGTGTTACCCAAAATTTCAAGTTCTTTTGGTGGAGATTATTCTATGCAACATTAAGTATAGATTTTGTTTAATGTATAAATAAAATATGTTTTTATTATATTATACACAACACCAAACAGAGCTTTCACTACACGCAGCCCTGACTTGGATTGCATTACATGCAATCAAGACCTTCCTCGATAGCGTGTGTAGTACGCAATACCGAGTTTCACTAAACAAGGTATTACTATAATATTATTACGAACTAGCTGTTGTTAATAGTAATACCCACTTTTTGAAATTTTATATGTTTTATCTTTTAAAATGGACTTCATTTTTTGATTAGGAATATCAAAATTATCCTAGGGTAAATTGTTGATATTTTTCTGAAAACTTTTAATTTTTGATGAATAGTTAAAACACTAGGTTACTAATTAAAAACCGACCTTTTTATTTAAATAATTATTTATTTAATTTAAATTTATTTTAGGTAAAAATTGACACATAATACTTATATAAGTTCAATGTAATTCATTGGTGTCATTTTATAATAATTTTTGATATATAAAAATTTTATTGAACTTTTTACTGTCTTTTACCCACCTCCGAGGAGCATTTTCAATTGTATATAAAACTTAATTTTACCGCTTCTGTAAGTTGAACTTAGAAAATATGAGAGACACGATTAATATCAAGGAGTAAAATTTGGTTCAATAAATTAAAAAAAATTGGTGAATAGTAACTTTTTACTTTTATTTACCGCGGTTAAAAGTAAATAGGGTAATTAAGGCTGAAAAGGATATTATTATTACCCTAAGAAATGTCCTAATTCTATTGGATAAGATTAATTCGACCAAATACAACCTTGGGAGTAAAATATTACCCTTTAGGTCCACATGGATTATATTAGGACACTTATTATTATTTTAACTAAAGAACAGTTAAAAGAGTTAAAATCATATTTTAATAACTAAATGATTTTTAATATAGGGTTATAAATAATATAAACTAGACTATACATATTCATTATAAATATAAAACTATTTCCTACTTAAATATATTTTATTTATAATTTTTAGACATTAAATAATTTAATTTATTTATGTCACAATGACGATGCTATAATTACCTTATTAATGAAATATTAACATAATTGATGTTATAAATACCCAAATAAATATAATTTAAGACTTTTTTTGAATTACACTATTTTAATAGGTTCATATGTCATTTTAGTATTTATTTAATAAATTTTCTATAACTAATAATGTTGTTGTTATTTTCTCAAAAATCAATTACCAAATAGTGTCAAAATTGACATAAAATAGTTTTTAAAACAAATATTATATTATTAATTTTTATTCCATTTTTAAAAATATATGGTTAGCCCAAATGACTTATATAATGTTATACATATTAATAATAAACCACTTGGGGTTCTGTTGGCTTGTTATAGTAAGTTTATTAACCATATTGTGTAAGAAAACAAGGAGACACGGTAAAAGATAAAATATTTAACTTAGAGTTAAATCTAAATGATATGGTTAAAATAGTAACCTAAACTTGTCTAAAACCTATTATATGGGAGTATTTAGACCAATCCACACTTTATCTTAGAAATAAATCAATTTGTAGCTATTATAAACTGAATATGACTTTATTAAAAAAATAATATTTTAAGTTTTTCCTAAGGTGCCCTTCTCCTCCCTTATAAAAGGGAACCCTCGTACATCTTTTTACACAATTTTGAGCCTTCAATCTCGGACAAACCCTACCCATTTCCCTTATCAACATCCCTATAAACAATATATAGGTTCTGTCCTCCTCAAAAGACCAACTCTAGTTCCTTAAGAGGAAGCGTAAAAGGGGTGCGTCGAAGAAGAGGTAATCTCTTCTACCGATTCATTCAAGTTTATTTCTTCTTCAACATCTTCTTCTTTATTTGTTTCATCATAAATTAATAACATATGTATCACTCATATACTTATATGTTATTATAAATATGAAACAACCCTATTTCACCTCTTATCCATCCTACCAAAAATGAAATCATCGCGCGTGCATACGTATGGAATATCGTCTCCACGCCGTGGTGTAATCTATTTTTCCACCACCACCTTAATTGGATGGGTATAATGGTGTAAATAATAACTATATATAGTTATTATAAAATCATACTGACTCTATGATATTATATCATCCACTCCAATTCAATTCAATAATTATGGGAACGATATCATCGCTCGTGTGTACGTACGGATTACCGTCTCCACGACGCGATGTGATTCATTCTCCATGTTAACCACTCAAGAATGATTATAAAGTATATATAATGAATAATAATGAAATATATGACATGATAAAGATAATTTATTTATTTATATATATATATATATATGTTTCATCTACTTACTTCCATTCAAGTCAATAAGGAAAAGAAAACAGCGTTCATGCGAACGTATGGCCTACCGTCTCTATGAACGGTGTATTTCATTTAATTTATGTATCTATTATATATATATATACTGAATATATATGATATATAAATAAATATTTACATTTTCTAAGTAATTAAATCATGATATAAGTAATAATAATATCAAGAACAACAAGTCCAAACACGTACGATAAATAAAACGATTTTACCCAATACGCTTCTTTAACCTGGAATTTAGAAAAGAACGGGAAATATAAAGTCATAAGTGAACCATATATGATATAATAACAATTAATATTATTCTTTAATAATTCAATTACATTATATAAATCATTATACAGGTGTTTTAGATACATACGAAGCATATCGCACATAAGGTAAGGGATAATTATTCCAATCTCGTTCTTATCTGAGATTGTTTATTCGTATATATTTATTGGGGTTATATTTTTCATCCATGTCCATAAAAAATGTTTTTTATAAATTGTTTAATACTCTTACATGTATTTTTAAACACATTTTTACCCCTCTTTGACTTTTACATTGTGTTATGGAAGGAATATTTCTTTTGTTTACCATATATGATACTTTTTGACTTTTCCGTTAAAAGTACGAGGTGAATGTTTTTTTAACTTATACAGCATGAATGGATTTTTACAATTTCATAAAGCCTCATTTTCATGAATCTTCCTCCCCAATATTTCATGATTATTTTCAAAAAAATCCTTTTCTTTTAAAATTGCATGGCATTTTGTGAAAAGAAACTGATTTTGAAAAAGAAAAGATATTTTCCTCAAGAATTAATTTCAAGTGTTTTATCAAAACTATTTTCCATCTAAGATGACAATATTTAGTATGGTTATATTTCAAGTATAATGTATCTTTTATTTACATGGTTTTATTCTTACTATGATGAAATGATATCAATTTGTTTTATATGGATTAATTTATGATGGGATGATGTTTATGAAACCCATTTTATTCTTTGGGTTATGATGAATGATGTATGATTGTTTTGTGGGACAAGTAATAATGATTTAATTATAAGATGGTTGGGACCAATATCTCCATCCAATGCATTGGGTACATATTTATATCTCATGATATACATAGGGCCGGAACATCAATTTAATCTGGTTCAGTGATATAGGACTGGAACAAGGAGTGAACTCGATTCAGAAAGGGACTTTTTCCACTAAGATGGTCTTGGAAATAATGCCTTTGATACTATGGAAATATTAACTTGTGCTTAATGGTTTCCACAATTAAATGTTTTATTCCCATGATATTTTATCATGATTAACGTTTCTTTATGATCTATGCCTTGTGTACTACCATGTTTTATGTCATTGCAAAAGATATTGATGTTTAAACATTATGTTCATGTTTTTAAGTTCAAATGTATATGATTTGGTTTATTTTTCCCAGCCTTACCCTTATTGAGCATTTGAGCTCACCCTTTATATGTTTTCTTTTCCCCAGGATTTAATGAAAGGTTTTAGGTAAGAAAACAAAAGGGGAAGACCTTTTTGGGAGATGCTGAAGATCATTCACCAAGATTAGAAGATTATGTTCCGAGTTTCCAAAGACACTAAAATATTACAGTCCTGTGGCATCTGTTTTTGTAATGTATTAAGTATTCCGTAAAATTAATGAAATTTCCATGTACGTCAAGGTTTGGGTCTCTAAACTTATGAACCTATTTTTTTCATGTTAAAAATAAACTATATCTTTATGATCCTCTTGCACGTGTTTATGAAATGTAATCAATTTTCATCTAAAAAATATGTGATATCAATATATGAAATGCATGGTCCTATATATTATATCATTCAACAAATCCATCTTTATCTCAGGATTTGAAGGTCCACATAGTTATGAACCAAATCTTACAACTCCTTCTTCTTCAATTATGAAATATGTGTGTTTAGATTTTTTATAGCTTCCAACATATTCTATTTTTCCAAAAATTCTCTTTGAGTATCCTTTATCCTCTACATAAGGGATGGTTAAAAATACATTGACAAATGAATGATTATATTCCTTCTTTTATGATTTCTATATACATCCTTTGTAAGTATAAGAATATTGGATCCTTCACAATTATCAGTACTGATAAGGTTTAGGGATCCATTCTACTTAGAGAATCATAAAAAAAATTTATATCATCATGAAAGTAGTGGATTGAGAATTCAAATTTCGTGACCCGCTCTAACTGTCTTTATTGGTGTGTATTAAGATATTTCTGTGAGAATATATATTTCAGGTTATTATGATATGTATATATTTCACAATTTTTCCATATAGATAATTCCATCATATTGTAAACATTAATATCACTACATACAAATAAAAATAATGCATTAGATAGTTATAGGGTATGAAAAGAATGATAGGTTTGTGATAAATTATAAATAATACCAAGTTTGGATAAGGAAACTACATATCTATGTTATAGATACTTTTCTGGGAAACTCTTTAGTTTCTATTTTATTATAAGGGTTAAAAAAATATTCATTTAATGGTGATAACATGTCCCAAAAATGATACTTCCTCAATACTAAACTCACATTTATTATACATTTCAGATATATTATATTTTTTTAAATTCATTAGCACAGTATTTAAATTCCCCTCATGATCAATCGTACTTTTGGATTATATCATTATATCATCCATAAATAACACCATTTATTAATCTAGGTATTCCGTAAAGACTCTAATCATTATGTTTATAAATATTTATGGATCATTAGTGAGTGAAAAGTGAATATATATATGAACTTTCAGTGCACAGACCTTATTCAAAATGAAGTCTTGGGAATATATTATTTATTCAACATAAATTAGTGATATCCTGACTGAAGGCCCACCTTAGTGTTGTACTAGGCCCAACATAGTTGATCAAAGAAGTCATATATACAAGGAAGGGGATAATTTTTCCTTTTCAAGACTTTATTGAGTTCATGAAAATTAATTCATAATGGTATTGACCCATAATTCTTCTTGATGATGAGGACTGGTGCACTCCATGATGAAGCACTCAGGAATATAAAACCCCTATCTATATTCCATTTTAATTACTTCTTTATTTATTCTAAATAAATGGTGGTAATGATTTAGGAATTCTTGGATGTAGAAATATATTTATGTATAATTTAAATGAAAAACTCAAAATCTCATCCAGAATAAAGACCAGTAAATTATTAAGGGAACACATTAGTATATTCCTTCAAAAAGGGAATATCTTTAAGAATGATTCAATCCATTTTCTCAATCATTTTATCTAGATATGATTTCTCCTAAGTTAATAATATCCACACTTGAAGAGAATATTCCAATGAAGATTCAACCTCATCCTTTAACATGTATAGAATCAAATAAGAACTCCATATGTGAAGAGTTATCTCCTTCCCCCAATATTTGATGTTGGATTTATATATGTATAGCCATTCTATTACCAAAAAGTATAAAGGGATTAAAAATAGATTTCATGGGTGTTTGTTTCGACAAAAATTGATCGGATAATATTTATATAATTTGGATGGAATAATTGATATATTTTTTTTCTCAAAGATAACTTAACCCCCTATTTTTAGGTGGATTTTTAAAAGTTATACTAAAAATGAAAGATTTAAATAAATGTGTAGAACCAAAACCAGAATGTGCATTTTCTATTCATGAATGAATAACCATTGTACCAATCAAAAAACATTTTCAGGATCCACCTTATTATTGGTTATATAATATTCCCTTCCATTCTCTCTAAGTCTTGGAGCTTGTTTTCATTTATTATCTACAAAAACCCATATTTTATGGAATTTTTTTTGAAAAATTCATTTTCTCTTTAATTTGGAAAAACTATATCATAAGCTAAGTGTTGATCTGAATCTTCCATTCCACTATCATATTAATGGGATTATTCATATCCTTTGTACATTAATTATCATAATTATCCACTTTTCCAAACATACACCATCTCCCAGTTCCCTTAAGTAGGTTTATAGGATGATTATTTATGCACTTTTGATATGTGGTATTTTGGGTTTTCTTTCCACCCTAATATTTATATGTAGATCCTCATGAATAAAAATTCATATTACACTTTTTATCACTAGTCCCATGTGGCCACTGAGAGTCTCCATTATCTATGTCAACATTTAGGTAACAACAAAAAATAATTGCATAACTATCAAATTCTCAAGTTGGTAAAGATTTTATTACGTATATTTAATCCACTAAATAAATTTTCCACCTTTATTTCAGTTTTGATGACAAATTCAATGGAATATAATGAAATCCTTATGAATTATGACTCATACAACCTAATAGAATCATATTTATTTAAATTAAATCTAAGGAACTGCCTCTCTTTTTAAAGATGTAGAGTTTGGTAAAATTATTTAATGAATAAAAAATTAATCCTTTACATTCTTTTGAATCAATATCATATTTTGACTTCTTATTCTTGATCTGTGTCTACCACTGATCAGCTTCCCTATTAAGATGATATACATCTAGTATGGCATTCTATTATTTCATTAATTATATGATATAGAATATATTCTTAGTGGATATAATAAATTATTCCCTAATGAGGGCATCAGAAAATCCACTAATGGTATGAGGGCTATATCACATAAAGGACTCAACTATAACCTTTTCATTCTTAGGAGAAGGAGGGTGTTCCACATGATTCATGTTATTATTCATAGAATTATTTTATTGAGATAGTACTACTATGATAGTTCCAACTCCTAACCCCATAAGCATAAGAATAAAATATGAGAAATTATTTCATTTCATACCATGTTGGTTGTTAGAACAGTTCATCCTATTTCCCAAAATTAACAAAAATAAATAGAAAAAAGGATGAGAATACTTTATTTAGTTAACATGTAAAATTAAAACTATGAAATCATAAGGAATGACTTATAAATGACATGAAACTCCAAACTTATGATTCTCTAGGTTTGAATATAGTTTATCCATTTTAATGTTTTCGTTTAGGATTTTAAACCTAACAATCTATTTAAGTATTTCATAATGGTTCGTAAAGAGTTTAGGAATTTTCTGATGTATATCCCATGATAGTTTCAAAACATGTGTGTAGTAAATCCTCTATTAATTCACTAGGTGATGATAAATTCAATTCCAAATACACACCTTTCTAGGTTTTTACCATATGGTACAATTATTCAAAATCCCCATCATCTTTTAGTATCTTGACAAGGATGTAATTTCTTGGAAATCAACCTCTCTGTAATTAAAAATAATTCCATGATATTTAACTATACTTATAATAATACATAGGGTTCTCACTAAATTATTCAATTCCTAACGCATAAAAATAACTAGACAGTCCTCTCATACCAACTATATCAACCCAAGCCTTTTACAAATATTATTATAAGATTTTTATCTTAAATATTAATTAAATTCAACAAAAGGATGGAAAGGCCTGTTTTATTTGGAATAATAGTTTCATAATTCATCAAAGTGAAACTAAAATAAAATAACATTAGTTGAATTTACATAATTAACTCAAAAATCACTTTTATGTACTAAAACTACATATTCTTTACTAGGGAACAGATAAAATAAAGGGGAGCCATAAAGCCTATTTAGAGAATAAACATTATAATGAAGAATAACATGTGAGTCAAATGGAACATCATGATATCATAAAAGATATGGATAATGAAAAATCCCATGGATTCATAACATAAGGATTATAGTATCCTATGATCGTGGAAAAAAGTGGTAGCAGCATATAACATGACTTAGACATATGTAAAGGCTAATCGATAAGACAACATCACATGGTGGAAATAGTCCCATCGTAGATTAGGTTTACACCATAATCCCATATATTCATTCTATTGATTCAAAAAATTCTCCATTATATTTTATACCTATCTGGTTTCACGAATCATAACATTTATGTGATTATTTTTTCCACAAAAATGTATTCAATCAAAATGTATGATCATAATAATAACCCTTGGAAATAAATGGGTTGCATAATCGTGTCTAATAGAATTACTAGAGGACGTCTCATAATGGTTCCTATGAAAGAATGGATTGAATATTTCTTGTGTTTTTATAGGTTAAACAAATAATATGACAAGAAAATAAAGACCATGTAAACTGAATATATTATATAAATTGGGGAGATTTTTTGGAAATGTTCCTTTTAAGTGGGATTATATGAAAAAGGTTGAAGAGTCTTTAAAGATTGTATGATATTAATATTTTCTATAAAAAATTATGTAAACTAAAATGTATATACATATAAAAATATCTGTTATTATAAAATGTCGACAATTTAAAATATCTCAATGAGTGATACTTTAATAGAGGTGAAAAAAATAGATAAGTTCCCTTTAACCATCTTTTTGAGTGAAAATGAGAAGGGAAAATTTTAGAACATATATATCCACATCATGGAAAAGTGAATTTTTGTAGATATATATTTATTTTAATTATATAAAAAAATATATAAATTAATAAGGAAAATATTGATGTTATTTGAGCTAAAAGATATCACGTATAACTCAAATAAAATATGTTGGTTTAGTGTGATCTCTTAACTTATGTTCTAAAATACTTATGCACTTATACATAAGATCTTGGATCATAAAATTAGATTTATAATTAATTAATTCATAATATTTTTCATCTATATTAAATTTTTTATATTTTTATTATGTTAATTTAAAATCGCTTCAATGAGATATAAAGTATAATTTTGTTTTTCTTGTGAGCATTTATTTCAGGGTTTTGAGTTTGTATCACTTGTGTATAATTATTTATTGTCCTTTCAAATGGGAAAATAATGTATAAGAGAAATGAAATAGTATTCATAAATTTCTAAAAAATCAAATAGTCCAAACATTCCCATTGTGTTATGATATAGGGATGCATTTTTATTAAAATGTTAATGTTGCATTAATAGTTATTTTAAGAAGTATTACCGACTATCTGAAACAAGTTTAATTTTATATAATATTATGTCTATATATTCATTTAAAACCATATAATAAGTTATAATATAGTTATTATCATCTTATTTAATCATAGAAATGTTTTTTTCACTGTCCTTGAATGTAGTAATGGAAAATGAAGTGTGTTGTTCTTGGAGAAGATGTATAAACCATTTTGTAAAAAAAGTTTTTGTTTCATAAAAAAAATAAAGGATGTTATAATATAGATATTTTACTATAATAATAACATATACTTATATTAATGATACTTATGTTACTTTATTATGTTTATATAGAATATATTGGTTTATGGAAGAAGAATAAAATTGAAATAGATTATTCGAGAATCTCACATCTTCTTATGGATATCTTCTCTAAGGATACACCTTAAAGATCCTCAAAATAGACTATACATAAGAAAATATAATTAATAAATTGGGGAGAGTATTGGTGTAATATCGTGATATTTTAATAAACATTTCTCATTAAATAATTGTAATTCTTAAATAGCTTGTGCTACACGCAGTCATGTGTTTAAAAAAATGGCAAGAAATTGTGACTATAATAACCTATCAATAAAATTGGAATGAATATGTAATAAAAAATAAATTATTAAAGGAATATAAATATCCAATTCAATTTATATTAAAATTATTTGTTTCAAAAATATTGAAAATACTAGTTTTTATTGAAAATTGAATTTTCCTTTTCACAGTCAAATTTTGTTTCACATTAGTTTTAAATTCTAATTTGATCATTTTAATTTTAAAAAATTACAATTATAGTTTTTTTAAATGATTTTATACCTGATTTTTGTTAAAAAAACATTTAATGTTTTAAAATGGTATTTTCTGAAAAATTGTTTTTCGTAAAATTTTACCGGTTTTGTTTTTGTAATGTCCCAGTTTTGGAACCCACCCAGAGGTGCCCCATACCTGGTTGGTCACACGGCCTCAAGTTAATTTTCCTGAACACCAGAGGTTGCCGACTAGTAGTGAGGGCCTTGGGTGTGGTAATGGAGAAACTATTCCCTCATTGGAAGAGTACATAGCGGAAGTAAACCAATGCATACAGGAGTATAAGCATTAATAATGACATACAACAGAAAAATGAAAGTATAAACTAGAGAACATATATAAAATGATTCATGATACATATGTCTAGGAAAATAGCCAAACAAGTCACAATGCTGGAATACAAGAGTGATAAACCAATGTGTAAAAGAAAGCGGTTAAACTCTTCAGCATCACAAGCCATATCGTGATCCCAAGCTCTCCAGCTCCATGGTAAATCAAATACCTAATGTAAAAGGGATCTTTCCTTTATCTATACATGAAAAAATATAATGTATTTATGCCCAAAATCATGGCCCAAATAGGGTGTGAGACTAAATCCCAATAGGCAACCACCCGAAGATCATTGCCTAACAGTCAGTGAATATATGGTAGGTAAAATTATAGAAAACAGTAAACATGAAGGTGCTCTGCAGTAAAAAATCCACAATTTCAATATCATGCAACAACGAAACAAATAGCAAAAACTCAAATAGGTATCCCTCTGAAAAGTACTCACAGCCATCACCTCTGTCCCTACCTAAGAAGTACAAGCAACCCACTGGGCAGTGCACTCATCCTAACCCTTTTGGTTCAGTCATAATAATATAATAAGACTCTCTGAGGAAGCTCTCACAGTCAATTCCCCTTATAGTCAAAGGTAAAGCAAGAATCTCTGAGGAAGCTCACACAGTCAATTCCCCATATAGTCTAAGGTATTCATGGACTCTCTGAGGATGCTCACATGGTCAAATACCTTTATAGCCCCAAGGTCTATGACTCCCTAAGGAAGCTCACATGGTCAATTCCCCTTTTATCCCCAAGGTCTAGGACTCTTTGAGGAAGCTCACATGGTCAATTCCTCTTATAGCCCAGGTCGTTCAATTAAAACAAAGACTCTCTGAGGAAGATCACTCACTTAATTCCCCTTATAGTCTAAATCAATCAAGGACTCTCTAAGGAAGCTCACTCAGTCAATTCCCTTTATAGCCCCAAGTGGTTATAGTCTCTCTGAGGATGCTCACTCGGTCAATCCCTCTTATATCCTAAAGTGCTCAATGACTTTCTAAGGAAGATCACTCAGTCAATTACCCTTATAGTCTACTACACTAGGTTCTCACGGCTATGTGTTGGTCAACGAGCATAACTATGTAATATGTCCAATGTAACCCTAGAGAACTACTTGGATAACCATTCTACAACATAATAAGTATGTCAGAATAAAAACTCTACATCTTACAACAATAGGAATGGAAAACAGGAAAGGCAGCCAAACTGGCTAAATAGGACCAAATGGTCGTAAACGGAACATGTAGGGGAAAAACATACAAATCATAGCATTCAACCCTATCATCTCCAAATTACCTCTACACAAGCATAAAATCATGGTAGAAAATCAACAGGTGTAAAACGATAAACATGAAATACCCCTTTCAAGGGTATTGGTGAAATTTGCACATAATACTCAAAGACTTTGAATGGAAAGGAATAAACCACCTACCTCGGGGTTGTAGGAACGATATACATGAACCTCGAAGCATGAATCTCCTTATAACGTTGAATATATACAAAAATGTCTAAAACGTTGAACCCGCGATATCGCACGAGAAAAGAGAAATCAGAAGATGATGCTCTAGGAGAAAAGAGAACTCACCGATGTGATTCTAACACAACCGAAAGTGATCAATTCAGATGATGGACGGAGGCTCATGGGTCATCAAAGATATCTAGTCGTACAGAGCTCTCGGTCGAACGAGACCTAAATGAAGGGTGTTCTGGCAATTAGATGTGACCTTGGTGCATTTAATGAAAAATAAATAAATTACATAGAGTGTACTTTTTAAGTACATTGTGTGTACTCTCCTTTTTTTTACTCTGCTTTATGCGGCCTCCAAGTCACTCCCACATGCCCATGTGTGTGGCTACTACACGGACAGCACACAACCTGTTGCGGCAAAGAAGTACATGGAATGTACTTAGAAAATTTCTAGAATTTACTTTTTCTGAAAAAACAACCAGAAAAGGAAAAACATACATGAAAAGAAGATCCAGGTTCTTACAAACATCCCTGCTTAAAGAAATTTGTCCCCGAATTTCCCAAGCACGACATAGAGAAGGAAACCACAAATAGTTCCAGCCACTATGCTCGTACATAGGCCTCCCTCTCCCAAGTCTCATCCTGCACCTTCCCGTGCTGCCATAGCACTCGTACTAGAAGAATAGACTGGCCACTAAGAACCTTTGTACTACAATCCACAATCTGGATAGGATGCTCCTCAAATGATGCATTCACTTCGAGCTAAACCTCCTCAGGTGGAAATACATGAGATGGGTTTGAAATGTAACGTTGAACCTGATAAACGTGGAATCCATCATGCATATCCCAGTACCTCTGAGGTAACTGCAGCTGATTGGTCACTGTCCCAACTCTTTCCAACACCACAAATGGCACAACGTACCTCAGTGAAAGATTACCCTGTATCATAATCCTCTTCTTTCCCAACCTCGGTGTGACACGTAGGGAAACCTGATACCCGACCTTGAACTCCAGAGGTCGTCTCTACTAATCAGTATAAGACATCTGTCGAGATTGTGTAGTAGCCATCCGCTTCCGAATCAACTCTATCAACTATGTGGTCTCCTGAACAAGACAAGGTCCCCACAAAGCTGCCTCTCATGCCTCCAGCCAGCATAAGGGTTATCAACATGGCCTACCGTACAAAGCCTCATAAGGTTCCATCTAAATACTTTCTTGAATGCTATTTTTGTAGGAAAACTCCACAAGAGGTATATGCTTCTCCCAAGATCCTCTAAAATCTTGAATGCATGTTCAGAGCATATCCTCATGAACTTGAATTCTACGCTCGGACTAGCCATCTATCTGGGGATGGTAAGCTGTACTCAAAAGTACCATTTTACCCAAAGATTTCTAATGCCCCTACCAAACCCGAGATGTAAAACGTGCATCCTGCTTGAAACAATGAAGTGTGGAACTCCATGAAGATGTAAATTCTCTCAAATGTACAACCATCCATGATCATCAACACTAAAGGTCTCCTTGATCGTCAAAAAGTGAGAAATCTTTTTGAGTATGTCAATGACAACCCAAAATGTGTCATTCCCTCGAGGCGACCTCAGAAAACCGGTCATGAAGTCCATCGCGACGTCATTCCACTTCCACTCGGGAATGGGTAACTGCTGTAAAAGCCATGCTAGTCACTAATGCTCCACACTCACCTACTGACATGTGTAACACCTCATGATGAAACCAGAAACATCCCTCTTCATACCTAGACACCAATACTAATGGTGTAGATCACGATATAGCTTGGTGACCCCAGGGTGAACTGCACAAACAGAAGAATTAAAATCCCACACCATCTCCTCACGTATATCTTCTAGCACCCATACACAACCCTATAAACGCAAGATCTCATCCTTTCCTTTGGTCCATCCAGGAATTGGGTCCTTTCCTTACAAACTCTCCCTTAGGACCAGGCCTTCAAAATCTGATAGATGTCTTATTCGAACTCGATCCAGAAGAGTAGAGGTAACATCTACATAAGAATGAAATGGTTACCCCTAACTGTCATGCTCCTCTAAATGCATCTCAGATAATAGAGTTGCGATCTTCCACTCACTGTTGGCCTCCTGAACTACTTGTATCTGCAACCTTCTTCTCAACACATCAGCCACTATGTTGCCCATCCTAGGCATGTTGTAAAGCTCAATGTCAAAGGACTGTAGGTACTCAAACAACCTGCATTGTCTCAAATTCAGGTCACATTGAGTGAAAATGTACTTGAGACTCTTGTGGTCATTGAGAACCACAAAGTGCTCTCCTATAATATAATGTCTCCAATAATGTAAGGCATGAACAACAGATGCCAACTCCAGATTGTGCGTCGGGTAATTCCTCTCATGTGGCCTCTACTATCGAGACCCGTATGCAACAAATCCATCTCCCTGCATAAGCACAGCTCCATGCCCAATACTTGACGCATAACAATAAATAGTATAGCTCTTTCCTGGATCTGGAAATACTAGTATTAGTGCTGAAGTAAAACTCCATTTCAATTCTTGAAAGGATGACTCACAAGAATATGACCATAAAAACTTCACACCCTTCCTAGTCAAACCTGTCAGCGGTGCTGTAAAACATGAAAAGTTCTGTATGAAACATCTTTAGTATTCATCTAGTCCTAGAAGGCTCTGCATCTCAAAGACATTCTTCAGTTGTTCCCAAGAAACTATAGCTCTCACTTTCTCTTGGTCTACTGATACTCCTGCCTCTAAGATGATATGACTCAGGAAGTGAATCTAATCCATCCAAATGTGGAACTTTGAGAGCATAGAATATAATTGATTCTCTCTCAATGTACTCAAAACGATATGAATATGGGTATCGTGTTCATGTCGATTGTGAGAGTACACCAAGATGTCATCCACGAAAACAACCACAAAGGAATCCATGTATGGATGGAACACTCAGTTCATCAGTTCCCTAAAAATTGCAGGTGCATTTGTGAGACCAAACAATGTTACCATATACTCGTATATACCGTACCTGCTCCGAAAGGCTGTAAGAGGTATATCCGATGGTATAATGCATAAATTATGATAACTGGACCTCAAGTAAATATTCAAGAACACCCGGGCTGGTCGAAGCTATTGAAAGAGATCATCAATCCTAGGCAAGGGATATCGGTTATTGACTGTAAACTGATTCAGCTTCTACCAATCCACACAAATCCGGAGGGTACATTCCGCCTTCTTCGCAAACAAGACATGAAAACCCCAAAGAGAAGTACTAGGTTAGATGAATCTCTTTCCTTACAACTCCTCCTACAGCTTCTTGAGTTCTTGAAACTCAGGTGTAGACATCCTATAAGGTGGAATAGACACTGATGTCACTCCTGGTACAAGTTCAATTGATAAGTATACCTCGCTCTCTAGAGGAAAACATGAAAAGTCCTCTGGAAATACCTCTCTAAAACAATCCACCATAGGAGGAAAGTATAACTATGAATCCCCCCGTTCATCTAGATATAGACTAGAAATCTGGGTTGTACCTCCTCCCATCCCATGATGCTCAGGTCCCAATCTACACGCCTTTCCATCCCATTCGCACTTATGAAGAAATGATTTACTTTCTAGTGATGTGAAACTCACCATGCGGAGATAACAGTTGACGACTGCATGGAAGGGAACAAGCCAGTCTATTTTGAGAATGAAATCATATAATGTCATCTCTTGGAGATAGAGGTCCCATAAAAAGTGACTCCCACCAACTTGTAGAGGGAACTCTCTGTTCTGACTTACACTATCCATTCTAGTCCTTAAAGGAGTGTCTAGAGTCAAGATATCAGCAGAAGAAAATATGCATAGGTCAAGGCTCTCCACAACAGTAAAAAATATAAAGCTATTTGAAGCCCATGTTTTGAAATGGGAAAAAGCTAAAACTGAGGCTACAAAGATTGTACCACAAACTGTGGAGGGTCTGGGACCCTGATCATTTTGCGTCTGCTCCACTACAAAATTCTGACCTATGCCATGGCCATGTGACACTACCTGACCAATCTGAGCTGATCCACCCTACTGTCATTGAAGAATTGGTGACTGACTACCCCGTCCATAACCTCCACCTCGGTCTGAATAGCTGGAAGAACTCTAGTTCCCAGACTAATGAGAAACTGGTGGTGCTTCTCCTAAATGAGGATTCATAAAAGAACCCCTGTCACCACCTGCTGGTGAGAATGACTGACAAAAGAGCTGAAGGTGACCCATCTTGCTACAAGATCAGCACTCCACTGGGTATCTCGGGCAACGTGGCCCCGTATGCTCGCTTCTCCCACACTAGTAGCACACCACCTAGCTACCGGAAGATGCATCCTTCCTACTCTGATATCCTCGTGAAGTCCCCCTATGGTGCTTCCTACTAGCAGTATGAGGAATACTAACACTGGATGTCGAACAGCCCTGGCTCATAGCTCCTGAATCCCTCATAGTGTGCTCAATAATCATTGTTTGGTAGATGATAGAAGATATCGAAGTCAACCTAAAGATTTTCACCTAAGATCAGATGTTATGCCTCAGAACATCCTCAAACTTCTGTTCAAGTAACAAATCATCACCTCCTATAATATGTGTGAAACAATGCAACTCTATGAACTGATATGAATACTCCATAACAGTAAGAGCACCTTGCTCTAGACTGATGAACTCTCGGGCTCGATCGGCCCTCAAGGTATCCAGATAGAAGTAATCATAGAAGATGTGATGAAACTCATCCCAATCCATATTCTATTGGTGTCCCACCTATGAGATCACATCACACCATCTCTTGGTGGAGTCTCAAAGCATGTAGGTAGCGAGATTCACCCTATTCTCTAGAGGTATCTACAGATGATATAAAATTCACAGCGTGGCTTCTAGCCATGACTCCACAGCCTAGGTTCCTCCATTCCCTGAGAATGTGGGAGGATGATGATGCTGAAAGACTCGTGTCAAATCAGCCATCGACAGGTCAGGAGGCAGCGCTTCCTAAAAGGACTGCATCATCCTCAAAAAGCACTCCATAAACTGTACATCAGCACCTATGTCAGGTAAAATTTCTAGTGTCAAGGTTGGAATAACAAGAGGATCTACATGTAGTCCTTGATCAGCCATTTCTGTTGTCTGATCACCATCTAACAACTGCCGCACAATCGTAGGACGTCTTGGTGGCCTGACACAGAAAATTCAAGCACACACATAAGATCAATATTATCAAGGACTAAAAACTAGATGTGTTAGAATAAAAAAAGATAAAGAAAGCACTCATGTTTAACAAAACATGACTACACAGAATGTACATTCCTACACGGCATGTTCCCTTAAGACATTTAGATGGGCATGTACTCCTTCCTGATCTGGTCGTGTAACACCCCAAACACACGTTGTGTTGTATTAACACACGGCGTGTACATGAATCCTCTTCCCTTGTCTGATTCCTACACGGTTAAGCCATGTTTCTCTCCTAAGACAAGGCTACACAACATGTTCAAGATAGACACGACGTGTACTAGACAATCTTCACCTGGCCCGTGTTGTTAGTCACACGACCTAACACATAGATCACACTACACAGTGTGTTCCAGATAGACTCGGTGTGTACGAGAAGGGATAACACTGACCCATGTGGTTAGTGACAGGGTCAGATACCTAGGTCAGACTACACAGCATGTTCAAAGTTGACATGACGTGTACGTGAAAGGATGACACCAACCCGTGTTGTTCATGACACATCTGGGTATGTGGGTCAGACTACACCGTGTGTTCAATACTGGCACGGATTGTATAGCTTATGGTTTTATTCGTTCGTGTTATTTGATTCACGGGTGGACATACGGTCAACACTATAAGGCATGTTCGACTGGTACACTGCATGTTCCCACCTGACATTCCCCATTCTGAGTCTCTGCCCACACAGCCTATGACACTGTTAGAGACTAAATGGCTTGTACATAAATTACATGGCGTGTACGTAAGAAAAATATGTTCTTCTTGATCATAAGAATGCATGGAGTGTACTTTACATTATAGAGCATGTATTCTAGTTTTTTATGGATAGTAAGTCTCAGAAACTACTCCAGAACCAAGAAAAATACTGAAATAAGCATTGAATGTGCCAAATTTTGATCCGCGAGGGCCCATAATCCTCGTAAATCAAAGTTTGGTATCTTGTACTCATTATAACATTGCAAACAAGGAAATGATCTACCTAATTCCAGTCCATGAGGGCCCATAACACCTCAAGAACCAAAGTTTGTCATTCATTCAAGAAAAAATCTACCTAAACAATACCCTATCAAACAGAAGGTATTTCTATCAAGGAAACTATCACAAAAGCATGAATATTTTACACATCATCTATCACATCAACATGATATCACTAATCCATCCAATATGGCATGGAAAAAATACAGGACATGTTATTTCTAGAAAGTTCCTATATGATGCTTGAGATGAAATACCTGCATCTCATTTGGTTGCAACAGAAATAGAACCTCAATAACATTATCAATAATAGTACAAATCATGTGAATCACTCAAGGTGAAATCAAATCAACTGTAATAATTGAAAAACCAGAAAATTTTCAATTAACGAGGCAGATTGGCTTTTCCCTATACACGGGTTAGCTACTCTGGGGCATAGCTTATTACCAAGTACATATTCCTTCCTATCCCTGGATAAAGGCACCAAACAGTAAATCAAGAGAAAATAATTCCTCTGATACCACTTTGTAAAGACCCTATTCTGGAAGCCACCCAGAGGCACCCTGTACCCGGTTGATAACATGGCCTCAAACGCATTTCCCAGAATACCAAGGGTTTCCAACTAGTAGTGAGGGCCATGGGTTTGATAGTGGGGAAACGATGCCCTCATTGGAAGAGTACACACCAGATGTAGACTAATTCATAATAGAGTGGAAGAAGTAATAATGACATATAGCAGAAAAAAAGTATAAACTAGAGAACATATATAAAATGATGTCTGATACATATGTCTACGAAAACATCCAAACAAGTCACAATACTGGAATACAACAGTGCTAAACCAAAGTGAAAAAAATCAGATAAACTCTTTAGAAACACAAGCCATAGCTTGGTCTCACGCTCTCCAGCTCCACAGAAAATCAAATACCTGAAGTAGAAGGGCACTTGCCCTTATCTATACCTGTAATAATATAATCTTTTTGGGCCTAAAAGAATGGAAAAAATAGGGTGTGAGACTAAATCAAAGTAGCCAACCACCCAAAGATATGTGCCTAATAGTCAGTGAATATATGGCAGGTAAAAGTACAGAAAATAGTAAATAGGAAGGTGCTCAGTAGTAAACAATTCACACTTTCAATGTCAAGAAATAGTGAAAGAAATAGCTACACGTCAAATAGGTAACCCTCTGGGACGTACTCACAACCATACTCTCTGGTCCTACCTATGATGTACAAGAAACCCTCTGGGAAGTGCACTCAGCCTAACCCCTTTGTCACAGTCATAAGAATATAATAAGACTCTCTGAGGAAGCACTCATAGTCAATTCCCCGTACAGTCAAAGGTAAATCAAGACTCTCTGATGAAGCTCACACATTAAATTCACCATATAGTCTAAGGTAGTCAAGGAATCTCTGAGGAAGCTCACATGGTCAATTCCCCTTATAGACCCAAGGTATAGGACTCTCTGAGAAAGATCACATGGTCAATTAACCTTATATCCCCAAATTCTAAGACTACCTGAGGAAGCTCACTTGTTCAATTCCCCTTATATCCCAGGTCGTTCAATTAAAACAAAGACTTTCTAAGGAAGCTCACTTGTTCAATTCCCCTTATAGTCAAAAGTAAATAGGGAATCTCTTTGGAATCTCACTCAGTCAATTCCCCTTATAGACCTCAGTGGTTCTATTCTCTCTGAGAATTCTCACTTGGTCAATCCCCCTTATAGCCTAAAGTTCTCAAAGACTCTCTGAGGAAGCTCACTCAGTCTATTCCCCTTATAGTCTACTACACCAGGTTCTCTCGGCCCTGTGTAGTTCATTGAGAATAACAGTGTAATATGGCCAAAGTAATTCTATAGAACTACTTGTCTAACCAGTCTATAGTATATCAAGCATGTTAGAATCCAAACTCTCCATCCTATAGCAACAAGCATGGAAAATAGGCAAGGCATCCAAACTGGCTAAATAGGACCAACTGGTCGTAAAAAGAACATACAAGGGAAAACTATCCAAAGCATAGAATTCAACCATATCATCTCCAAATTACCTCTACACAATAATACTAGCATGGAATTTAGTCAATAAAGGTAAAACGGTAAACATGCAATACCCCGATCAATGGTATTAGTGGAATTTTGACATAATATTCAAAGACATTGAACGGAAAGCCACAAACCACCATCCTCATGGTTGTAGGAACAATATATGTGAACCTAAATGCCTGAATCTTCTTATAAAGGTGATGATCAACAAAAAAGTCTAAAATTCTCAACCCATGATATCTCACGAGAGAGGAGAAATCAGAAGATGATGATATTGGAGAAAATAGAACTCACCGATGTGATTCCAATGTAACCAACGGTGTTCGATTTAGAGGATGGATGGAGGCTTGGGGGCTCATCAAAGATCTATGGTTGTACGGATATCTCGGTTGAATGAGCCTAAAATAAGGGCATTTGTATTTTAGACGTGACCCCGATGCATTTAATAAAAAAATAATGTACATGGAGTGCACTTTTAAAGTACATGGCGTGTACTCGCCTTTTCTGTACTCTTCTTTAAGAATCCTCTAAGTCACTCCAATGTGTCAATGTGTGTGGCTACTAGATATCCATATACGTCTAAGAAGTACACAACTTGTACTCAAAAATTACATGGCGTGTACTTCGAAAATTTCAAGAATTTCCTTTTTCTCCAAAAACGACCAGAAAAGGAAAAACATACCTGAAAAAAGATCCGGATTCTTAGAGTTTTAAAATTAATTTTTCAACGTCTATATATTGAATTTCAAAATATGGATATAAAATTTGGATTCGTAAGTTCTATATCAATTCAGTATGTCCCTTTTCTATCAATATTAATAGTCACCGTGGTAAATTTTGTTACCATGGTAAATGGGAAATTATATAATTATGGTTAAAAATAAAATTATAAAGATTATAAAGTTACCCTAAAAAATGCCATAAATTTATTATTTGATTTTAATTCGACCCTTAACACATTATTTTATATATTTAGTAATTTAATGACGACTTGTACATTAAAATTACATAGATATTAATAACACCAAAGAAAGTGAAAAAATGTCACACTCACATTTCTTATAAGTATAATAATATTTATATTGTGATAACAAGAAGATATTTTTGATTATTAATAGTCTCTAGAAATATAAAATAATTATATATATCAAGTTAATTAATGTAAATTTTTTACAGACAAACTCATTACCTTTAATGGTGAAAAAACTATGATGCGTTAATTATTTTATTAATAGAAATATCAAATATGTGATATTCAAAAATATTAAGGTAAATAAAATTTGAATTAATTATGGTGGTAAATGAATTTTATAGGTGATTATTAAATTTTAGGAGTGTAATAAAAAATTTGGTTCAAACTCATATTGTTGTTTGTATTTTATTAAAAGTCAATGTAATGAATAGTGTCAAAAATGACCCTAATGATATTTTATGAAAATAATATACTATTAAATTAATTTAAAACCATTAAAATCATAAAAATTAAAAATTTATTTTTATTTGGTTGAAACTATAATATAGTTTCCATTTAAGGATAATGGAAACCATATAAATAAAAAATTAAAACCATTTAATATTAAAACAATTATTATCACAATTAAAATTGAAATGGATTTCATATGGGTTAATCAAAAAGATAAGGTTTAAAATAAAACCAAAACATGTATAGATTTTATAATGGGATGATATTTCAACCTTCTCTCATATAATATTATAATTTTGGAAATTTTGGTGGTATTTGTATATAATTGTAATTTATTATAAATTAATCATTTGAGAATTTCCAAAAGTGCCCCTTACATCTATTATAAAAGGAGACTTCCTTCCTCAATTCATCACATCCCTTTGATCCTTGAATCTTGACCAAAATCTACAAATTTCCATTAAAAAAATACCTTGAAACATTGTATAGGTGTTTATCTTACCAAAATACTAACTCTTGGGTCCCTAATAGGATATCTAGAGGGTGATCATTGGAGAAGATGTAACTTCCTTACCAAATAATTAAAAATTATTTCTACTTCTTCATCATATTTTGATGATTCCATTATAAAATAGTAACTCCATTATTAACTATATTATGATATATTATTATGGTTATAAAACAACTATATTATACTTTCTATTCTTCTAATGAAAAATGAAATCACCACACATGCATATGTATGGCTTATTGTCTCCATGTCGTGGTGTAATTTTCTCACTGCCAATTTATTTGGATGGGTATAGTGATGCAAGTAATAAACACATATAATTATTATAACATGATATTAATTTTTGGAAAAAATATATATATCATTCATTTTTAAAATGTTAACTATTAAAAAAGGATACCATCATTCGTGTATACATACAGGCTACCGTCTCCACTATGTGATGAGATACAATTTCCTTATTCACCATTCAAGAATAAATATATAAATGTATAGAATGAAAAAATATGGAATTTCTATAACCATGACATATGATTAACTAATAGGAATTATACTATAAAACATTCTTAGAAAAAATCAAACAATTAAAACCCTAAATAAGAGTAATAATGAAATATTATTAAATGGGTGATTATATGATTATATATGATATCATAAATATAACTGCATCTCATAAATAATATAATAACATTATTTAGTCAATTATACAATATTTCTTTCTACTAATGAAGGAAACCCGATCTATGTTAAGTGGTAATTTTTCAATCTCATTGTTATTTGAGAATGTTTATATGTGAGTACTTACTATGGTGTATTTATCATCCATGTCTATGTTTTTTTTAAAATGAATTCCAAAATATTTTTTCTCTTCTTATACAATTATTTAAAGACAATTTTACTCATTTTTATTAAATGGTATGAAAGGAATCTGTTTTCAATTTCTTTAAAGGGCACTTTTTTCGTTATCTAACAAAAGTACAGGGAGAATGTTTTATTTTAACGTATATGGAATGAATGGATTTTTTCACTTTCATAACAACATATTTATTTGAATATTACCTCAAAATCTTGAAATTTTCTTTTTGATAATCTTTTATTTTAATATATCATGACATTTTAAGATAATGTTTTGAAATAGAAAGGATATTTCCTACATGATTTATTTTAAAGTGATTTCTCAATGTTATTTTCCATATTTGATAACATTGTCTAATGTTACATTTGATTCAATGTTGAATTTTTTCACATATAATATCCATATTATTTATATTTTTAGAACTTATGAAACCCATTTCTTTTCCATTGGTAATTTTATGATGTTTATGTCACCCATTTTATTCCATGGGCTGTGATATGATGAATGATTTATGTTATTATGGTACATGGTTTTATGATTTCATTATGTGGTGGGTGGGACCTATATCTCCATCCAATTAATTGGGAAGGATTTATATCTCATGAGATAAAATAGCATGGTATTGGGAGTGAACCGTGACAAATAAGATTTTCATGGGAGTGAACCATAAGTACCCAGATGATATGGGGAGTGAAATCATACTACTAAGATGGTCTTGGATGAAATTCATTGACTACTATGGAAGATGAATTATGTGATTATGTGTCTTATTCAAATACCATTTTTTATTCACGTTTTTTAATTCCATGGATTTTGTTTTTTGTTTTTTATTATTCATTTATTATGAGCTTCCAATGTTTATACCTTGATTTCTAGGTGTGAACATTGATATGTGATGTATGATCTCATATTTTATACTCATGATTATGTTTACATGTTTCCCTTATTAACCCTTACTGGGCAACTAAGCTCACCCCTTTCTATGTTTACTTTCCCTATGATATAATGAATAGTATTCAGTAAGATGTATCAAAAATAGATTCTGCATATGAATAAATAATATGGAGATTACATAGTAAATTTTGGAACACATTGTTTATATTTCCTAGTTTATAAAGATACTAAAACTATATGGATCTGTCATGGGTTTGTTATTTTTTAATAATTATTCATCAACATAGATGCAATATATGTGCATGTAAAGTATGGGCCATTGTAGTTTGTAACAGGGAAAAGGTATTGTTAACCTTTGAAAGATAGGATGAATTAAATTTAATAAGAAAACTAAGGTAATAATAAGTGTTTGATACAATCCTAGTGTTTATGTTACAATTATAAGTTTATTTGGAAAAAACCTAATATTTTTTAAATTGGAATTTTATGAGTAGTTTCCCCTGATTATGTGGTTTTCCCATTATGATTAGTGTTTCTCATACTATTATTCTCAGTTTTAGTCAATTGATGGAACCCGAAGGAACCATACTAATGATGAATGTGATGGGAAGTGAAGCAATTGTCCTCATGGGTAGTTGAATGTTTTGGGAGCTGGAATAAAAAATATAGTTTCCATTTTCACACAAATTTCTCAATCTATGAACCATACCGGATTTTAAAATGAACAAAGGAGGGAACAAAATTTTATTGAATCCTTTATGGGGAATCATCTACCTTCTTTTAGTTGGTAATATAATCCATTAGTGGATGAAAACTTGATTAGTACCAATGAAATGATATATTATGTTCTCCATTATTCAGAGAATGATAAAGTAATATTGTAATTCTATCATTTGGAGGGTGAAGTTGATTAATGGTGGAAACATATCAAGAATACTATGTAAAGTGATGAAATTGAATCTATTTATGGGGAAAAGTTCAAGAAAGTATTTTTTAATAAGTATATTCCACATATTCGTAGAATGATGATGGAAAATGAGTTTCTCATTCTTGAACAAAAGGAAGGTGACTTTGTTGGAACCTTTGAAGAATATTTCACAAGACTTTAAAGGTACTCTTCTAGTATTATCATTAAATCTGAGAGTAATATTGATCAATGTTTTAGGGGCCTAAAACCAAGTCTCTGAAGGAAATTATGTTACACCCTGAGATTTTCTGAAAAATATTCTTCATAATTTCAATGATGTGTTGTGTTATATGCTACACCAAACGGATCTTTCACTACATGCATCCCTAACTTGGCTTGCATTACACGCAATCCCGACCTTCCACAATAGTGTGTGTTGTACGCAATATCGTGTTTCACTAAACAACGATATGTTATATAAACTAGCCGTTATGAATAGAAATACCCACTTTTTGAAATTTTATATGTTTTATCTATCAAAATGGACTTCATTTTTCAATTCATAATATCAAAATAATCCTAGGGTGAATTTTTGGTATTTTTCTAAAAACTATCAATTTTTGAGGAATAGTGAAAACACTGTGTTACTATTTAAAAACCAACTTTTTATTTAAATAATTATTTATTTTATTTACATTTATTTTAGGAACAAATAAATAGATAATACCTATATAAGTTCAATTTAATTCATTGAAGCCATTTTATAATAATTATAGATATATAAAAATGTTATTGAACTTTTCACTGTCTTTTACCCACCTCCTAGGAGAATTTGAAAATTTACATAAAACTTAATTTTACCACTTCTATAAGTGGAAATTTAAAATTTTGAGAGACAAGGTTAATATCAAGGAGTAAAATTTTGTTTAATCAGATAAAATTAATTTTGGGTGAATAGTAACGTTTTACTTATATTTACCACGGTTAATAGTAAATAGGATAATTAAGGGTAAAACTGATATTATTATCACCCTAACACATTTCTTAATTATATTAGATAAGTTTAATTCGACCAAAAATAACCTTAGAAATAAAATATTATCATTTAGGTCCACTTATAATCGATTAAGACATTTATTATTATTTTATTTAAAGAAGAGTTAAAATAGTTAAAATCAAAGTTTAATAACTAAAACATTTTTAATATAGGGTTATACAAGAGATAAATTCAACTATAAATATTCATTATAAATCTAAAAAAATTTCCTACATAATGGTATTTTAGTTATAATTTTTATACATTAATTAATTTAATTTTTTAATGACACAATGATGATGCAGTAATTACCTTATTAACGAAATATTAACACAATTGATGTTATAAATATCCAAATAAATGTAATTTGAGTATTTTTATGAATTAAACTAATTTTATAGGTTAATATGACATGTTAGTATTGATTCATTTAACTTTTTTGGAACTAATCATATTGTTATGAATTTCACAAAAATCAATTACCAAATAGTGTCAAAATTGACATAAAATAGTTTTTAGACCAAATATTATATTATTAATTGTTATTATATTACTAAAAAATATAAGATTCGGAAAAATGACTTAGATAAGGTTATATATATTAATAATTAACTACTTGGGGTTCGTTTGGCTTGTTATAGTAAGTTTATTAACCATATAGTGTAAGAAAACAAGAAGACAGGGTAAAAGTTAAATTATTTAACTAAGAGTTAAATCTAAATGATAAGGTTAAAATAGTAACCTAAACTTGTCTAAAACCTATTTGTTGAGATTATATCAACCTATAACAACTTTAGATTCTAAATAAATAAATTTTAAGCTATTATAAACTGAATATGACTTTATTACAAAATAAAATTTTAAGTATTTTCCCCTATCCTCCCTTATAAAAGGGCACCCCTTCCCTCTTCCCTTCACACCCTTTTGAGCCTTGAAGTTTAGCCTAACCCTGAAAATTTCTATTCTAATCCACTTTATTTATATCATAGAGGTTCTGGTCTTCTCAAATAAACAACTCTAGTGCCCTAAGAATAAATTTAAAGGAGGTGTGTCGAGGAAGAGGTAATCTCTTCTACCAACTCTTTCAAGTTTCTTTCTTCTTATATTTACTCTTATTTAGTTGTTTAATTATAAAGTAATAACATAAGTATTAATTATATAATGATATGTTATTATAAATATCAAACAATACTATTTTACCTTCAATCAACCCTACAGAAAAAAATCATGGCGCGTGCGTACGTACGGAATACCATCTCCACGCCATGGTGTAATCAGTTTTTCCACCACCACCTTACTTTTATGGGTATAATGGTGTAAAGAATAACTATGTATCATTATTACAACATAATACCGATTCTATTATATTATATCATCCACTCCAATTTCATTCAATAAATATGGTAATGATATCATCACTCGTGCATACGTACGGATTATTGTCTCCACGACACGATGAGATTCATTTTCCATGTTAACAATTCAAGAATGATTATAAAGAATATATAATAAGTAATAATGAAATATATGAAATAATAATGATACGGGATTTATGTATATATATATGTATATCATCTACTTAATTCCATTCAATTCAATAAGGAAAAGAAAAACAGCGTTCATGCATACATACGGCTTACCGTCTCCATGAACGGTGTATTTATTTCCATTTATTGATCTATTATATATATGTATATTCTGAATATATATTATATATAAATCATGTTTTATATTCTGGAATTAATTAATCATGATCTAAGTAATCATATTAATATTTAGAAGTCAAACACGGAAGATAAATGAAACAATTTTACCCAAATTACTTCTTTAACATGGAATTGACAAATGAACGGATAATATAAAGTCATAAGTGAATAATATATGATATCATAAATCTAATTATGGTTTTGTTACAAGTTAATAATATGTTTAAACCCACTATACAAGAGTCTCGAACATACATGGATGAAATTGGACTTATGGTAAGGGATAATTATTCATATCTCATTCTTATCCGAGATAGTTTATTCATAAGTATTTACTGGGTTTATGTTTATTATCAATGTCTATATGTTCTCAAAATGTTTTCAAAAAATGTTTAATTTTCTTCCATGAATGTTTAAAGTCATTTTTACCCTTTTTTTACTTCTACCACATCATATGGAAGGAATCTTTCTTTTGTTTACCATACGAGGTACTTTTGGACATTTTCTGTAAAAGTATGAGAAGAATGTTTTTTTAACATATACGGCATGAACATATTTTTTACGGTTTCATAATGCCTTATTTTTATGAATCTTACTCTATAATACTTAATTACTATTTTCAAAAAAATCTTTTTCTTTTTAAATTGCATGGAATTTTGTGAAAAGAAAATGATTTTGAAGAATAAAGGATAATTTCTTGAAGAATTTAGTTCAAGTGTTTTATCAAAACCATTTTCCATATAAGATGGAATTATTTCGTATGTGTATGTTTCAAGTATAAGTTTCCTATTATTTACATGGATTCACTTTTCTTATGATGAAATGATATCCATTTTTTGTATGGAATATGTTATGATGGGATGTTGTTTATGAAACCCATTATATACTTTGGGTAATGATGAATTATTCATGTTCATGTTGTGGAACAAGTAAGAATGATTTAATTATGAGATGGGTGGGACCTATATCTCCCTATAATTCATTGGGTAAAGATTTATATCTCATGAGATAGACATGGCTGGAATGGTAAGTTAATCTGGATCAGTGATATAGGACTGGAACGTGGAGTGAACTAGATTCAGAAAGGGACTTTGTCCACTAAGATGGTCTTGGCATCAATGCCTTGGCTACTATGGAAATCATAACACGTGCTTAATGGTTTTCACAATTACATGTTTTATTCCCATGCTATTTTATCATGATTTATGTCCCATTATGATCTATGCCTTACATAGTGACTTGTTTCATGTCATTTCTCTAGATCTTGATGTTTAAACATTATTTTCATGTTTTTATGTTCAAATGTATATGATTTGTTTTATTTTCTCAATTCATACCCTTACTAAGCATTTGAGCTCAAGATTTTATATGTTTTCCTTTCCCCAGGATTTAAATAAAGTTTTTAGGTAAGAATAAACCAAGGGGAAGATCTTTATTGGAGATGTTGAAGATCTTTCACTACGATTAGAAGATTATGTTCCGAGTTTCCAAAGAAACTAAAATATTATGGTCCATGATTGTTGTTTCTTGTTATGTACTATGTATTACGCAAAAGTAATGTAATGTCCATGTACGTCATGATTTGGGTCTCTACAGTTGGTATCAGAGGAATGGTTTAGTTATCCTTTGAAAACTAGGATGCAAAATCATTAGTGAGATCGCTAGTGATATTTCTAAGGTGTGTCTAGGGATGTCCCTAAGGTTAAGTATAAGTATAGTTTATAGTCCTAGATTTACAGTAAAAATATTATAATTAACCATAAGATGTTATATATTTATGGTACTCCCCCTTTGTTATGTTTTTTCCCTAGAATGATTTTTTCCTCTCACACTATTCTTTTTAGGTTTTAGATGATGGCTGGAACCTGAAGGAACCGTGTTGATCAATGTAATGGACAATGCAATTATTTTCCTCCTGAACATTCCAATGTTATGGGAGATGGAGTGAAAAGTCATGTTGTTATACACACACAAGAAATGAATCATTCTGGACTTTCAAATGAGCAGAGAAGGGAACAATATTCTATTGAGTCCTTCATGAGGCAACGACCACCTTCTTTCAGTGGGTCTTCTGATCCCATTGTTGCTGAATAATGGATCAGTACCATTGACCAAATATTTTCCATACTTCACAGTTTGGAACATGAAAAAGTCATTTTGGCTATTTACCATTTAGAAGGTGAAGCAGATCAATGGTGGAATCTAATTAAGAATATGAGGCCCCGAGATGAAATTGAATCCATGGAATGGGATGAGTTGCAGAAGTTATTTTTCAATAAGTACTTCCCTCGTATTCTTCAAACAATTATGGAAAAGGGTTCCCTTGAGCTTAAGCAAAAGGATGATGAAATTTTTGGTATATACGAAGTGAATTTTACAAGTCTTTCAAGGTATTCATCTGGCTTTATCATCCAACATGAAAGTAAAGTTGATCAATTCTTCAGTGGCTTAAAACCAAGTCTTCGAAGTGCATTAGCTATAAGAGACTTTAGTAGCTATGAAGAAATTGTGTGTTGTTCTATCAAGGTATAAATGGAAGTTGGTGTTATATATTAATCTCACAGTTTTGACAAGAAACGAAAGATGTAGTTCAAGGAGAAATCTCAAAATAATGGTGAAAATAAGATTAATGTTTCTTTATGCTCAAAGTGTGGACAGAAGCGTGGTGGAGATTGTCTTAAAGGGAATAGAAAATGTTTTAAGTGTGGAAAATAATGTCATCGAGAAGATGAGTGTCGAAGTAATGGAAAAAGTGTTGCTAATGATGTGAATAAAGAAAAGACTGTAGAGAACGCACCACCAACACTTCAATGCTTTAAGTGTAAGAAAATGGGGCATTATGCTAATCAATTCTGTATTCCAAGGATTAATGATGATCAATGTGAGCAACATCTTAATGAAAAGGATAAAGGAAAGACACATGCGATCACTATTTTTTATGTTGACTATGACAATGATGTTTTATAATGATTAAGTGTTTATGTAATGGGATTTCAAAATATTATCATGGAATCTCATTTATGGCATCGTGGAATTTTGGAATATCTATGTATTGGCTTTCAATAATTATATGGTACTGGTAACCACGAAAAGTGATCGAAATATTTTTGGAAAGAAGATGATATGCCCATAATGAAGCAATAAAGAAAAAAAGGAAATGAGATCATGACTGATATAAGGACAAAGTTATATCATGGTTTGAGTATATAGAAACTTTGGTATTTTGGTATGTGGAAAGTGTTAAATTTTGACAGCATTCATGTTTTCACTAAGAGTGAATGGGTATTCATTTTTCAAGATAATACATGATTAAGGTATTCACATGTTTTTAATTTGACCAACAAGATATTTCGTATGATATATGGGGGATAAATGATGGTATTCACATGCTCAGAAGATGACATTTCTAGTAATTGATTTCTTTATACTGTGAGCTTGGATAGAAGTATTTGGGATAAGACTAAAAATTGGAATGGATTATGTTGGACAGAAGTTAGTTTTGTTTAAGGGTAGAACTTTTTTTGATATTATTTATGGAATGTTATAATAATATAGTTTTAGAAAAAGGACATTTCGTAGGATGGGCGGCAATCCGTCGCGTCGGACAATGATGTGGTAATGAAACCCACAACCGAAGTGCGACATGACTTTATCGCCAACCACTGGACTATAGGATGTCCCTGGTTAGTAGAAACTAGTTTTATTAATCGGTATTATATATGAATTATAAGTCCATTTTTGGAATCATATATGATTAACCTCACTATAGATGGACTTATGTATATTGGATAAATTTTTCTAACGTTTTGTTTGAGACATATGGGATGACCCATCATTCTATCACATGATTTGCTAAAACATCACAAATGAAAAATTCAACTTCATTTCTTTAAGAGATGAAGTGCAAATAGTTCAAGGAATAATCAACAGTGAGATTGTACCAAAATCAAGTAAATATTTATTTTAATTCAAAAAAATTCTTCAACATTAGAGAAATGATCTTGAAAACCAAAAATGTTGTCCTAGTACTCTCAAATCTGATGAATCAGATGGTACCTTAGATCATCACAAATTTATGGCTTTGTGATAATTGGCTTTTTCATAGACATGTTCTCTACCACTCTCTATCAGAACATGATGGTAATATTTCTCTTCCTTATCCATATTTTCACCTATGTTCTCCTATGTGGAAAACCAGTGATTAGTTAATTTGTGTAACCGTTACGTTTCATAATTTAGTTTTTAACGATAAGTTTTGGTATTCCTTTTTACGATGTTGTTTTCTATTAAAGAACCTATCCAGTAGTAAACCAACTATATCCCCGATGAATTTCAAGGGTGAAAATATTTTTAAGGGGGGTAGAATGTAACACCCAGAGATTTTCAAAAAAATATTCTTTCTGATTTCATTGATGTCTTGTGTTTTACGCTACACTAAAAGGAGCTTTCACTATAAGCATCCATGACTTGGCTTGCATTACACACAATCAAGACCTTCCAAGATAGCGTGTGTTGTACGCAATACTGTGTTTCACTAAACAATGATATGTTATATAAACTAGCCATTATTAATAGTAATACCCACTTTTGGAGATTTTATAAATTCAATATTACAAAATGGACTTCATTATTTAATTCGGAATATCGAAATTATCCTAGGGTGAATTTTTTGTATATTTATGAAAACTTTCAATTTTTTATGAATAGTGAAAACACTGGGTTACTATTTAAAAACCGACTTTTTATTTAAATAATTATTTATTTTATTTAAATTTATGTTAGGTCAAAATTGATACATAATACCTATATATGTTCAATGTAATTCATTGGATTCATTTTATAATAATGTTAGATATATAAAAATTTTATTGAACTTTTCACCGTCTTTTACCCACCTCCTAGGAGAATTTGAAAATTTACATAAAACATAATTTTACCACTTTTGTGAGTGTAATTTTGAAAATATGAGATACATGGTTAATATCAAGGTGTAAAATGTTGTTCAATATGATAAATATAATTTTTGGTGAATAGTAACGTTTTACGATTATTTACTACGATTAAAAGTAAATAGGGTAATTTAGGGTAAAAATGATATTATGATTACCCTAAAACATATCCTAATTCTATTTGATAAGTGTAACTCGACCAAAACTAACCTTATAAATAAAATATTATCATTTAGGTTCACTTGGATTAGATTAGGACATTTATTATTATTTTATTTAAAGAAGAGTTAAAATAGTTAAATTCAAAGTTTAATAACTAAAACATTTTTAATATAGGGTTATACATAAGATAAACTCAACTATAAATATTCAATAGAAATATAAGAAGATTTTATACATAATTATATTTTAATTATAATTTTTAGACATTAAATAATTTAATTTATTTATGACACAGTGATGATGCATTAATTACCTTATTAATGAAATATTAACATAATTGATGTTATAAATACCCAAATAAATGCAATTTGAGACTTTTTATCCATTAAACCAATTTTATAGGTTAATATGAAATGTTAGTATTGATTAAAGTAACCTTTTTCTAACTAATAATGTTATTATGATTTTCACAAAAATCAATTACCAAATAGTGTCAAAATTGAAATAAAATAGTTTTTAAAACAAATATTATATTATTAATTGTTATTATATTCCTAAAAAATTATAATGGTCTTCCAAATGACATAGATAAGGTTATATATATTAATAATGAACAACTTGGGGTTCTTTTGGCTTGTTATAGTAAGCTTATTAAACATATAGTGTAAGAAAACAAGAAGACACGGTAAAAGTAAAATTATTTAACTTAGAGTTAAATCTAAATGATAAGGTTAAAATAGTAACCTAAACTTGTCCAAACCCTATTGTTTGAGAGGATTTAGACCCATATCAACATTATATTCGAAATAAATCAATTTTGAGCTATTATATACCGAATATGACTTTATTATCAAATAATATTTTAAGTATTTCCAAAGGTGACCCTCTCCTCCCTTACAAAAAAGGGCACCCCTTCCCTCTTCTATCCACACCCTTTTGAGCCTAGAATCTCAGCCAACCCCAGAAAATTCCAATTATAAACCTCTCTAGTTATATCATAGATGCTCTGTTCTTCTCAAAATACCAACTCTAGTTCCCTAAGAAGAAGTTTAAAGGAGGTGCGTCGAGGAAGAGGTAATCTCTTCTACCGACTCTTCCAAGTTTCTTTCTTCTTATACTTCCTCTTCTTTAGTTGTTTCATTATAAATTTATAACATAAATATTACTTATATACTGATATGTTATTATAAATATCAAAAAACACTATTTTACCTTCTATCCATCCTACGGAAAACGAAATCACCATGCATGCGTACGTATGGAATACCGTCTCCACGTCATGCCGTAATCAGTTGTTCCACCACCACCTTACTCAGATGGATATAATGGTGGAAAGAATAAATATATATGATTATTATTACATAATACTGATTATAATATATTATATCATCCACTCCAATTTCATTCAATAAATATGGGAATGATATCATCGCTCGTGTGTACGTACGGATTACCGTCTCTACGACATGATGATATTCATTTTCCATGTTAACAATTCAAGAATGATTATAATGTATATATAATAAGTAATCATGAAATATATGACATAATAATTATACTTGATTTATGTATATATATATATGTGTGTGTGTATTTCATCTACTTAATTCCATTCAATTCAATATGGAAATGAAAAACAACGTTCATTCGTACATACGGCCTACCGTCTCCATGAATGGTGTATTTCTTTCCATTTATTGATCTATTATATATATGTATATTCTGAATATATATTATATATAAATCATGTTTTATATTCTAGAATTAATTAACCATGATCTAAGTAATCATATTAATAATTACAAGTCAAAACACGGATGATAAATGAAACGATTTTACCCAAAACACTGCTTTAACATGGAATTGACAAATGAACGGATAATATAAAGTCATAAGTGAATCATATATGATATCATAAATATTATTATGGTTATGTTACAAGTTAATTATATGTTTAAACCCACTATATAGGAGTCTCAGACACATACGAATGAAATTGGACATAAGGTAAGGGATAATTATTCCAATCTCATTCTTATCTGAGATTGTTTATTCGTAAGTATTTACTGGGTTATGTTTATTATCCATGTCCATATGTTCTCAAAATGTTTTCAAAAAATTATTACCTTTCATCCATGAATGTTTAAAGTCATTTTTCTTTTTTTTACTTTTACCACATCGTATGGAAGGAATCTTTCTTTTTTTACAATACGAGGTACTTTTTGACTTTTCCGGTAAAAGTATGGGAAGAATGTTTTTTTAACTTATACGGCATGAACAAATTTTTATGGTTTCATAATGCCTTATTTTAATGAAGCTTACTCTACAATAGATGATTAATATTTTCAACAAAATACTTTTCTTTTAAAATTTCATGGCATTTTGTGAAAAGAAAATGATTTTGAAGAAGAAAGGATATTTTCCTCAATATTTCATTTCAAGTGTTTTATTAAAACCATTTTCCATATAATACGACATTATTTCATATGTGTATGTTTCAAGTAAAATTTATCTATGATTTAAATGGTTTCAATTTTCTTATGATGAAATGATATCCATTTTTTCATGGATTATGTTATAATTGGATGATGTTTATAAAACCCATTTTATACTTTGGGTAATGATGAATGATTTATGTTCATGTTGTGGCACAAGTAATAATGATTTAATTATGAGATTGGTGGGACCTATATCTCAATCTAATGCATTGGGTAATTATTTATATCTCATGAGATAGACATGGCTAGAATGGTAAGTTAATCTGATTCAGTGATACAGGACTGGAACGAGGAGTGAACTCGATTTAGAAAGAGACTTTGTCCACTAAGATGGTATTGGAAGCAATGCATTGGCTACTATAGAAATCATAACAAGTGCTTAATGTTTTCCACAATTACATGTTTTATTCCTGTGCTATATTATCATTATTTATCTCCCATTATGATCTATGTCTTACGTACTAACTTGTTTTATGTCATTTCTCACGATCTTAACGTTTAAACATTTTGTTCATGTTTTTAAGTTCAAATGTATATGATTTGTTTTATTTTCTCCATGATTACCCTTAGTGAGCATTTGAGATCACCCTTTTATATGTTTTCTTTTCCCTAGGATTTAAAGAAAGGTTTTAGGTAAGAAAAAAAAGGGTAAGATCATTATGGGAGATGTTGAAGATCTTTCACCATGATTAGAAGATTATGTTCCGAGTTTCCAAAGACAATAAACAATTACCGTCCTTGACTGTTGGTTCTTGTTATATATTAAGTATTCTTCAAAATTAATGTAATGTCCATGTACTTCAAGCTTTGGGTCTCTAAAATTTAGATATATAATACTTTAACAGTTATAAGGAAATTTTTCAATGTACTATCATGGTTGAGATAGAGATTGGAATTACCCATCAATCTTATGGGTTTAAAAAGAAGAGTAAAATGGAAATCAACGGTAAATATAAAATCCATACTGAAAATAATATGATCATTCCATTATACCCAATGTCTGGAAAGAAGTATGGAGTAAATTCTATTAAGGGTTCAAATAAATGTGTCATGTGTGGGAAAGAATTTCATCATGAAATTGAATTTAAAATTGATGGAAAAATATTTCTAATGATGAAAAGGCCACAAATAATGAAACTCCCACACATAAATGATAGAAGTGGAAGGAAATGGGGAATTTGGATAACCAATGCTATGATCTAATGGTTATCAATGATGATAACCATCATAAACCTCTTAAGGTCATAGAAAAAAAGAAAAATATTAGTTGATCACTATTAGTGATGTAGAGTTTGACAATTAAGTGGTGAAAAGATCACTTATCATCCACCCTAAAGTTGAAAATGATTTATTTGATTCTGGATAAACTCACTCATTCATTTATAAAGATTTTTCTATGTTTATCACTATATTACCTCATCAATAATATGTTGAGTTAGCTATGAAAACTTATAATGGCACAACAGTCACGTCATAAGTTTATAATTCTTCTTCGGTTTATGTTTTTGGGAAAGTGTTTCTGAAAAATATTTTCATCCTTCATTTAGTTGTATTTGGTGTGATTCTTGGAATGGATTTTATTTATCTATATGGATCTCATATCAATTTCCAATAAAGGGAAGTCACATTTTATATTCTGAATGAGTCTAGTATCATCTATTGATGCATGGATAAATATGAAGTTCTAGCGGAAATTTCATCCATATAATAGGTATTGATACATTTGAATGAAGGATATATATTTCATATGGTTGGGGAGAAACTCACCATTAAGGATACACCTATTGTATGAGATTTCAATGATGTCTTTCTGAATGAATTTCTAGGTCTTCCACTGAATCGTGAAGTTGAGTTTCCAATAGAACTCATAATAGGTGACATGCCTATTTTAAATACTCTTTATAGAATATCACAAATTATGATGCATGAATTGAAGAATAAACTCTAAGAAATATATATAAAGGGATTCATATTCCCCATTTGTCACCTTAGGGTGCACATGTCCTGTTTTCTAAGAAGAATGATGAAACAATTAGACTCTACATTAATATTCAAGATCTTAACAAGATCACTATTAAAAACAAATATCTTCTTCCCTACATTGATTATTTATTCAACCAACTACATGAATGGCAATAATTTCCCAAGATTTATCTTTATTCATGATATGATCAATTAAGGGTCAATAAGGAAGATATACCAATGATGGAATTATATACAAGTAATGGACACTATGAATTCATAGTGATGCTTTTTGGTCTTACTGATTCCCCTTCTATCTTCATGGATCTAATTATTAGATTATTTAGAGACAGTATTGATCAATTTTTGGTAGTCATTATAGATAATATTTTGGTTTATTCATATAGAAATGAAGTGCATGAAGATCACTTGATAATTTTACTCAAGACCCTGAGAATGGAGTTGTGTTATAAAAAACATACCAAGATAGAATTTTGGATTAAGAAATTTTCAGTTTTGAGTCACATAACCTCAAAAGATGAAATATCTATAGATTTAAAAAAAATATAAGTTATTTAATGTTGGCCTAGAACAACAAAAATAATTGAGACGAAGTGTTTTCTCGGTTTGGAATGATATTATTGAAATTTTAGGTAAGAGGTTTCATGAATATCTAATCCAATCACCAAGTTGACAAAGAAATAAATTAAGTTCATGTGCATGGAGGAATATGAAGAGACTTTCAATGAGCTAAAAAGAATGTTATTTGATACACATATGATCACACTGACTTGTAACAAAGAATGTTTTTTGATCTATAGTGATGAATCCAAGAAGGGGTAAAGATGTCTTCTCATGAAATTGATATGGGGAATGCTTATTCCTTGTGACAATTGAAAATCCATGATAAGAACTTACTGAAATCATGATTTGGATTTATATGTGGTAATTTTTCATTATAGATAAGGGTAAATATCCTTTATAAAGAAATGTGTAACAAATATATTAATAAAAATGATTAATGTATATCTTCACTCCAAAGGAGCCGAATATGTGCCAATGTAGATGGTTGGAGTTGATTAATGATTATTACTACTCAATATATTCCTACACTGGTAAATAAAACAAGATGTCAAATGCTTTGAGTTGAAAGGACCATGCTAGCCTATCTATGATGACGATCAGAAAATATCCAATATTTATGTATTTGAAAATCCTAGATATGTTAATATTAGATCAAGGGGAGAAATATTATCTTTTCCAAATTTATTTTCACCATCTATACAAGTGAAGATAAAAAAGGAACATAAGCATGATGTGGAACTACAAAAGAAGGTGATAAATGCTCCTGAATTCATCCTTGATTGTGATGGAATAATAAGGTTCAAAAATCATATTTTTTTTCCTCCTATACAAGAATTAATAAAGAAACTATTTTATGAGGCTCATATCCCATTATTATTTATTCATCACCAAATCACAAATATGTATAGGTACCTCAAAAGAATTTTAGTGGGGTGGCATGGAAAGAGATGTTACTTAATATGTCTCTTAGTTCTTGGTTTTTCAAAAAGTTAAGGTAGATATGCAGAAGTCTATGTGGATGTTATAACTATTAGCCATACTAGAATGGAATTGTGAAATCATAAATATGGACATTGTTATTAGACTTCCCCAAACATCTAAATGTCATAATTTTGTTTAGGTTACAGTTCATCGACAATGGAAAATAACATACTTCATTACTATTAGAGAGGAATTTTACCTTGAGAGTATTTCTAGGATATATATAAAGTAAGAGGTAATATTTCATGAATTAACACTTTCCATTATATCTAATTTGGATCCTAGGTTTACCTAAATATTGTTAAGAATTATTTAGTAAACTATGGAAAAAAATATATGTTTCATCACTAATTATCAAGCTCAAACAGATGGTCAGTCTGATAGGGAAATTCAAACTCTAGAAATCATGTTGAGATCTTTCTCTATGGATTACAAATGTGGTTGGGATCAACACATACCTTTGGTGTAATTTTCATACAATAATATTTTTCACTACAATATTTCGATGGCTCCTTATAAATATCTATATGGATATAAATATAAAAATATAACATTCTAGGATGAATTTGTGGAAAGAAATCTATGAATACCTGATCTTGTTAAAGAAATGGAAGATAAGGTTTGATATATTTAACAACAAATAAGAGTAGTTTAGAGTCAGAAAATGAGTTATACTGACAGTCAGTGAAATGAAATAGAGTTTGATATAGTTGACAAGGTGATTCTAATAATATGTCCATGTTAGAGAGTAGTTATATTTTTCAAGAATGGAAATCTAATCTCTTGGTATATTGGTCCTTTTGAATTTCTGGACAATGTTAGGAAAATAGATTATCGATTTATGATTCCATCGAATCCCTATCTTGTTCATGATGTGTTCCATGTATATATCCTAATAAATTACATACCTAATACTTCACAAGTACTAAAAACAAGCTTCATACCATTTGAGAAATGTCTTTAATATGAATAATAAGTTATAGATGTTTTGGATCGTAGAGATAAAGTTCTACAAATAAGGTCATTCTCTTGGTTAATGTGTTATGGAGGAACCACCAATTTGAGGAAGTTATGTGGGAACTTGAGGATGTAATAAGGTATAGGTATCCTCATCCTTTTGTATTGAAGTGAAAATTTCTAGGGTGAAATTCATTTTAAGGGGGGTAGAATGTAACACCCAAATATTTTAATAAACATGTCTCTTAAAAAATTGTAAAAATTCAATATCTTATAATGAACACAATAATTTTTTAAATGAACAATCAGAAACTATGAATATTATAACATAGTACATAAATTAGAATGAATAATTATGAATAAATAACTTATGAAATAAATATAATCATCCAATTCAAATTATACAAAAATTATTTATTTTAAGAAATATTGAAAATACTAGTTTTTCTTGAAAACTTTATTATCCATTTCAAGGTAAAATTATGTACATATTATTTTTAAATTTTAATTAGTTCATTTTTATTTAAAATATTCTAAGTATAGTTTTTTAAAATTAATTTATTGAATAATTTATTATAAAAACATTTTCTATTTTAAATGGGTATTTTCCGAATAATAATTTTTCATAAAATTTTAGTGGTTTTATTTTAAATTTTATTATGAAACATATGTGTTTTGAATTTTGAAATATTGAATTAAAATTTTTAATCATAGGGTCCTTATATTTTAAGTATGTCTCTTTTGTTTTTTGTCAATATGAATAGGAACTATGGTAAATATTGTTACCGCTGTAAAGGGAAAATTAGGTAATTTTGGTTAAAAATAAAATTATAAATAATATAAAATGAACCTAAAAAGGAAAAAATTTATTTGATTATAATAATTATAACCTTAAGACATAAGTTTTGAAATTCAATTGTTTAATGTATAATTTCTCAAACCCTTGTTATCTCCCGGAGTTCCCGACGATCTCACTATGCCCGAAAGTGCCTGATCTCCATCAGGGGGATCCGCAGCTGCCGATTTCTTCTTCTGAGTTCTCTGATGCCACGAATCTTCTGAATCTTACGCTGGTAGCTCTCTTCGCTCGGAGAAGGCCGTCGGTCGATGAGTTTGACCGATTTATATTTGAGAAATGGGATCTGCAGGAACGTGCTGTTGTTGGGCTTCTCGACAGCCGCCAGTTCATGATTCTGTTCGCCTCAGAGGAAGACCTGATCCGTGCCTGGTCCGGCGCCCCCCGTAGTTGCAATGTATACCGGTTCTTCCTGCTTCATTGGTCCTTCTATTTATGTATGAATCGTGATCCGTCAACAGTTGCCGCATGGGTTAGTCTCCCTCTTCTTCCTCTTCCCTTTCAGAACCCTGCCATCATCCGCATGATTGGTAATATGGTGGGGCGATTCCTATGTTCTGATGTTCGAACGGCGGCTGTATGTCATCCGGTGAACCCCCACATCTGTGTGGAAGTGGATGTTGCAAGGCCGGTAGTCAAGTGGGTGTGGCTCACTGTTGGTGAGGTGTTCAGGTGGAGACAGCCCGTGGTGTTCGAGTCGTGGGTTGGATTTTGTAATACTTGCAGTCGTCTGGGACATTCGGCTGCCAATTGTCGTTCTGTGCTTCTGAATAGACAGTCTTTTAGCCGGCAGGAGAGAATGGAAGTGGCTTTCAGGCCGAGTGTGTTGTCTTCTGGAGATGTGGTCTCTGGAGGTGCTGAGGATAGGAATGGTAGGGCCGCAATGCCTCTGAGGAGCGGTGCAGAGGACCCCTCAAACCCCAAGGTGTCTGATGTGTTCAGCAGGCTTCAGCGTGACCTGCAGGTGGGTGATGGAGTGCTGCATGCCAAGGCAAATGAGGTCTCGGGCCCTTGTGAAAGGGGAAGTACTGCCGGTGGAAGTGTTGGTGGCAGTGAGTTGCAGCAGGAGGTGCGTGTGTCGGTTATTGCTGAAAAAGATGGTACGTTGTGTAAAGAAGCTGTGAATGTGGATAATGGTATGATGATTGGTGTTGGCAGAGGCAGTGAACTTATGGAGGCTCCAGATAGTATCAATGGTGTGCATAGGAGAGATGGGATGGATGGAGAAGCAGGGTTCATTTCTGCTTCTGTCAACCGGGTCCAGGACTTGGAAATTGAGCAGGGTGAGGAGAAATATCCTGTGAATCAGCTGCAGAATGAACCCTCTAGTCAGAATAAGGATAATGAAACAAAAGATATGCTACAGGGAGCCTTAGTTACTCAGGAGTCTCTGGAACAACCAAGGTGCCTTGCTGTGATTGACACCAATGGTCAATTTCAGAAGCATAGTGGAGGGGATGATAAGTTTCAGCCGGTGATTATTCATGGTAACTGGGGGGACTGTTATGACAGTGCTCAAGAAAACTCTGGTGTCATGAGCAAACCTTCATTTAGTGATGTGGTTCAAGGTGGGAAGGCAAAGGCGAAGTTGGTGGAGGCTCGCGAAGCCTTGACTGCTCCGCGACGCAGGCCAAAGAAGGATTACTCCTATCTACCAAAGCCGTTAAACACCAGGTCCTCTGGCGGAAATGAGGAGCTCCTAGCCCTGGAGAGGATGAATCTACGACGGAAATATGCTAAGGTTTTGAAGCAGTATGAAAGCTCGGAATGGGAGACAGCTTCAGTGGAGGATATGAATGGGGACGGGTATGGTTGTAGTGACATGTAATTTTCCTTCTTTCTGGTTTTTGTTGCTTGTCTACTGTCTTTTTCCTTTATTTTAATAAATGGTTAGGGGAGTACCCCCTGACTGCGCCTTCCTGGTATATAAGTAGATAATTACGAACATTTTATATTTAAATATTTAATATCACAATTAAAATTAAAATAGATTTACAATGGGTTAATGAAAATGATAATGAAAAAAATAAAACCAAACCATGTATAAATTTTATTGGGTGATGATATTACAACCTTATCTAAACTAATATTCTAATACATTGTATTTTTGGTATTTTTATATAATAGATATTTATTATTAGTTAATATTTTGAGAATTTCCAAAAGTGCCCCTTATATCAATTATAAAATAGAACCTCCTTCCTCACCACATCACATCCATTTAACCCATGAATATCGATAAAAATATGGTAATTTTTCTTCTAAACATCCCTATAAAAATTTTATATTTTTTGGGCTTCTCAAAATACCAACTCTGGGGTCCCTAAGAGGAGATCTAGATAGTTATCTTCGAAGAAGAGGTAACTTCCTTACCGACTCTTTAAAAATGATTTATTCTTCTACTTCCTAAAGTTATGAAGTTTCCCTTATAATAAAATAACTATATTAGTAAATATTATCTGAGATTTTATTATGTTTATGGAATAACTATATTCCACCTTCAATCCATCCTATGAAAAACGAAATGACCACATGTGCATATGTATGGCTTACCATCTCCACACCATAGAGTAATTTTTTCATTGCAACTTCATTTGGATGTTTATAATGATGGAAGTGATAAAAATATATAATTATTATAACATTATATGAAATTATGGAAAAATATATATATCATTTACTTCCAAAATGTCTACTATTAAGGAAATGATACCATCATTCGTTCATACTTATGGACAACCGTCTCCATGACGTGTTGTGATTCATTTTCCTTATTCATCATTCCCGAATGATTATATACATGTATAGAATGAAAAAAATATGATATATTATTCCTTAATTTAATTCTAGAAATGATATAAATATAACCTATAAAGAACATGTTGGACTCATACGACAAAACCAACTTTCAAAAAAATGAAACAATTAACACCTGAAAGAAGAGTAATAATGGAATATTATTAAACGGGTGATAATATGATCATATATGATATCATAAATATAATAACTGATTTGATAATAATATAATAACATTATTTAGTAAACTATAAAATATTTTTTGATATGTGTGAAGGATCCCCGATCTATGGTAAAGGATAATTTCTCAATCTCTTTTTTATTCGACATTGTTTATATGTACGTATTTATTGGGGTATATTTATCATACACATTAATGTTATCTAAAATATAATTCCAAAATATTAGTTCTGTTATTATAAATTTGTTTAAATTAAATTTTAACCATATTTATTAAATGGTATGAATGGAATATTTTGTGGTTTTCTTTTCAAGTTACATTTTGACTTATTTGAAAAAGGTATGAGGATAATGTTTTATTTTAACATAGATGGAATGAATAGATTTTTATGATTTTATAAGACATTATTTCCTTGAATCATACCTTACAAGATTTCAAGGTAATTTTGGAATTTTGTTTCTTTTAATAGAGCGTAACATTTTATGATAATATTTTTAAATAATAAAGTATATTTTCCTCAAGAATTATTTTAATGTGATTTCTCAAAGATATTTTCCATCATAGATAAAATTATCAAATATTACTTATTATTAAATGGGGATATATTTCAAGTATAATATCCCTTTTATTTATATATTTTTCATTTAGTAAAATTATTTCTTTTCTATGGGATATTTTTTTATATTTATCATACCCATTTTATTCTACTGGTTCAGATATGATGAAAATTTTATGTTCTTGTGAAAAATGTGTGTATCATATTATTATTTGATTGGTGGGACCTATATCTCCCTCCAATGAATTAAGTAATTATTTATCTCTAATTAGATAGAATAATACGGTCTTGGGAGTGAACCTTGACTACTAATATGGTTTTGAGAGAGAACTATGACTACCATGATTGTGTGGGGAGTAAACATATACTACCAAGATGAATTGGTAGAAATACATTGACTACAATGTAAATAACATTATATGATTATGTGTTTACCAAAAATTCCATGTCTTATTCATATTCAATGATTTCAAGGATTATGTTATTTATTTTCTTATGATTCAACTCTTAGGAACTACCAATGATTATACCTTGATTTATATTTGTGATCTTTGATATTAAGGGTATGATATCCTACCCTATAATTTTGATTATGGTTACTTTTTTCCATAATTTTACCTTGATGAGAATATAAGCTCACCCCTTTTTAATTTATTTTCCCCATGATATGAATAAGGGTATTAAGTAATATGTTTTGAAAATAGATACTAGATATAAAGAAATAAGCAAGAGATGATGTCATTATTTTAGGAGCCATCTGTTTATATTTCATAGTTTCTAAAGACCCTAAATCAATACAGTTATATCATGGTTTTATTATGATGTATTAATTATTCATCACCTTTTAAGTAATATCTATGCATGTAAATTATGGTCCATTTCAATTGGAAACATTGTTGGAACAATTTTGTTCAATCATTAAGGATTAGAGGGTGTGAGTATAAGTGGTGTTGAGGGGTGGTATTTATTAGGGGAGGAGGGAAGTGTTTTTTAATATTATATTATTAGTTTATTATATTGGATAAATAATATAAATATTGTTGATTCTTGTGAATATATACTGTGAATTTATCTTGTGACTTTGAACTAATGGTTGATTACATCATCAAGGACTCAAAAGTTTATTGTATGTTTCTAAAAATTATATACACAATATTTTACAATATTTAACTACTCACTATAATTAATCAATTTTACAAAAAAAAAATCCGTAATCATTTTACAACATCTAGATTCGAAAAATAAAATCCATTTGAGGAAAATAATTTTTTTTAATAAGATAATTTTAATTATTTAATTAAAATTTTCATTTGTTGGAGAAATATAAATTTTAATATTATGATTGATTTTATAAAGCATTGAGAAATTAATTATGTTCTCATAAAATTATCCTATATTTATAATAAAAAAATTAATTTTTAAACACATTTTAGGTAAATAAAAATTCTTTTAAATAATTATATTTTTATAAATGTCTCAATAAAATACTTATAATTTAGAAAAATATGAACGTATTATTTATCTTTTTCAAAACCATTTATTTTTTTACCATTGTTTAAATATAATTTTTTTCCCATTTTATATTATACCTGATTATTATTTTACACTTACATAGGTGGGGATACTATTCTAATGGTTGGGTAACTATTCTTAATGTTCATATTACTATTCCAATGATCGTATTAATATTCTAATGGCTAGATTTGAAATGGCCATATGGGTTCCCTACATCTTATAAATATCATATATTTAATTCATTCATAATTAAATTATATTTATCTCAAGGTTATATATATTTTCATTTTCAAAATTAACATTTAATTACTAATATTTTTTCTCATTACTACAATGTTTTTCACGAGTGTGATTATTCTGGGGGTTTTGGTATATCAACATTTTCCTATTTTTATTACTATTTTATTTTTTATTTTTAATTCCATAGAAATATATTCAATTATTATAGACATTATTTCTGAAATGTAATCTTTAATTTGTAAACTAAATATTTTTTTCATCATGTGTGGTGTGTTACATTTATAATATTATATTAATAAATTTGAAAAAATTATATATTGATAAACAATATTTAATTGATTAAATATTAGATTGATACACAAATGGTATAGATAATGGGTAAATTTGAGAGATTAAGAATATTTTTTAGAAAACAGTTAACTATAACAAGAATTATTTGAGATTCAGCCTTCAAGAACATTTATAGGAATATAGAGCTTTTTATAATACCCTAATAGGGATTTCACAATATATGATTGTTTTTTTGAAGAGCATGTCATTTTCCTATATAATTAAAGACTAATGATTTTTTCGATGTCAAGACATGAAATTTTAATCTATTTAAAACTAGAAATGAGATTTTATATCTTGATTTAAAATAAATATGGATTGATTCCTAGGAAAATTATATGATTTTAAAGGAGAAAATAATGGTTTTTCATGACATGTTTATTTTTAACAAATAATTATGGATTGCATATAAAGTGATTCTATAAAAAATCATTCATAAAATCATCCAGAGTAATTTTCATTCCAAATTAGATGGAAATATTATTGGAAATCATGTTTTCCCATTTAGTTTGGTACGTATTAGAGACCCTCTAAAGGATTTACCATTCGATGTTAATAGATATAGATTCAAACTATTTAGAGTAGAGATTAAGAAACATTGGGGGTGTTCTTTTTGTTAGAAGATGAATACCATTCAACAATCTAGATTATTTTTCCCTTGGATTTATTTTCTATAATAAGTTGGGGGGAATTAAACTTTTTTGTGTTAGGATTTTTGTTCTTAGTGTTTGTAAAAAATAATTTCATCTTGATGGCTTGATTTTTTTCATTGTTCACCCAAATGAATTCAACAGCGATCAGTCTCCACTTCTTGGTGTAGATGATTTAAAATCTATAATGATCAAGGTAATATACAAAGTGATGAATATTGATTCAATCCCCATTAATTTATAAAATAATTTTATATTTTACATAATTTTTTTTTCAAATATAATGTTAATAATATTTTATTTTTAGAAGCATTCAATATTTCTTGATGTAATTTTTCAAAATTAATAAGGGGTGTATTTTTTATTTAATATAAAATAGTGCTTCTAATTCAGGGAAGTCATCAGTTTTTAGTTCTTTTCATTTATCATTATTTTAAAATATTCCTACTTAATTCTGTTTATTTACACATTATTTAGTAAAAAAATAAAAATTCAAAAAAAATTGAATGCTATATTTTTGGTAAAAATGTTTTGCTAATTTTTATTAGTGTTATTGTATTTTATTTTCTATTGGTGGTAAATATTATTTTATTTTCTAAAAATATATTTTCACACTTCTTTGAACATACAAAAATATAAAAAATTGTATTTGAGCTAAAAATTTGAAGTGGTAACTTGTAGAAAATATTTTTTTCATGGTTTGAGTTAATAATTGTTTGTGTTACGTGGAAAATATACTTTCAGATTTTTTATGAACCTACATTTATGAATCTAATATATTTAATTTCAAAATAATTTATAAATTTAAATCAAATTTTCATGGTTCTCTACATTAGATTCTGAATTGGTGATAATGTTGAGTTTTAGTGTGGGGTAAACAATCCATTAATAGGCTAAACTATACCACAATGTAAACCCTCAAATATACCTAATTTTTTTTTAAAAAAATTCTGTTTTGATTAATTATATTCAATGTTTTTTTATGTTTCCAAAATTTTAATGTGGAATTTTCATTTTTATTAGGTCAATTCTCTATGAATCTTTTGATTTATTTGGTTTTTTGTTTTCAATTCCCTCTTGAAAATTATCTTACATTAATAAAATATTTGACGAAATATTATCATCTCCCTATTATTCCTTGATTTGGATTTAAACTCAAAATACAAGTATTCCAATTAATTGTGAAATTGAAATCCATATGCAGGTGAACTAATCCTTTTATTATTTATGTTTTTGGATTAGTTATTTGCCCTTCCATTTTAATTATTACGTTTTCTCAACCAAACTTACTGTATAATTATTTTTATTGATAATTATGTGAAACTATTCTATAATAGGTAAAGATAAGGTTAAAATTTCAATTGAATGAAAATTTAAGTGGGTTGAATATATTTCAAAATTTTAAGGTAAATGATTTTCTTAAAACATGAATCAAATTTTACACTAAAAATATATATTTAATTTCATGAGGGTAAATTCATTCACTGGTGACAAAAAATAAAAAGGGGGGAATCATTTTGAAAACCAATATTTTGTGACTATCTTGTATTTCAAACATGAGATTCATTTTAATCCATTGAATTTGACTCATTGATAACATGATGAAAAGAAGAAGCTCAGTGTGAGAGAATTTGATGTGGAAATATTATTTTTACAGATTTTCCACATCATTTTATAATTTAATTATATATTTTTATCAATTTTTTTAATATAATAATTTACATTTTTTTAATTAGTTGTCCTATTATTTAAACTATTATTATATTATTAAAATATATGTTAAATTGTTTAATTTAAATTTATAATTGGCTTTTAGTTGAATGGTTAAATTATATTATCCATGATAATTTCATTCCACTATTATACTTTAATAATTGATTATTATTATTTATATTAATTTATTTAAATAATTTTATTTTATTTATTTTAATATAAAAATTTATGTCTCTAGTTAACTGATTTTTAGCTATTAATATATTTTCATTAGGTAATTTATTAATTAGAAACAATAAATCATAATTCCATTATTTTATAAATTTTTTATCATAAATTTTTTTATTAGTTAATAAATTAAATAATTATTTTCTGAAAATTGATATTAATTTTTAATATTTTATTGTTTTAACAAAATAATAAGTATGGATTTATTCTTTTTAAATTTTAATTTTTGATAAAAATTAATAAGAAAATGATATTTTATTATATTTCGTTTTTTGATGATTTATTATTTGAGTGATTATTATATTTTTTTGGATGCATAAGAATTTATTTTTTGGAAATTAAATGTATCATAACTGTCATTATGATACATAGCCGAATATCTTATTGATAAGGTATCTGACATCTATGTTCAAGCATGTAACCAGGTTGTTGGGTAACTAATTATGAATATAAATAAACAGTAGTTATGTAGCTAATTTCTAGATTTCCTCATAAAGCTAAGTTATAGTGTAATCACACTTTTTCTTCCAATTAAAAAATACATTAATCAAATTCCCGATATTTACAATTATTATAGGAAAATATTTGGGTATGTGATTATTAACGTATCTGATTCTCCCACAACCATTGAGAAATTTTGAAGCGGACTAAACTCGCTGGTAAATCTAAAACCCAAGCTTACTAAAGAAGCATGATATCTAATTCAGTTGAGTCTACCACCATGAACTCATCTATTTTCATGGATGAAAATATATATTAAGACACCATTATTGAAGAGGATTAAGAAAATATAGTATCACAATTTTAAGGAAATGATACTGAGATTTCTATGAACTCGATCTAGATATGATCTAGGTTTTCTAATCTTGTTAGTGAATCTACATAATCTTCTATGTGTGGAGAATGAATATAGTCTTGAAGAGATATACTGAAAAACATGAAAAATATTTGTGGTTTACTAGAACTACCCCTTCAATGAAGTGTGAAAATGAAGATTATCAATGTCGAAGACTAATATCCCGACCAAGCAACATAACAATACAAACTCGGGTCTAACGATAATCAATAAATGATGAATCATTTGATAAAAGGGGATGAATTCACTAAAGATGTTGATGTCTTCCATGATATGGAACAAGATTTGTTTATTTTCATGATAGACTGGAATTAGATGGGGCCTCGATATTCCCAAATACTCTGGTTAAGAAGGCGTTGATCAATGGACACCATGTGCTTGATAAAATGCATGTGAGAAATTAAAGTCTCCATATAGGATTGTACAAAGTTGATTTTTGTCCCAAATTTATAGATGAATATGGTTCGAATAGGTTTTTGGGGGAGAAGACCAAGTCTATTGAATTTTGATAAATCTGAATGATGAGGTTGTGATACCGAGCGTGTGTGACCATATATAGCATTTTGTGGAAGGCCTGTGAAGATATTGTGCTGAAAGATCCACGAATAACTAGATCCAAGCATTCATAAGTGATTTTAAACATAATATAACTACTAATTAATGATAAATGGTTTTTTAGTGTTTATTTTTTTTTCAAGATGAATGTTAAAAAATTTGAAGTTGTGATATAGCTAAATTTAGTAATCTGAACATTCACATTACCGAATTAGAAATATCATCTTTTTTGAAGATTATTTTTGTAAATGAGTATATTTATTTAATGAATTACTATGGGTATTATACTATGAAAATAATTGATTTCTAGCTATCAAAAATAGTATTTTGAGTGAGTATATAATTTTTCGCACAGAGTTTTTCTAAATTTATTGCAACACTGAGAGAATTATAGATTTTTATTCCCTTATATTTCGATCACTAAATTAAAGAGGTTATTTTTTAATTTGAGGTTATTTTTAAAATTCAGAAAATAAGAAATATATTATTTATAGTGAGTAAAACGTTTTTTATTAGTGAATTTGCACACATTTTTTGAGAGGAGTAATAGGAGCATGAACTAGAAGATCATTTAGAGAGTTGTTTTTTCTTATGATGTTTATGAATATTAATTTAAATTCATAGTATGTGATAAAGTTTGTATAATTTATTTTGTTTCTATATAATATAGTTTTGAATTATGATATCTTTCCAAGACATTATTCCTTGAAAATATTACATTAATTTCTCTCTGGATTTATTTTCATTGAAATTTGATCTAATCTCGTTGAATATTGTTTCTGTTATTTGGTTTATTATATTCATTTGATTCTGACGTATTCACATATCTAATTGATTAGTGACAGTTGATGAGGGTATAATGTTAATTCAAGCTAAGAAAGAGACTTATGTTGGCGGTCACTATATAAATTTCTTAATCATCAATCGAGGATTGTGAGTATAGTGGGTATCAACTGTGTCTATGCACTCGGTTATTATTGAGTGCATCAACCATCTATTTCTCATAAGAGAATGAAAGTTAATGTTTTAATTTTTTTTCTTAACATTTTAGGTAAATTGAGATTCAATCATTGTGAATTTAATTCATTCTTTGAGGAAGTTATCAGTTTGAACAATTTTATATCATAAAGAATGATTGAACTTGGAGATCTACTATATTTGGCCACATCACACTATTGTATTAACTTCTTTGCATCATATCTACTAATTAATCTTGGCCTAGATTATTTCTCTATTTCAAATTCTGTATTTCTTTAGAAACATGGTTTCATTTAATTCCAATTATATACTTTCCCTTCAACAATTTTAAAAACATAAAAAATTGACTACATAACTCCTAAATAAAAACTCAATGGGATATAATAGTGGGTGAAACTAAATTATAGTATTTAGGGATTAAAAACAATAATTTGGGATAAAAGAGGCATAAAATACTAAAATTATCCTTCCATATAAGAAGATATCATGGTTTAGCTGAGTATAATTCCCCCAACAAGTTATTGGAAAAAATATAATACATGATATTATTTAAAATATAAACATCCAAACACTCTCAATAGAAATTATAATCACATACAAGTAGGTTCATGTAATGTGTGTCAAACTTTCCTAAACATGATTCATTTACATGGTCCAACTTCCAATTTTCCAATATCCAAAACCATAAATAAAATCTCTAAAAAAATCATATTCCCCAAAAAACCCATTTTAAACTACAGAAAAAATAACAATAGTCATGTACCCATATTAACTAGGATTTCTCTCCGAAAAGTTTTTCAAGAACAACAAATATGTGGTCCATCACAATTACTAAAATATTTATAGACCACATGTCAATGGTCTCCCCAAATTGTAATAAAAAACAAAATATCTAATACCAATTTGTAATTCCCTAGAATGGGCCACTCTCCAGTGTCAAGACCGAAGATGTCATAGGACATCAAACACCCCTCCTCGTACACCAAAGGATACTTACATGTAGGTTTGGCCTAATAAATAAATTTGGAAGACTATAACATGGAATCAAAACAATAAAAAATAATAGAAATAACCAAAATCATACACAATATAAGCATCAGAGTATACACCAATAAATAAATAAAATGTTGTAAAAAATTAATAAAGAAGTTATAGGGTTGTACATAAAATGATTTTCCACTATGGAAATACCAAATAAAAATAAACAAAAAAATCATAAAAAATTGACTGACTTTCATCCTTGAGACCCACACAACCTTTATCTACAAACCATCGTGATGCACCAAACCGACCACTACACATCTTGTGCTCAAGATGAATGTAGAAAATATGGTTTTCACATGCACTGGGGTTCCCATGTACATTTTTAGAAATAAATCTCATTAGGTTGTCACTATATTCAACTAGACAATGCCATCATATTCATGAATTCATGAGGAAAATAAAAAATATCACAAAATATCCATTGAAATCCTCGCTAACTAGGACATCATGGGTCCCTACGCATTAGGTCACCATGTGCTAACCAGACCATCATTGCACCTTATTAATCTTACATTGGCCCCATACTAAAATCTACCTCGTTAACATTCCTCATTATATTTTAATGATTCCGAGCTCGTACCTAATGAATTCATATAGGGCAGTGTACCAACCTCAACCCATTACCCGAAGGGATAGTGAATGTACATATGTCTATATCTTGGCTCATTTCCTAGTAACTAAATGAAATGTGTATCTTCCTTGTCTCGCATCATCTCATGATCTTTCCCACAGAGGTTGTCTGCTACTATAACCTAGGAATCACAATGAATGTTATTATTCAAGAACATAACCTTTCCTATAGATCATTATTCAACCCATGCCTCTCATGGAAAGGTTCATCATATACGTTAGACCATCCACATGCACTCAAGGGAGTTTACAAACACATTGACCCATCCTTATAGAATTTGTAGAGGTCCCCAATACGTCATCCTATCCTTGCACACTATTGATAATTCTCAAACACATTTCCCAAAACCTATATTCTCTTGGGTGGTCTCATCAAGAACATTAAACAACACATTTTTGGGTAAGGTACAAAAATCATATTTAATAATAAAAATATCATATACCATGACATAGCTCTCCATTTGACCCAAGGAACTTATCTCTCTAGACATGGCCCTCACTGAATGACTTATTCCTCACATATCTGGGTATCCACTAGGTCCTCCAAACCCAAAATGATCTTTTCTCATCAATAACATCTCCTACTCATCAACCACTTTTTATGGAACTATCTAAGGGTTCAACCTACATTGAAATCCTTTCCTGATCCATGTTTATATAATGGTTCAATAAACATCTTAGTAAAAAACAAGGGACAATACCATTACAAATGCTCTAAGACCCTTGGAATTTGGATTCCACAACTAGAACAAGACCATAACATACACCTAGGGCTCATCACACAACACATAAAAGAGATCTATCATCCAGATATCCATAGAAAACTACTTTTTATGAAACCTCATACCATCATAAAAGACCCTTCCCAATTACAACACTCACTAAGCCTTATCCACCCTCACAAGATTGTCAACACCTGTGGCTAAGAATTACAATTGTAAAATTGTTCATCACTAAGACAAATCCTCTCACAAATGATGACTAGCCCTATGGAAACCCATCCTGGTATACCCATATATTATATCACATTATTGGGCCTCCAAAAGATATCTCTTCAGTACAACCAATTCCCTCACCAATTGGTAACCTAGTCATTGGGCATTCCCACTTACCCAACTGATACAGAGAACTCATCCTGAGCATATAAGGTCGAGATCCATCCAATATCTTCTACCCAAGGAACTCCTAGTCCCTATCCATTAACCTAGTCCCATGAACATGCATGTCGGTAGGCCATCATTCATAAACACCTATATGTCTTTATATTAAAGGGACCACCTACCTGAAACATGAAGTTAATCCCTCACCGAACTCCACATCATCTCAACGAAGATTTACCATGCCTAGTTCAAGCCCATATAAAATACCATGATCTAATATCAATCCACAAGAAAAAAAATTAATTTTAACAATTTATAATGAATAATTTATATTAAACCAAAGATTCATAATTGAACAAAATTTTACCATCAATTCTTGTTTTGCCAAAACAATGACCAATTAACCATGGAAGGATTGTGTAACACCACTAAACATTATCCTCGTTAAAATCCCAATCACACCACGTAATTAACCAAAAATTCCATCTTATTCCAATAAGAACCCTAATTTGTTAAGGAAGTATCATAACATCATGAAAACCACTTCCAACAGCATCCATAAAATGTCTCGATTCCTCCTTAATCTGCCATTCTAGAAAGAACCATCATAAATGTATTATTTCACCATTCACTTGTGAGGTCATCACTAAACTCTAGAAAATATCATTGTAATTATAGATAGCACCCAGAAACCAAAAAAATAAGAAGAGGATAGAATCTCGCGAAGTCATATTATATCCCACTCAAAAGAACCCCAGATCAATGTTAGAGAATTGTAAGAAGAGAGGGTGAGTTGTCAGACATAAATTGATCTACAAGCAAATCTTATCATATAAAAATAGGGGGAATAAACCATTATAGTTCTTTATAACCCATACCAACCCCTTTCATAGAGTGAACTAAAATACATGCCATGAACCAACATGGAAGGGGTTGTGTGATTCCACAAACCCACACTCACTATATTTACTGTGTCACAGTTGGTATAAAATGAGGGATTAGATTAAATTAGAGGTTCTGGTGTTGTTTGAGTATAATATAAAGGTAGATTAATTAAGTTTGATCATAATGTTAAATTCATAGATAATCCATTAGGATATTTGGTGTAATATTTCATATTTTAGGGATTATGATAAGGTAAATATAGTGAGAACCCTAGGATAAGACTATGTTCTTTGTCTTGGTATAGGATAACCTCTCAAAATTTTATTAAAATGGTAATTCAATGGTCTAAATGAAATTAAATATCTATTTGCAAACTAAAAGTGGATCCATGTTTTGGAACATATATAATTTGGGGTAATACCCCAAAAGGGTGTATTGAGTATTAACTTGATCGTCACCCAGTGCATGAAATAAAGGCTAAATAATACACTTGGTTTCACCCTCCCATGGGATATGATTTAGTTAATTGCATTCTCTTTAATAACCGTTATGAAGGATTTGAGTACAATGTTAACTAATTAAGTTACAAAATATAACAAAAACCTGTCTTTGGATAACCTTGTATTGAATAAAGAGGATCATAGATTAAATTAAAATATCATATGTTATCAAAGAAGGTTCTACATGGAATACATATTCATATTGATGTTTTTATACTCACATTTTAGATAATGTTATAACCATTTTGTTTTTATAATTTAGATAAAATGGGATCATGTATATTTATACTAAGAAATGTATATATCTAGAAACCACTATGTATTATAACTGAAGAAGGGAGAATAATTAAATTGTTCATAATATTATAATATAATTTTTATGATGGAAAAAGTTAGTTTTGTAGTCTTACCTATGGTAGGGAGATTGATTTATTAATAGAAACTAAATCTAAATACTATTAGATATTTTCACTTTTTGAGTGATATTGATAAACAATATTTTGTTTCATTTTAAATTTATGAGGATTATATGAATCATATGGGTATTTTTCTTTTGAAATTTTTCTTTAATGGTTTAGAAACATATATTAAATAGTATCAATAATCTTGAAAAGTGATTTATTTAAAATTTTATTTTGGGGGATATTTTACTGAAGAAAACATGATTTAGGAATGACTATCCATTAAGATTAATATACAAATGATGTTGAGAAAAAAAGGGTTATTTGGATTTGAAATTTTATATTAGATAGTATTGGTAATACTGGGATTGATACTTTATTTTTAATATTTTTTGTAAATTACATCATGTTTTTAATATTTTGGTATATATTGGAAAGTGTGTGATCTTATGAACTAGCGATTAATACTATTTTTAGGTTAAATATACTGGTAACTACTGGAATAATATATTGTTTCACTATATTTTAATGTCTCATAGATTCAGTTGGTTTTGCGAAATGTATTTTAAGATAAATTATTATTAAGTCACATAAACTCTTAAATATATGATCATATGAAGGGTTAATTTTTGTTTATGAAATAAAACTAACATAATTTGGCCTAATTGAGTAAGGTAGAGGTCATATTGGATGTTTTATCTTGATTGATAAATATTTTAAGGATAACCTCACATGTGTTCATCAGTGGGAAATAATTAAAATTGGGTGGATGTTATTTATTTTATGGAGTGGAATCTATCACCTATATATTTTGAATTATATATTCTTTCAGACCTCATATATTGAATAGTGTGTGATACATGCAATGTCGAACCACATTGAACAAAAGAACATTATATAGGCCATAAAATGTAGATGTGTAACTAGTGTATAATAATAGATGTAATCTAATTTTTAAATATATATTTAAATGAAAAGAAATCTCATTATCCTTGTTAAATCATGGAAAATTTAAATTAGTATTGTGAAATAATTAATAAGAATGATTTATGCTGTAAAATGTAATTTTTTTAAAAAATTTACTTTTTATGGGAAAATAAATATAATATTGAAAAAATATATTATTTATATGAATAATATATTTAGAAAATTTTTATTGGTAATTTATAGGGAATAGAGAATATTCTATATTTTCCCAAGGGATATTTACCGATGTAAAAAGTTTCATTATATTTTTATTTTTTTAAGATAAAATCTAAAATTTTAGATTTTTAATTTGGAAAACTAAATTCATTTTTATATTCTTCATGTAAAAATTATCTTAATATTAATTGTTTTAATTTTTCTGAAATATTTGATATTAAGTTGAATGGTAAACATTATTGGTTTTACCAAAACTATTAAATTTTTTAAGTTATCAATATTTAAGAAAGACCTATAAGTTTATAAAACCTTTTAATTGATCCAATATGTTTCTAACTAGTAAAACATAACATTTTTAAAAACCATTTACATATGCGTAAATATTCTGAACCTTAGTAAAATATTACCTTAATTGAATCCTTTTTTGTTATTTTCCTTTAATCATGTGTTATTGTTGTAAAATTAGGTTCTGTATTGATATTAAAGAAACATATAATTTTTTTTTTCAATAATAAAATATTGTTTTTCTTGAAAACTAAACACATTGATAATTTTACCCTACACTTAAATTTTAATCCTTAAAATATTCTTTTTAAAAAAATTGGTTTTTTCATATTATATCCACTAATGTTAATATTCATTTTTAAAACCCATAAAAATTTTATATGATAAAATGATTTTAAAATATGGAATAATTAGGTTAAAATTATTTAATAATTTCAATTTTATTTCAGTGATTTAAAGTACATAGGTAAAAAACAAATAACCATAATAAAACCAAAAAACGTAAAAGTGATCAATCTAAGGGTAAATGACTTTAAAAAAATGTTTAAAAAATTTGTGAAAATGTTTTTAAGGAATTATAGACCTTATCTGTTTATACACTCAATTATTGTCCATTTATTGAGCCACCTGACTTGTTAAACATGTTATCTGTTTATATTATGTTGAAATATTTTCAAAAATGTCATTCTTGCAAATTATATTGGTGGCCTCTCACCATCGCATCAAATATCTTGTTTCCTCTTGAAAAAATTACATTATTACTTACCCTATAATATTATTTGAACCTATTAATATTCTTTTCATATGATATTGTCATAAACCCTCTATTTTCATGGATTCCACCAATGGAATGTTCAAGTACTCAGTGTGAATACTAATTTTCTTTAATATCTTTCTCTTTCTAAATTACTTTTCCTATTTTATTTTTCATATTATTTTTTAATTAATTATTTTTTGTTTATATTATGAAATTTATTATTATAATTGAATTAATATTAATAAAATTTACCTTTTCTATGATGAAAAACTAAACCACCATTCATGCATTGTGAGAGAGCTGCCACCATTAAGTGACAACATTGGTTTTTCACTAAATCCACTTTTAAATAATTATATGTGTGAAATTGAAGAATAAATATGAAATATTTAAAATAATTTTTATTATGTGCTGATAAATTATAATACACCTTCTTTCCTTCCCATTCTCCATTAAATGAACATGTTACTCATGCGTTGTATGGACTACCACCTCCATGAAGTAACATTTCTCATTTTTCACCTAGTTTTAGTATTATTTATTAAAAGTTATTAAAATATAATTCATCAAATTGATTTTATCTAAATAATATCAGTATTATTGAATAATATTTAAATCTTTATGTGAATAAACCTATTTCATATTCACAATCATCCATTAATTATAGTATGTTCATGTTTAGGTCGGTATAACCACCCACTTAAAAATTATTTAAAATAATATCATAGATGAATCATAGAATATAATAAATAATAATATATTATATAAATTAAAAAAATATTTTGTTTTTGAAATGTAAATAATAATTTTTGACTCATTAATTATGATACAAATGTTTGTTCGTAAAAAATCACTGAAACATGTTCACTGATGATTTTATCTTTAAGAATCGAAACAAAAAGCACCCATTGAGTGGTATTATAAGATTATAAAAAATTTTAATTAATAAATTAAATTAACTTTTATTATCATGTAATGATGAACATTGGGATAAGAATTGATAACAACACCGATATTATGAAACTACTTCGAAATGATAAAGATTACTCACACCTAATATTCAAAATATAAAATAACTAACTAATAAACATATAAAGAATAATTGTCAGTTAATTTTATAAAATTTTATAGATATTAATAATATTCTGAAATATTATTTGAAGATTTTTATTTTTATATATATTATATTCAAGAACATTAATGGAAGTCATGAATTAAGGTAAGGGTTTCTTGTCTCAAAATTTCTCCTCTTAAGACACATTCCTTATTATACCCCATGTTTTATTTTGAATAGTGTATCTAATTCCCCTTTAATATTCTTTTATCATGATCCTTTAATTATTAATGGTATTTGATTTTCTATTTGAAATCGTTTCCTTTAAGGTGTTTTCACTCAATATTTTCTAAGGTTGTATTTTTTTTAAATATCATTGTTCTTCCATTGATTTAATAATATTCTTATTAAAACTACATTGTTTCAAGATTAATCTATTTTACCTAAGGAATACATGGAATTGTATTTCCTCTATTTTGGGGTTAAAAAATTCCTTTTTATAACCTCATTATCAAATAAATATTACCTCAATGATTATGTTACTTGTACGGGTTCTTTATTTTAAATTTCAATTTCTTCAAACATGTTTGTTTTATAAACCATGTTATTTATTATGTGGTTTAATTAATACCCATTTTATAGTTTATATCATTATTATCTCATTATTCAGGGTATTTAATGTTCCATTTTACAATTTATCATTCAAATGGTTTTTATTCAAAAATTTCTATAGTTATAAGTGTTATTTGTCTATATTATTAATTCTATGAGACATGATTTATATTTTACACAATCCTTAATTTTATATGGTGTATTAAATGTACTATTTACTTAAATTTTAATGAATATATTTCAATTCATTATATTTAATTTCATGATATCTCTCGCATGTTCTTTTGATTCTTACATTACCATTACCATATGGGTTTTTTCATCCAAATTTTGATTTATTGAGATATGATTCATATTTACCATTTTTTCCATTTTTTGTTGTATATATTGGTTATGGACTACCTTATAAATCCTCTCATACTATTTTTTGGGGATTAAACTAATTTAAATAAATCACTATCTTTCTCTTTCCATGTCGCCATTTATCACAGGCATAATATTTGTTCCAATTCATTCCATTTATAAACAGTATTAGTTTCTTTGCATTCATTAAAGGGGGTTCACATAGATTCTATATACCAATTTATTTGAAAAATTATAGACTTAACTCTATGCCATTACTTTATGTGGTTTTATCTTGAATTATACTAACATTTAATGTAATTTAATTTATTTATTGGAAAAATATTGAAAATATGTACACTCATTATTCCAATACTGATGTTTCTTAATTACAAACGAATTTTGATTATGTATTATATATATTATTCATTCGTTCATATAATTAATTATTTGTAATTAATTAATTATGGGTGGGTATGGGAATTGAAAGACCCTTGATGCATCGATAGGACTCTGGAGACAAACTAGCTTGGTTATTTTAGTGTATGCATGCCCATAATGAAATATTTCCTAAACATGGAGAATTGATGGTAAGATCATGATGCAGTGACATAGAACCTAGAATTGGTTTTCCTGATATTGTGAACATTATTAGTAAAGCTCCATTTTTTGTTATCCATGAATTTATTTATTGATATGTCCATAATGGGTATGTTATACTAAAAATTTATTTTGATTATAACATTATTTTGGTTATATATTCCTTAAATATTATTTATTCTCACTTAATATCTTTAATTGTTATTTTAATGTTCACCATTAAGAAGGTTTTTTTTTAACCCCTTATTATCTTTCCATTTCCCTAGATTATGAAGAAATGTATTGCACATGATATGTCTAATAGATTAGATTGTGAGAAAAAAATTTGGGATATGTTGAATACTTATGAAGAAATATGGTGTTTATTATATACTAGAAATTTTTTTTTTGATAAGATATAAATGGGACTCTTTATCTAAAAAACATTCTTGACTCTATACAACCCTAAACCAAAAAGGTCCTTCAAATGTATGGAACTCAATATTTATTGGTGATATTGCAATTATTATATGTTAAAATTAGATCACATTAGTTCATTAAAATTATGGTATATAAAGTATTTATTAAAACCATATTATGGGTTTGTGGGTCTAGGGACTTATAGTATTCTCCTATTTACAAGATATTTTCCTGTAATGAATACTTATTCACATTGTGAAATGGTTTTCACTGTAATTTTTTAGCAGATATGATACCCATCATTATTAAAACACTTTCTCGAACCTTTGATGCATCCAAAAATCCCCAAAACACATCCAAAAACATCATTGAAGGATTTATAGACACTAAAAATCACATTTTATGCTTTTAATCTAAAAAATCTTCTCAGAAAACAAAAAATCAAATTACTAATAATGTTAATGAAAAATAAATATATTGGTTGTTATTCCTGCAACTCAATTCAACCACGACCCATGATTTGACAATATATTCTAGGTTGATCTATTTCTACTTTATGGAACTATAATTATAAAAAATCTCATGATCTTGTCTACATTATTTATTTATTCATGGTTTATTATTTTTGGAGTGTTTCATGTTTATGCGATCACATAGTATAATAAATAACCATGAATATATACAATTGAATTAATATATGATAAATGTTTGTATTTAAATAATTGTTAAATTGTGAATTATATCAAATAGTACGAACAAGTTAAATATTAAATTATTCTATTCTTTAAGAATAAAATATATCTCAAAGAATTATTAATTCATTAAATTACTTCCATCACTTGATTTTGAAGGAAACCATAAGTTCATGGTTTTCATCATCCATAATTGAAGATACCTCCAATTATTTTTGAGTTATTATGAAATTATTAAATTTAATTTACTAAAATTGGATTTAAATAGTCACAACTATCTTGATGAAATTTAATATGAAATAATTGAGAGAACCCATGTAAATGATTTTTAGGAGATGAGACTCTTCTTAACCAACATGGTGTCACAACTTACTATGGTTGGTCAACCAAAAGATTATACCTTAGACTCTTGGAGAAGTGGTGAGGTTAGGGATTAGGATATACATAGAGGTTTAGATATTCTTACCCCTATAATGATCAAGAGACGAATTATTTCAAATCTCGTAGTTTAGGGATGATATAAATTTATAAAATAGTGGGATTAATGTAATATTAATAAATCAATAATGTGTAATAATTATAAATCAATATCAATGTAGTAATATTATAAAATAAATTTTTTATAAAATGTAAATTAATACCACATAAAATTTATAATTAATACTAGACAAAGAACATGTCATAAATATCCTAAATTTATATAATTTTTATAAGTTCTTGTACGTGGTTTTATTATATGAATGAAAATTGAATATATTAGTGTCCCCACTACCTATTGATAATCCTCGTGAAGTAGGGGTGAAAATAAAATATATAGGATAATCATAGAAGACATATTTCATGTTTACATAATAATCCTATAATCAATGTCTGGTGAGTTGTAAAAGAAACATCATGATATAGATGTTTTTACCATGTTTCTTTATCATTGAGTAGTTTTTAGGAATAAATTTATGAACAAATGAATGATGTTATGATTACACTAAAAAATTATAAACTAATAAGAACATAATGAAAGTAAAATATTTAGTTATTATAAAACAAACATTATGGATAAACCACCTTAATATCATTTGGGAAGGGTTCACCAAGTTGATAAGAACATATAAAAAGTTAACTATTTAGTTCTTATGGAGAAAATATTGAAAGTGATGGTTAAAAATACAATAACTATTTCTAAGTTAATAGATCATTTATAACGTCATTATATGAAACCAAAGCTTAATAGGGATATCATTGAATAGGTTACTATATATTTTGGATGTGAAAAGAAAGGTCATTAGAAGTGGAACTGTAATGAATTCAAAAAAATGAATGAATAGGATATATCATGTATATTCATCATTGAATATGATATTTTTAACATACGTCTTGACTATAAGATATAATATTTTTTCCGAACATTGGTATTAAAATATATTAACCAAGTATATTTAGAAACTTTACAAGATGTAAGGTGAATTCTCTATGTAGTTGGGGAAATGTGGTTTCCATGTCAGTAGTGTAAAAAAACAAGAATTCTAATTTTCCCAGTTAATTGATTCTAGTTAAATTATTATATTTTATTGAGTATAAAAAAATATCTCATATATCCATTAGACACATTAATATGTTATTTTATTTTGGAACGAATTCTTTTTTTAGTGTCTCAAACTCAACTAATGGTTTAGTAATTCATGAATCATTGTTAATAATTGTTGAATACAAAATTCAAGAACCAATAATACCCAGTTGTGGAAAGATAAAACCATAAAAAAATGTCAAGGATACCAAGAAGGATTTGTACCCTCTCCACAAGGTAAAACTATTAGGTATTATAAATGATTTATTATAAGGTATAATGACTAAAACTTATTAATAATTTAAGGTGATAAATCTAAAAGTCTCTTAATACAAGTTCAACAAGATACGTGAAAACTATTGCATATATAAGTTATATGTTGATTCATGTTTTTCATTTGATTCATTGAATAAATTAAATAAATTTAAAAGTGAATTAAGGATTTCTGATGAGTCTTACATGAATTCATTGATCATTAAAATGTATAGAGGCTTTATTCTCTATAGGAACAAGGATTTTAACAACTAGATATGAAGTGTATTTTGTTTTTGTCAGCAATCCACAATAGTTATGATCAGGTAGTTTGCAATAAAGGGTATTTTATGATTTAGATAGATTAGGTGTTAAAGATTTTTTCATTTCCTAGTGTTTTCCAATTTTTTTGGTCTCCAAATCTAAATAAATGGTAAGTTTCATGAAATAAGGATTTCTATTACTATATATTAAATTATATATTAAAGGAATTTGTTTTTCAATGATTGTAGTTTCAAAAAGGTTTTGAGCTTTTCAAAGGCATCTGATGTCATGAAGGCTTGGTATTGGAATGTTGTGGAGTATCATTAACATGTGATGTAAATATGGTGTTCTATGCAACTATGAGAAGCTTCATGAATGGGAACATTTCACTCTAGATACATGAATGATGGAGCATCTTGAAGAGGACAAAAGATGACTATGAAGAGGAAACTAAGAGCATTAGAGCTTCACAATGGGCTATGTTTATCAATATGTTGATTTCCCTCATTTTAAAATAATATTAGAATTTGTAGAAGGGTTAAATCGATCTGATTTCTTGAAGATCTACCTAATTAGTAAATCTTCATGAATCAAGAGTCCTTCATGATATTAAGCATCTAAAAAAGAAAAGGATGTGAACTGATTTATGCAATGGAATATCAGAAAATGATTCTTTGTGAAGATTTAGAGTTTTAAAAAGACTATGAGTTCTATAAAGTTTAGGAGCTTTTGAAGTTCATGAGCTTTGTGAATCCTGATTGCTTCATGAAGATTGGAAGCTTCATGAATTTATGTGATTTCACCAACACCTATATTTATATTAACTAAAAGAGTTGGATTCATAAAGTTTGGGATCCTTTTAAATAATTCTTTTGAACAATCTAGTTTAAATGAACATTTATTTTAAGTGCATCAACTCATGACTATTGTGAAAGATAATTCTAGTGCTAATCAGGGACAAAGAATTAAATTATTATTCTACTAAGGTGAAAATAAATTCATTAAACTATGTAATACATAACCCAAGGTAGTGACCTAGGGGGAGTCAATGGAAGAGTTTTGAGAGAGTAATTATTCTATCTATATAATTATTATAAAGGTGGTGTTACTAGCCCAAAGTGATTGTGTTTGACCTTATGCACTCCAAAATAACTAGTGAATTTTAGTGGTTTTTTGTATGACCAGCACATTGACAATTTATTCTCTTCGAAATATATCTTAGTGGTGATCCAAGTAAAAATAATGTTTTATCTTTCTACATTTTAATGTTATGTAAGAATATAATTCCATCAGAGATATTTTAAAAGTTCCTACCAATCTTAGAAAAATATTGTTTATTTTAAAATAATTAATTGATACCCTGAGTCACCCCTCCCCTCTCATGTTGATCTAGTGTCTTATAAGTGGTATCAGAGCTTGGTTTTTTTGTGTTAAATATTTGATCAGTTTCTTTTTTCTGGTAGAATTTAGTGAAAGTTAAGGGATTTCCTCTCTTTTAAATAAGTAACATACATATTTGAAAAAATATGGTGATATGTCATCTCATATCCCTTATGATTAGTGTTATCTTTTCCATAGCTTAAGTGATTGAGTTCACTAATGTAACAAGTCTTTATATGACTGAAATGGACTGAAAATGATTTATTTATATTCCAAAGCACAAAATTCCCTTCCTATAGCTCTATCTAATTAAATGAAATTAAGGGTGATGAGTTTCATTTTAGAAAAGTCCATATGGGAGAAACTATAAAATATATATAAAGAATATAACAAATTGAAGGAGGCTAAAATCAATGTTTTACACAATGAGTTTAATGATATGAAAATTCATCTAGGTGAAAATAAATATTTTTAACCAAATTAAAGATTTTATTAGAGAAATTAGAGGGATAAATTCTGAAATTAATTATACTGACATTGTGAAGAAAATATTGATATGGATTCCACCTTTGTTAAATTAAAAATTGTTAGCCCTTGAAAAAAGGGATATTTCTAAAAAACAATTTGATGATCCATAGAGAAGTTTATGTCATATGAAATGAGAGTTAAACCAAGTGAAAAAAAGCATGATAAATAAATGAAATGGAATTTAAAGATGTGGAGAATATATACATTCCCAAAGGTAGTGATTACAGATATGATTTATATGATTAAATTATTTCACTAATTTCCATAAAATTCAAGAGAGGAAATAGGGGATTTAATGGAAATATTCCCTTAGTTTTTCTCATTGTGGTAAAGTATAGAACATTTTCAATTGACACCAAATTAAAATTGATAATTTAGAATGTGATGAATAAAACTTGAAGAAGCCTCTTAAGAGGTTCCCTAGAATGGGATGCATTATATAATGAATGAAATTTCAGAGAAAGGGTTTTTCATTCAAAGAAGAACAACATGATAGTTAATTTTTGGAGGATGTAGTGCCATATTTTAAATTTGAACCTGAAGCGTCCATGAGGTTATGGTTGAAAAGGTAGAAACTATAAAATATGAAGATAATTAGTGTTTTGGGGTTTTTAATCTCAAGTTGAAACATTAGGGTTCTATTGAACAACATTAAATTCATAGAAAGAAAAACAAAACGATGGGATCATTGTTGAAATAGTCATTAGATTATATTGATTAACTTGAAGTATAAATTGGTTGACTGGAAGGAGAGAAAAAAACACATACCAATTATTTAAATCTCATAAGAGGATTTGTATTTTAAAATCAGGATTGTAGATTATAAAAAATTCATCAATAGACTTACATCATGATTGGAGGAAAAGGATAAGATAGTTGAAGGAATTGAAGAGGAATATTTTACTCTATGGATTAAATTGGAATCTAAATAAAAATCAATAGAAACAAATAAAATATTAGTATTTGGATGATTATCAGATGTATAGTTGTTAGAAGGAGACAAACATGCTTCTGATGTAGTAAAGAAGGCCTTGATTGATAAATGATCCATATCTATAGGAAAAAGTTGAATTGGATGTGATATAGAAACATCCAAGAATAAAAATGAGTAGAGCCAAAGTAAAGGTAAGTAGAAATTTGGAAAAATCAAAAAGGAACCTGATCTCCTAATAAAGGATTTTTTGATCCAAAAGGAAAGTAAAGATGAATATAATCCTAAAGTATTCATAGAGGATCACTATTAAATACCCTTAGAAAGAAGGGAACATGTAGAGGAATTAATGTGAGATGATATTTCCTATTATGAAATATCAATTATATGGATTAATGTGCCATACCATGTCCTACTGTGAGGAGGAAATGATCTGTCTAAATATGGAAGTTCCTGGAATTTAAAAAAGGAGAATGAGACCATATCCCTCATCGTATAGAAAAATAGTTTCTATGGACATTATTTTCACTATTCTATGTATGGTTATAAATCTATTCATTATATGAAGACGAAGGTTTGTATGAATACCTACAAAACTCAAAAAAATTCAATACACCTCAACCAAGCATAGTTACTCTTGAAAATAAGAATTATCCTCTTGAAGAATAATTTTAATTTGATGAAACCAAACATATTGAAAAGATATTGGTAATTTTATCATAATACACCACTCAATTATGTATCTCCTGTAATGAAAATAAGAAAATAAACATATTCAATATTTCAAAAATTTCTCTTAAGGCTATAAAGAGTAGTTTTACTTAGATTCTTGAAATAGAATTCTCATACCACATGATAGGAAATAATTTTTTTGAACAATGTTAATAAAAGGGTTCATGGAATAGTTAAATTTGTAAATGATAATGCTTTAATGATCAATAGAATTGGAAATAAATAATTGAATAATGATGAGAGAATGAAAATTGATATTTTCTATATATATGGTTTGTGTCACAATCTTTTATGTGTGAGTCAACTCAATGACTCATGATCGGTGGAGATATTTATTCATAAGGGTTGCACTATCAAAAGAATGTTAGGTAATTATCCTATGAAATTATATAGAAAATATACCAATTTATACCATGTTAATTGTAAAGATAACATTTGTTACTTAATAATTGAAGATGAAGAATACATGTGAAACCAGAGGATAGGTCACATTAATCAATAGAGTATGTAATGCATATGTGTGCATAAGATATTTATCGACATTCCCAACCTGATGCGTGATCAAGAAAATACACGTTATACATGTATACAAGGAAATATTGTGAGGGGTTTATATCGGTTAAATAAACAAAGGGTGTTGAATCTGGTTTATATTATCCACAAAAAGTTAATTATTCGATGATTGTGAAGAGAATATTTGTATATTGGAACTTCATTCATATAATTTATGATTATAGTGTAATGGATTGTGTTATATTTATACATAGGAACCAAAAAGTGAGAGATTTCATGAATAGTTATCATCAGATATCTGAGAATGTAAATTTCCATGTAATCAATATTCTACGATATATTAATGGATGAGAATTCTCATCCATTTAATTTGAAAATTACCTTGAAGAAAATCCTATAAATCATGATGTGTCAGCAGTAATAAACCATAAAAAATGGGTTCGTTGAATTCTTAAATCAAGAGATGAATAATATAGATAAAACTATTTTTATTGAGAGTAATTTTTCACATCGCTACTAGAAAGAAAAAATTTATGTTGTACTGTACACTCAAAATTGAATTAGAATTCTTATAAAAGAAATAATAACACCATGTGAGATATCATATGGATGTAAGCTCTCTATGATGTATTTTTGTGTTTTTAGAAGTAAATGTTTCATTTGAAATAAAAACGTAAATCAAGGAAAGTTTAGTGATTCTGCATATGAGGAAATATTCCTTAAATATTCAATAAAGAATAAATCCAACAAATTTTATAATAATCATCATAGGAATAGTATGGAAAGTTGTGATTTCAAGATCATTGGGCATAAAAACATAAACATCCTAATGAGCTCATATGGTGATATGATTTATGATAAAGAAGAATGTGGACAAGGGACATAATCAAATATATATAAATAGAGTAATATTGTAAAACAATTCATGGATCATAAAATTATGATAATTCTAAAGAAGAATTGAGAGGGGAACCCATTTCTGAGGAAACATCTTCATAACATCATTAGATAAATACAAGAGTAAAAATTGGTCAATCAAAATTCATTGGGGATGGGACCTCACAAACAAAAATAATGATAATGAGGAATTAATCACAATATTCATTCCTATCAATTGTGGAACCAGCCTAATTTGAATAAGATATGAGGGATGAATCATGGTGTAAGGCCATAAATGAAGAAATAGATCATATTGACAAGAACTAGATGCAAGATCTTGTTAAAAAGTATGAAAATCACAATGTTATTGGAAAAAAATTGATTATCAAAACTATATTTCATGAGAATTAAAATGTTATCAGAAATAAGGATCACATGGTGTGTAAAGGCTATATACAAATTTAAGGAATTAATATGGAATAAATGTTTTCTCATGTAGTTAGACTCTAGTCGATCGGCATTTTCATCCCCATGTTAATTCAAATAGAGTACAAATATAATCAGATTAATGTCCAAAGATCATTCATAAATGGTTCTCTTGAAGAATAAGTCTATATTTAATGAACATTGTGATTTTAGATTATAAATTATGAGAATATGGTTTTAGATTAAATATAGATTTGTGTGGTCTAATGTAGGCACCACAAGTGTGGTATTCTAAGTTAGATTCTTATCTAAAAAAGGTATAATTTAAAAGTTCTTTTTTAACCATAATCTATATGTGAATAATTATCGAAAATATTAATTTATGGTTCTTGTGTATGTGGATAATATTATCTATGATGGATATGGGGGAAGTTCAGTGGAAGAATTTTCATATCACACGAAATAATAATTTTAAATGTCTATGATTGGTGAATTCACATACTTATTTTGGGATAAAGATCATTAAAAAGAAGGAATACACCATTATTTCAAAATGTTAATATTTAAGAGATCTTTTAATGAAATTAAACATGCATGCCTCCAAACCGATGTCGATCCTGATTGTGGTTCGGAAAAACCTTGGAAAACATGATGATGGTACTTCTAAGGATCCCAACCTTTACCAGATAATAATTCAAAGATTATTATACATAACATAAACTCTTCCAGATAATTTATTTTCAACATGATTAGAGGAAAACTTTTAATGTAATATGAAGAAATATCATTTTAATGACGTTAAAAGAACCATGAGGGATATTCAAGGTACTCTAAATTTTGGCTTATACTTTATAGCAGGAGGAGATAATGAATTCACAATACTTTATAATGCTGATTGGGATAGAGATGTTGTGGATTGAAATTCAACAAATGGTGGATTATTATTCATTGAAATAAATTTGTAAGATGTTTGAGTAAAAACAAGAAATACCTTCTCTTTTTATGGCTACTGCATAATATATCTCTATTAAAAAGGCATGTAGTAAGATATTATGGATATAGAAAAAACTAATTGATACTGGTGATAAGGTGAACTAGATAATGGTGATTCACTATGATAATAAGAGAATGATCTAACTTACAAAGAATCTAGTTCTGAACTCTTGTACCAAACATATTGAGATCATGTATCACTTCTTCAATGAAAAAGTTGAACAAGTTGTTAATGTGGCTCCAAATCTTACCTGATGGTGTAATCTCGTAACTCCTCATCCATGCATTGTAAATTTTTTCTTTAATAAATTTCATTAGGGCACTAATTGGATAACCAATTCATGTCACAATTTGTTGAAAAAAATGAAGAATGTTGGAACTGATGACAATGTGAATGACATTCAAAATAATCCACCGGCATCACATATGTTTTAGAAATATCAATTTAACCTCAGTGTTCGTCCACCTCCTACTTCATGAAGAGGATACAATGAGTCCCTTGTCCCTATTTGGGTTAACTATTTTAATCTATTTATGGATGTGATATAGGTCTATTGGAGAGATATGATCCATATGTTTTTTTATGCACTAAAAGTTCGTATACTGGTTCTCCATGTGTTTTGCTTAAGTGGGAGATAGATGTAATTCAATGAACTATACAAGGATTTCTATAGAGGTATGAAATTATTTTTCTCCACTCTTGTTTCCTACGTTGATCTTTTCTCACATAGAAATAGAAAAATGGATGATCTATTTCATATCTATGAGGTTTTTTATCGAGACCGGTGCATTTTTAATTTCTTTATAGATTCCCAAATAACCTGAATGGGGAGATTGTTAGAACCATTGTTTTTCACACTTGGAATGATAATTCACTCCAAATCTATTTTTCTCATTTAAAAAAATATCTTTCTTATGAGTATGAACCTCAAAAAAACATATATCAATTTCACACATCACCCACATGAAAACCATTACACAATCATACCTAATCCAATAACCACATTAAAAATTCAAAATTCAAATTCAAATAGTGGAAATCACAAAACATTAGTGAAGTGTTCCATCCAAGAAACCGACAAACTAGAAACAAAATTTATTTTGTGTTTTTTTCTAATCAACACTAGGTTTGATTAGGTATTATTCAAGGAAATTGATCGTATAGTGTAGATAGCTTCATTTTTGAAGGTGCATTCATTTCCCAGTGTTTTTTTAAATTTTTGGGTCTGAAAATATAAAGAAAGGGTATGTTTTGAAAAACAAGGATTTCCAGGACAATATCATCAATTATATGGTAAAGGCTTGGTTTTTAGGAATATTAGAGTTTGTGTATACTATGGAGATTTACAAAGGCATCCAGTTTCATGAAGTCTAGGTTTCGCAAAGGTGTGTATCATAATGAACTTGTGATAGAAATATGGTGTTCTATGTGACTTCGAGAAGATTCATGAATTGGAATATTTCACTAGAGATTCATGAATTATATTGCATAGAAAATAGGATATAAGGAGTTATCAAAAACGTCACGTGGGGAATTGGAGCTTTGTGAAGGGAAATGACTATAAATAGGAGGGTTCCGCTCATTTGAAAACCCGAAGATAATTGGTGGAAAGGGTGAATATCTCTGAATTTTAGAAGGTATACTTAATTAGGAAGTCTTAATGAATCAATGATCCCTACATGATATTAAGAATCTTGAAATGAATTTATATGAACTGATTGATTCAAATGAATATTAGAAAAGGAAGTTTTAGGAGTACTGGGAATTTCATGAAGACTATGAGTTCTGAAAAAGTAGGGAGTTTCACGAATATTAGGAGCTTCACGAACGGTGATTTCTTCACAATTATTATAAGCTTCGTGAAATTATGTGGCTTCACAAATGTGGAAATTTCATTGAAATAAAAATTTTGTTTTTTTATTGCTAAAATCATTAAAAATAGTTGTGTTGAATATCTAGTTTAAGTGAATGGTGCTTTCACATCCATCAACTCAAGACTACGGTGTAAGAAGAGTCTCATGATATTCAAGGAAAAAGACTTAAATTCATATTCTATTCAGGTGATTTTAATTTAATTAAACTGAGTATGATCTCACCTGAGGTAGCGAGTTAGGCAGGGGTTGACAGAAATGTTTTTAGGGAGGAATTGTTTAAACCATATAATTCTTGTAAAGGAATTGTTCTTGAAATTGAGTGAATTTGTCTAATGGTCTTTACTCCGCAATAAATAATGAATCTTAGTTTTTCTAGGTACACCTGACACACTATCAAAGTATTCTCCTTTGAAAATACTGTAGTGGTGAACATAGTAAAACTAATTTGTTTTCTCTCTGCATTTGAATTTTTTATAATAACACGATTCCATCAGATTGGTTTTACAAGTTCCTACCAATATGGTAACAAGATTTGTTATATTAAAATAAAATTTTGACACCCTAATTATCCCCTATCTTATTAGGGATTTCAAGGGTCCTACATTCTTAATCTCAAATTTCCTTGTACACATCATTGCCACGGTATAAGTACAAGGAGTATCAATGATGAATTTTATAAGATATCCAAATTATTCCGTTATCTTTTCAAACAATGTTTCACAAATATTTTCATTATCATATGACCATTTCCCATGTATAATTAAAAGTGAATAACATATAATTTAAATTATAAAATAAATCCATTTTGTTAAAATCATGTTTTTATATGAAATATTTTGTAATGACTAAGACAAAAACAATTCAATAAAAACACATAGTTCATCTCGTAAATTATCCTAAATTATATAAATAATATTTCATAAATCCCAAAAATTGAAAATTTATAGTCGATTGATATACTCTATTTATATTAAATAGTACTTATATCTATTTGAGTTAGTGGGAGATATATTGTCTTAGATAAATTTTTGACATGAAATTCACAAGTAGTTTTCATAGAAAAATGTTCTACACGATCTTGGTGAGAAGTAACATTCTAGACATCCAAACTATATAGGAAAGATGAAATCAAATTGAGGTGTTTTGATGATCACCGAGTAAGGTAATATATTATTCATTGAGAATAACGATTCATTATCCTATAATGAAATAGTTGATGGAATAATATAAAATTAAAAGATAACATGAATTAATAAAAAATGTTTCCATCTACCAAAATCAAGTATGTGTTTTGTTAGTATCTCCAATTGATGTAAATCAATTAGGGGGAATTCAAGAAAAACTATACAAGGGTGGTACAATAGTGGTACCAATAAGGAATGATTGGTTATAAGATGATTTTATGATTAAATATATTATAATTATACTTGTTGAAGTAACATTATATGATAATTATATTTTTTATTACATACCAACACTACCTTTCTTGGAATATTTCTATATAGTGTAACCATAAATGGTTGTTGAAACCATAGATTTCCAATAATGAATTCATGTTTTATAGATTTAGTTATAGTTTAATTAAATAATGATTATCTTAAAATATTTATTTGTAATTAATGTCTTACATGTTTTTAAAGAAGCTTAGTGGGACTTCCATTACTTTCTATGTAAATTATATTATTGAAATTTGGAAAAGGATTGTTAGTCATATAGTTGGTTTCGTGTTGGGCATGGCCCGATTACCTGTTTAGCCTGAGGGTTGTGTTGTGATTAACCTATGGGCATTGTACTACTTAGCCTATGGCAAACTTCTTCTGTGCCTGTGGGCAGTCGATTATGTGCCTGTGGGTGACACTTCTTACTCCTGTGGGAAATACCCATATTCCTGTGGGCAGATTCTTGTGTTGGTTTCTCTTTACCCAAGGGTTGGAGTCGTACGTGTCTGAGGACATTAGTTGTTTACTTATAATATTCACTGTGGTGATATTTTAAAACAATTATTAAATGGATATTAAAATGGAAATATAACTGGTTATGTTATTTACTTTCAGTACTGCTTACTTTATTTCATTTTACTACTGCACAATATTGTTGTATGCTTTCACACAGTTGGGCACAAGTCTTTGGTGGGTGCCTACTGGGAATGTTTTTCTCACACCCTATTTGGGTCATGCTTTTCGGTGCAAAAAGATTATGTTTTTGCAGGCGTGGATAAGGGAAAGAGTCCCTATACAGGTACTTAATTGCTTCTGGGGTGTAGGAGAGCATGGGACCGAGAATTGGCTCGCGATGCCGTTGGTTATTCTACTATTCTTTTTTATACTTGTACTTCAGTTGTAATGTATTGTATTTTAGTGTAACATGTTCTGGCTGTTTTATAGAATAGTGACATGCTGCATCTTCATATATATATATGACTATTGGTTTTATTTTTGTTATACGTTGTCCATTTCAGTTATATATATTGTTTCTACGTCCGCTATTTTTGTATGTTTCTTTTGTATTCCTCTATGCTACACTTTGACAAATGAGGACATAGTTTCCCCACTATCAGACCTGGGCCCTCACTACTAGTCGGCAGCCTCTGGAGTTTGGGGAAATGTGCTTGAGGTCATGTGGCGAACCGGGTTTTGGGCACCCGTTTAGTGGTACCCGGAACTGGGACGTTACAATATACAAATTATTCGTTTACTTTCATTCTTTCAATATGACATGAAAATGGAAACAACATTCATGTGCACGTAGGTTTTACCGTCTCATTGAACGGTGTATTCCATTACATATTTATATATTTTATTTATTATTATAATTATTTATATAATGAATATATATGATAATGTTAAATTTTTTAAATAAGTAAATCATGATCTATGTAAGACGATCAAGATGAAAAAGTCAAAATATATATGAAAAACAAAGCAGATATTACACAAAACGTAACATTTGCATGGAATTGTTAATAAACAAGAAAAATAAATTTGTAATAAAATAATATATGGTTTAAGATATAATAATATGGTTATTTTTGTTATTTATTATAAACTTATATTTCACTAATAGTATTTATGAACTTGTACGACGAATGTCAAGACTTTAGGTACGTTTTCTCATCTCGCTTTTATTTCTGTGAGACTTGTGCCTTATTCACTGCTCATTTAATTTGTCTGGTTTATATACTTACCATGAATGAATTCTAGGTTTATTATACATAAATTTAGAGGTATTTATATATCTATTTTAGGAGATATATTTCATGGGACTTATGGTAGTTACCAAAGTGGTCAAGTAATTGTGTCTCAATTTTCCTTCATTGAGATACCAGCCATGTTATACACCTATATTTTTATATGAGCTATGTATACTTATATTTTACATGTTATATCATAAATATAATTATTTTCATGATATTTTAATCTTTATTTAATGTTATTATTTCCCTAGTATTATGATTCAATGTTACAAAAGTACTAACTGTTTATTAATATAATCTAATAATTTATTGATATTACTTATTATTATACTTCCATTGAGGAAATATTCTAATATATATCTAAATTACTCCCATGAAGTTTCTTATACTTTTTTTACCCATTATATCTCCATATATAGGTACCATTCTTCCACTCATTGGTACATAATATAATTAAGAAATATTTTTTAAGAAAATAATACATTATTTCTCTCTTTGGCCATAAATTTGATTTATTCACAAAACCATGTTTTCTAAAAATGTTTTCAAAAACATTTTACTATTATTTACAAAATAAATTCTAAATCATGTTTTACCTTTTTAATAAAAAAAAATGTTTAAAATTTAATCTTTTTATCTTTTTCTAATTAATTTACTTTTCAAAACTTTTATAGTGAATTGGAATGTTTTTCATGTATGGATTTACCCACCATAATGTACATAATTTCCATTAGGATTCCATTAAAACTTTACCTTGTCATTTTTAAAGAATATTTTTTCCTAATATTCTAGAAATTATTTGCTTTAAAAAAATTTCAAAAAAATTAAATAAAAATACGTTCATGAAGTGTTTCAAATGATTTTCAAATAAACTATTTTATGTTTTCAAAAAATATTTTAAATAAAATTTATTTCCAAATATTTTCAAGATTCCTTTATATGTTTCCAATTTTATCATCAAATAAATTTTTTTCAAGATTTTTTCAATCTTCCATTATAAGTTTTCATGTTTATTTTTAAAGAAACAAGTTTTCAAAAGGTTTTATGTTTTAAAAGAAATTTTTCAAATATAAAAGGATATATTCTTTAATAAATATCTTAAATGATTTTTCTAATATAAATTTATATTTTTTAGGAATTTCTTCAAGAATAAAAATTCCGAAAAATAATTTTTTTCAAAAATCTATTTTCAAAGAAAGTTTATTTTACTGAAGAAATGCGTCATGATACCTTAAAAAATCCATCAAAATCTAAGTTAAGATCCTTTAATATAGTATATTCTTTATTGGGGTTATGAATAAAGGACACCTTTATTATTCTTTATTTGAATGAATTATGTTAATATGAAAAGTTTTTCATTAAACCCTTTTCTATTACATGGGTTATACAATGATAAAACTGTGAAACCCAGTTCCTTTCATAGCATATTCTGTAATGAAAAGATTATGAAACTTGTATTTTTTCATATGTTATAATTTGATGTTTATAATGCCTGTATCTTTTATGGTTGATGGTATGATGAATGTTTTGTTATCTTGTGGCACATGAATTTATGATTTCATTATGTGAGAGGTGGGACATATATCTCCATCCAATGAATTTGGTAACAATAAATGTTTCATGAGATCGAAGTGTAGATAGGAGGGAATCATAATCTGGAAATAAGAGGGTACTTGTGAGGGCATCCCATTCCCAAAACTAGAATGTACACAAAAGGGATTCTAAATCATGAAAGATGAGGGCACACAGTAGGGAATACCAATCCCAAAACAAGGGGTAAATATTGGGGAATCCCAATCCCAAAAATAGAGGGCACACAAGAGGGAATCCCAAGATCGAAACAAGAGGGTACATGATAGGGAATCCCAAACTCAAAGTAGGTACACCAGTGATTGGCCCAAGAATATATTTTATTAAGTTATTGGAAGGTATTATTAACATATATTTTTTTATTCTCATGTATATTCTAAAATTCCATGCCTTAGTCCTCTATTATGATCTCATGGATTATGATCTATATTCTATAATAATTCATGTTTTAGGAACTTCCAATCTTTATGATAGGACTCTTGATTATAATCTATTATATATAGGGTTTGATCATCTAATGTTATGATCATGTTCTCATAGTATTCTTACATATCTTCCATATTTACCTTTAATGAGTATCTCATCTCACCCATTTCTACTATTTTTGTTCCCCATGATATAAAAGAACGTTTTATGTAGGAGTGATAAAGGGGAATATATTTAATGGAGATATTGAATATCTTTCAACAAGTTAGAATATAATATTTCCATATTTCCAAATACACTAAAATATTACAGCCCCTAGGAATTTATTTTTGTATTGTTCTGAATATTCATATGAAATGATAAAATATACATGTATGTTAGGACTGGATCACTATTGTTAATATCCTGGTAAAGGTTTAGTCAACCTTTGAAAACTCAGATGAGAAAACATTAGTGGGATCCCTATAGATATTCATAAGTATATTTTTATGTATGTCTCTAAGTATAATCCTATGGTGTTATATATTTAAAAAGTAGGTGTAATGATGAGGCATCATATAAATTTTTTTTCATGATTGGGTGGTTTCTTATAATGATAATTGTTTCTCACCCTCTGCTTTCTGGTTTAGTCAATGGAGTTAACTAGAAGGAACTTGTTTAACATTGAATTTTTTAGATGTGGAAAATATGGGAATAATGAAAATCGATTTCCTATGTGAAAATATCAAAATTAAATTTAGGAAGGTGGCATGGGTATTGGATATACTGTTGAAGAAAGAGGGAATGAAAATGGCTTTTGAATGTTATGAGATTTTATAATATGATTTTTTAAATTAAACATATTTATCATAACTAGATTGATATTGAGGAACTATAAGAAATTATTCGTATTTCATATTATAGGGAATGGGTGTTAAGGAATAAGAAGATGAAGCATAAGTAATGGTTTAAAAAATCATGGATGATTGATATGAACGCGTATTTGAATTCAATAATTATGTTATATGAATCATAAATTATATGTTCAATATGTATTTTAAATATATATATATTGAATGGTTCTGATGACATTGAAAGGTGATTTAATGGAAATGTGATATTGTGGTGAAGGGAAGGTGACCCTTAATGTGTTCTAGATGTTAAGAAAATTGTGTTTTTCTTAGATGAAGATATCCTTGATTTGGATAATGTAGATTAGATAGAATTTTGGACCTCATAAATGATAAAGGATTTATTTAAAAGAGGTTTATGCTCTAAAAGATATAGTTTATGATGTTTTTTGTATTAAAGGAATATATCTAATAATATTTTTAATAATGAAACATGAATGTTTTTAATAAGAATTTATGGAAATTCGGGTTATTACAATGATTCAATAGAACACCTGATAATGGTATTCACATTCTTGGTATATGAAAAATAACAGCTACATTATGATATATAAGGGATCATATCTAAGCTATTTTTAAGAAATTTAGCAACCATGTTTATAATTTTTTAAGACACTAATATTTTAGAATGGTAAAAAAATTTACCGTTTATGGAGTGTTTTATGTTAAACATTGTATGAGGTTTTAGATATTAATGTATTATGTTTCCATATGAGGACTTATGCATATTGGATAACATTTTCTAAATCATTTACTTTGATAGTAACTAAAGTCAAATGGAATGACTTATCATTCCACCTCATGATCTGTAATTACTTCTGGAATGATAAATTCACTTTTATTTAATAGAGTAAGAGATGATGTGGAAATCAAGAAAGACATCGTAAAAGGGGGAGATTGTGCATACGTAAAGTCAGTAAATCAAATAAGAATATTTACTTATTTTTTGAGATTATAAAATAATTCCCAATTTTAGGAAAAGGATATAGAAAAATATTTATCTTCATACATTCATTTTCATTAAACTGATGGTCTTATAAATAATCATAGATTTATGGTTTTCAGACCCTTAACATTAAATTTATTATTCACTTTTTGGTGATTAATGATATTTATCACTCCCAATACTTTTCTCTATTTTCTTTCATGCCCAATCCTCACTCCCAACCTATGTTCTCTAGTGAAGAAACATAGTTATGAGTTACATTGGGTAACTTTTATGATCCAAACTTTTCTTTTTTTAAAGAAGTTTTAGTATTAATTTTTACGATATGGGTTTATATGAAATGAACTTTCAAGTATTAATCATTTTCTAACCAAGTTGAAATTAGAGGGAGAAATTAATTTTAAGGGGGTAGAATGTAAGACACTGAGGTTTTGTGAATTTCTTTTCTAATTAATTTAATCCATTATGTATTTTCCATTTCAGGAAACATTGAATATTAATTATGTTATATGAATTCAATATGTTTGGATTGTGTTTCATGTTACATAAAGATACTATTTAACTACACACAACACTTAGATCAGATTTGGGTACATGGAACTCTGTGTCTGGATAATGTTACACACAATTATAAGTTACTTCATCAGATTTTGTTACACACAAGGTTGGTTTTTACTAAACTAAAATATGTTGTTAATATTGTTATTAAAATATTATTATAGTTACCACTGAGCTGTTGGAATGGAAGTTACAAAATTATATTAACTAAATTTTGAAAATATTATTTAATAATGTATATAAAATTAATAATTTGGTTAATAATTATTTAGAAATATAAGTAAGAGGTATTTATAAATAACTAAATGACTTTTCAATGAAAACTATTTTTCTATGTGCAAAATAAATTTTACCTCAATAAATTTAAAAACCACTTTTGATGAATAATTTAAAAACAAATTATATAACATATATTCAATAAATATTTTTGATACTCATAAAATATATTTGATAGGAATAGGATAAGAATAAATCCAATTTTATGAATTCAAAGTATAATTTTTCTAAAAGAAAAATCTACATTCTTTTAAAGAAGAACCCATTTTAAATCTAATTTATGAGAATTTTATTATTTTAATTTTACAAAATAAACTTCATTTTTGTAATATGAGTATTAAAATTTATTTTGTGTGAATTGTTTGTATTTTTTTTAGAAATTTCATATTTTTAGGAATAGTGAAAAAATATTGTATTTTAACTCAGAACTGCATTTCATCTATTTTATTTATCTATTTAAGTTATATGTTAAATTTATTTTAACGTTAAAATTTTTCAATTATAAAACAATAAACATAATATTGGTTTTTGGAATAAATTTCACATTAAAATTAGATATCTTAATATTTTAATATTTTGAACATTTTCATATTAAAAAACTCATTGTCTTGTCCTATCGGTGTGATGATTATTAAATTAATTTCTTATAATTATGTATTTATCATTTGGAAAAATTTATTTTATATTTGGAATAAAAATAATTTATAATTTTCATTAAGGTAAACGTTCTCTATACCAAAATCATTTGTTAAATTAATTATAATAAATTACAGTGGTGAAGGTAAAAACGAGATTACTTAGTGATTAAATTTTATCACAAGGGTCCAAATTCACTATAAACGGGTCCAAAATCCATTGGAATGCCATATTCAGACCATATCCTCCCTTTTATAAAAAAATGGACAACTATTGGAGGAACGAGATATAAAGCAGACCTCTCAAAATTGATTACCTTTTTATATTTTCAAGAATGAAACTCCTCCTCCACTATTAAAAAGAAATCCCCCGTCATATATTCACACCTCTCAAGACCATTGCATAATCAAAAACCTGAAAAACAAAATCTCCAAAATTCCCTCCCTTCATCCTATATGCCTCACGTTGGGACGAAATCCAACCAAAGAATCCATTTTGTGCAACCCAAAATGATTCACCCAAAAAAGTGGAAACATTCTTCAACAAGAATTTCTATTTTGTTTCTATATATATCCATTCTGTTTTTATTATTACATAATTTTATAATAACTTTGTAATCATAAATATAATTATATGTTTTTATTCTAATTTTTTTACCTACACATACTCACACATTCATTAAATGTGTAATGAACTTACCGATCATGTGTACGGCGGACTACAACCTCCCAAAATGATGTCATTCGTTTTCATTTTCCACCTCTCATGGTTGGGAATTTTAATGAAAATAATATTTTTATATGATTGATATTATATTTACGGTTTATTAATTTTTTCTATAATTATTATATAAGATATAATTTCAATATTTCCACTTTGTGGGAATATGAAAACATCGTTTGTGGATGTGTGGACTACCGCCTCCTCAAGGTGATGTGATTCATTCACACTATACATGGAATGTAGTGAGGATGAGATAAGTAAATTTATAAGAAATATTTGACATAAAAATGATACTATATTTATAATTTATTTACACAGACATATATATATCATTTACTTTATTTTTTTCTATAAGACAATAAAATGATAACAATATTCATGTGTACGTATTGCCTACCATCTCAATGAACAGTGTGTTCCATTTTATATTATAATATTTTATAGATTATTATAAATATTTATTCTTTGAATATATATATGTGTGTGATTTTTATTTGATCTTTAAACAATTTATCTAATTAAATCCTGATCTATGTAAGAGGATCCGAAATAACAAGTCAAAACATGTATGAAAACCCAAACATATATTACCCGAAATGTAACATTAGCATAGAATTTTTGATAGAAGAGTAATATAAATTCTAAATAAAATCCTATATGGTATTATATATATAAAAATATGTTTTTTTGGGTATATTTAAAATAAAATTGTATGTACTATACAGGAGTTTTGAACGTGTAAGATGAATATTAATACATAAGGTAAGGGTTTTCTCCTCACACTTATTTCATTGTGACTTCTGCATTATTCACCACTCATTTATTTTTTTTGTATATAATACCCATTATTGTATTATAAAATTATTATACTTATTTTTTTTATTTACATATTCATTTAATTTTTTGTACTTCATGGGGTTTAAGGTTCAAAAGTAACCAAATTAGTAAAGTAATTTTTTCTTAATTTTCCTTCTTTGAGACACATTCCATTTATGCCCCTATATTTTTCTAGGAGATGTATATACTTCCATTTTACATGTTATATCATGAATATACTTATTTTCCTGATATTTTAAGCTTTATGTAATGTTATTAATTTCATATGACTATGAATCAAAGTTACCAATGTGGTGACATTTTATTTCTACAATCTCATAATTTATCGAGATTATTTATGATTATGCTTCCACTGATGAAATATTCTGATAAGTCTCTCAATAAATCAATTTAAATCTCTTATCCTATGGTTATCCACAATATCTCCATGTATTGGTATCATTTTTCACTCTTTTGTACTTAAAATAATTATGGAAGCATTTCTAGGAAAATCCATATATATTTCACTCTTTAGTTATAAATTTTCTTTATTCAAAAACCTTTTTTTCTAAAAATGTATTACTATTATGTTTAAATGAAATTTTATGTCATTTTTTTACCTTTTTAAAGAAAATGGTTTTAAAAGTAATCCACTCATCACTTTCTTATCAAGGAACTTTTCTAAACTTCTAGGATGAAAAAGAAATGTCTGGCATGTACTAATTTACCAGCAATCATGAAAATCATTTCTTATAGGATGAAATTTAATTTTTAAAAGGTTTTTTGAAGTAAACTTTTTTCCCTAATATTCTGGTTTTTAATTGGTTTTCAAATAAAATGTTTTCCAAAAAAACATGTTCAAGAAGTTTTTTAAATGACTTTCAATGTTTCCTTTATATATTTTCAAATATGATTTCAATAAAATTATTTTAAAAAAAATCAATATTACTTTATAATGTTTAAATGTTATTTTCATAGATTATTTTTTCAAAATGTTTTTAATTGTCCATTATATGTTTTCATGGTTATTTTCAATGAAAATGTTATTTATAATTTTTTTTGTTTAAAAAACTAATTTTCAAAGATAAATGGATATTATCCTAATTTTTTTAAAATGATGTTTTAAAATATTAAATTTAATGTTTTCAAGTTTCTTTTCAAGAAAAAGGATTTGTAAAATGATTCATGTTTTAAAATTTGATTTTGAAAGAAAATTTATTTTCCTTAAGAAATGATTCATGTGACCTTCAAAATCCATCCCCATCTAATTTGACTTCCTTTGATATTGTTTATTCATTACTAGGGATATAAACCAAGGACACCATTCATATTATTTATCTAAATGGATTATGTAAATATGACATGTTTTTCATGAAACTCATTTCTATAACATGTGGTATACCATGAAAATTTTATTTTGGAACCCACTTCCTTTCATGGGTTATTCTATGTTGAAATGATTATGAAACCTAAAACATTTCCACAAGCTGTGATATTATGTTAATGAAACCCATATCCTTCATGGCTCATTATATGATGAGTGTTTTATTATCTTCTGGAACATGCATTTATGATTTCATTATGTGATGGTTGGGACATATATCTCCCTCCAATGCATTGGGTAAAAATAAATGGTTTATAAGCTCAAAGGGTACACGGGAGGGAATCCCAATACCAAAACAAGAGGGAATCCCAATATATAAACTAGAGGGTGCACAAAAGGGCATCACATGCCTGAAACAAGAGGGTGCACTAGAGGGAATTCCAAACCCTAAACAACATGGTGCATGGGAGATCATCCCAATATCAAAACAAGAAGGTGTATGATAAGGAATTATAAGCCCAAAACAAGGGGGTACATGGGAGAGCATCCCATTCCCAAATAAGGTACACTGGTGATAAGCCCTAACCAAAGATGTTATGAAGGTATTTGTAGGTAAACATGACATATGATTTTATTTTCTAATGTGTATGTCATAATTCCTTTCCTTATTCCTCTATTATGCTGTCATGGATTATGTTCTTGATTCACTTATGATTTATGTTTTATGATTTACAAATCATTATTACATGAATCTTGAATATAATCATTGAAATGAATTTTATAATCTTATAATGATGTTATCATGTTATCATATAATTGTTCTCATATTATACATACATATGTCCCTTGTTTACCCTTATTGAGCATATGAGTTCACCCCTTTATTATGTTTTATTTCGTAATATTATGAAGAAATGAATTATGTATGATTGCTAAAGGAGGAGATATTTAAGAGATATGTTGAAGATCATTCGCCAATTTAGAATATTATGTTTCCATGTTTCCAAAGACACTAAACTATTATAGTCATCAGGAATGTATTTTTGTAATCTGATGAATATTTATCTAAAAGGATGTAATATTCTTGTATATTAATCCTAGGGAACTACCCTCTCAATTATAAATAATGAATTAATACTAAATGGGATGAACTATAGTATATTGATATAAATCCCAATTGAGATCTTGAATCTAGATTAAAATACAAAAATGTGATTGGGAATAAAAAATGAATGATAAAATGGATGTCTCAATGGACAATCCCTAACACATTCACAAGGACCGCATGTTTAAGGAGTGTACTTTGAAGAGACTTTTTCAGCCTTTTCAAGAATATAATCCATAATAATATTCCATGTTGTTATATCTCATTAAAAATATATGATATATAAAATGGATGTAAAATATTCTTTTTAGAATAGAGAGCTAGAAGAAGAATTCTACATTGATAAATCTAATAGATTTATCCACATTGGTGATGGAACAAAGGTTTTTAAGCTAATGAAGTATCTATATTGGATAAAAATGCTCTTAGATCAAGATACTAATTGTTATATGACTATTTGATCGATATGAAGTTCATTAAAGGAAAATTTGAAAGAAATATTTATGCGAAGGAGTTGGAAGCTATAACTCTTATAGAAATTATTTATTTTGATGATATTTTTGTGTAGTTTACAAAGAGATTTCTCGTAAAAATATTAAAAATTATTAATTGGTTTGAGATATCTAGTTGGGTCAATTGGGAGTTGTCGCCATAATTACTATTAGGTATGGACTCATGTTTGTCATTTTATAGCATACATGGTTTTGATTTCATAGTAAAAGTGATCCCAATTAGATTATATCCTTGTATTCCAAATCTTGTATAA